>JAODKL010000037.1:2890460-2906185 GCA_026780765.1 Petrocephalus schoutedeni
GGGGGGGGGGGGGGGGGGGGGGGGGTGGGGGGGGGGGGGGGGGGGGGTAGTTGAAGCAGTGAAACCCAAATAATGGTGCAAAAACCTCTGCCCCTTGGGAGCATTGGTGCTGGTGCCAGAAGCGTTTACTGAGACCGGATCGGGTTTGACGGGCAGTCTCATGTTTCCTCCACAGGCCATGAAGAAGATAAACAAGGCGTGTCTGAAGTATCCGGAGTGGAAACAGAGGCACAACCCCGGGTACAAGCCGTGGCTGTACCCTGAGCAGAACCGGCTGGCCAACATCCCCATGTCGGAGCTGAGCATCCAGCACGCGGAGTCCCTGGAGAACATCGACGAGAGCAGCCTGAGCGAGGCCAAGGATGAGCGTGGCGAGGGCAGCGACGAGGAGGGTGCCAACTGAGGGGGGGGGGGCAGGCACACACAGACACACACGTACACTCTACACGCAGACTGCACGCTCTTTAACCACACGCAGGCAGCCTTCCTGTCCCCACGCATTCACAAACGCAGCAGGTGTTTGGACAGCCTTTGGAGATGGATACTTTATGAAGACCCCGCTCCCCCCACCCCAAACAGTCAAACCTCAAAACTGAACCCTCAGACACACACGTGACACTAGACATGCTGCAGGCATGTAACAATGCTGCAGGCGTGTTGCTGTGCTTCATACGTGATTACATTGCAGGTTTTTGAAGGGACTCTTCACAACCAAATAACCACCAGTGGCCAGCCTGGAGTCTCGCAGTCTGTTTGAAGAACAATGGCCAGTTTGTTCCTCTGGTGTGATTTATCCTGGAAATATAGACCCCCCTCCTTGTTCACCAGGCTTAACATACTGCCTTTTGAGAGTTTATGTTGTGTGAATGTATGTTTAAAAAAAAAGAAGTGAAAATACAAAGTATCTTGAAGGTTTTGAGACCTGGTCTTTGCTCTGTGGATCTCTCTCTCTCTCTCTCTCTCTCTCTAACAAAGCAGACTTCACACCATGGTCTCTGGAGTACGCAGCGCTGTGATGGACGTTTCCGTCCTTTCTCACGACTCTGAGGCGTTTTCTGCTCTGACCGCACCAGCTCATATTAACTAACATCCTAAAAGCATGTCAAGTGTGAGCTGCTGGTGCACACTCACTAGCGCCAGCTTGCACAAGTGCTTCTTCCTGCGTGTGTGTCAAGGGGGTGAGGGTTTCTTATCATCGGCCATTTGGGTTTTTTTTTTTCTTTTCCTTCCAAATAAGCCAGTTTTACTGCAAACAGGACTGGTGGTTTGACTGAAAGTGCTTCGCTGTACACCCCACTTCCACTGACCAGGGTAACTTCAGGGTAAGTTCCGGAAAGGCTGGTCATATGTAGAGAGCTGGTCACATTTCACCTCACGTTTCTGGTGCATTATGTGAAGACAGCGGTAATCTTGCTAACATTTCATGCAGTATTAATAGGATATTGCGATTTACTGGTTTCCAGTGAGAGACATGGACTGGACATGTCAAAAGACTGCCCTTGAAAAGTGTGAAACTCTGATTACTATCTACATAAGCTAGTGCAGTTGCGTTTTAAAGGTCAGGCATAAAGCTTGCAAAGAGACCAGTCGGTGCACTGAGATTTGCTTAAGGTCATGAGATATTTGTTGCCACAGTAATTGAATAAGGACACCCCCCCACACACTTCTTCGTGCGTGCTCACCGCTTGAAACTGATCCAGCTTCCGGCATCATCTTATTTTTAATGATCTCAAACCACAGTGTGGTCACCCGGACCCCGCGTGTGGCTCGTGGGTCGGGTTTCCTGAGAGCTTTAAGTTCTGATGATCCCTTCAGCTGAGTACTGCCCTTCGCCTCTGACCTTTTCGGAAGGGTTACACTCTGGGGTCAGCTGAGAAGCCAGTGGCCCAGGATGCTGGTTGTACCTCTGAGTGTCTGTGAAGGTGTGGCTACTTAAAACGCAGATCTGCAGCTGCCAGGACTTCTGTCACATGACTTAAACCGGTTATCTTAATTTTGTGAAGTCACTTACGAGGCTGATTTTATGTTGCCGATAAACGGAACCATTTCATTGGTTGATTTGACTAGAGATAACGGGTTGTGAGGAGCTTTCACGCTAATATTTATTCCTGTAATATATCGGGTAAAGGTGTGGCAGCGAAAGTGCATTTTAGTTTTAAATGTTGCTGCAGTTCCACAACCTTCGCGACGAGCTAGAATTAATGTCAATTTCAATTTTTAACAAAAAATAAAAGCACAGGGCCTATGCAAATTGGGTTTGAAAAGAAATATGTTTATTTGTATTTTTTTCATTAATATTTATGGTTAAGTAAGCATTATCCTTATCTTCCACTTTTTCGTTGCAACAGTGTTGCCAAGGCAACTGCCCTTTTTCAGTGAACAGGTTATGATTGATTATTTAAGATGAAGCGAGAGCAAAGTCTTTCAGATGCAATGTCGCAAAGAAAGGGCAACGAGGGAGGAAGAGGTGCGGCGGCGCGTGAACCCGACAGCGACTGCGGCTCGGGGCCGCACCGTGACGTCAGCTGTGCGGCAGGAACACCCTGGCTTCCACATCTGCGCGTTCGGGCTGTGGTTATAGGAGGGGGGTCCTAGGAAGGTGGGTGTCACCAAATTGCACACCTTGGAGGTGTAAAGACTGATGCCCATCAAGCAGAAATGTGCAAGTGTACAGGCGAGGCGGGCTTCCCTCAGGAAGACTCGTGTGCGGACACGGCGGAAATCACGATCCCTCTGGAGCAGGATCCCGGGGGTGAGGGGGGTCGTTCCTGGGAACTGACTCATGCACAAACATCCGACCAGTATTACGCGGGCTAAATATTAGCTGGCGGTCGCAGTGACTGATAACCGGCGGCCCGGGATCTACATGCACTCAGCCGTAGAAACTGCAGGGGGCGCTATAGACCGCCTGCATCACACGGCTGCTGTGGTTAGTGAAACGAAGCAAGGCGACGCGACCTCCGAAGTAACATAAACCGGAATGCACCTACACACGGAATAAGGCGCTGCTCAGTCTTACACAAACAGCCTAGCCGTTAAAGGTGGCTTAAATAGTAAATTGTAAATAGTCTGCAGGGTTTGCAAACTACCTCGACGCGTTTGATGTAGCGTGTTTAAGTTTATGATGGATACGTATAGATTCGCCGTAAGATCTCCTGCGGGAGAGTCTGAAAGCGTGAGTGTCGCACCTGCTGCTGAGATCTGGTCACCCCGCTGAATCGGATTGCAGCGGAGTATAAACCCAGACTATACAATCCACGGTACTTTTCGGCTTTTTCTGGCCCAGGTCCCAGGTGCATTTCCCAAAAGCTCCCGTTAGCAACTTACATAGACGGACTTATTCAGTTGCGTGGTCCTCACTATGGTTCTTTTAAAGAATTTAGAAAGTAGATTTCGACATTAACTCGTACAGCGAGAGCAATGCCGAAGTAATGCGTCATACGTACGTTTGTATCATGTAAATGCTGCGTACTGACCCGTTTTATTTATTATATTTAACTCGCAGGTTAAAAATACAAAAACACAAAACTAAACAGAAAGTCGAATGTACTACATAGGGGAGCCAGAGGGGAATAAAGAAAAACAAGTGTGAGGGTTATGATATATCGTGTGTTCCACGGACACGGTTTTTCTGTATAAATGTTTCTTTGCGTGACACCGGATTAACTCCGCCGTGTGTTGCAGGGGGACAGCAGCCCGCTTGTCGCTCGTTCCGTCCTTTTGTCGCCCCCTTGTGGCGAGTGCGTTAAAAAGACCTTAGAGAAAATAATACTCCAGCAATTAAGCATATATCACTTATCTGCATGTGTACGATAGTCTATAACCCGTTAATGGGCCAGGCTGGGACCCACGTTAACGCCGCGGTACGGTGCCTGAAGGTGCGGCGCAGGGGCTTTAAAACTTAGCAGAAGTGTTAAAGCAGCCCGGCCACGTGACCAGCGCGGAAGCATTCTTTTCTCTCTCTTTTTCCCCCGTTTCTTTTTTTTTGGAGGGGGCTGCTGAATTTAAATCATATCGCCGATCTAACGCAGGGAAGACGGCGTGCCGCTGCTCCGGGCCAGGAAAGCGGACGAGATCGGGGACAGGCGCAGCTAACACGGTATGCCCCACTTTCTGCGCTCCTGGCTCTTTAATTGAAGTATTTTTTTTTTATTGTACAGGAAAAAAACTTTTATAAACATAGCAAAAAATCTTTCCTTTTTCTACAAGGAAACTCATAACGGTATAATTGTGTAAAGAGTTTTTTTTACCCAGCTCCAATGGATTTTACCTAAAGAATATACGTGTGTGTGTGATTTCTTATATGTGTTTTTGTGCGGCTGTGTCAGACCGCTGCGTTTTATGGCTGGGGTTTATCTGATTTGAACAGTCCGGGACATTGACATTGTAAATAAGTGTGACATAATTCTTTTTTTTTAATACACGCTTGTTGAAAGCCCTACCTGCCATACCAGTGAGTTGTAAATTCGCTAAATCAGTGTCTGATGTGGGCCGGTACTCACCTCTCTCTACCGGACCCTTTCTTGCATTCTGGCACCTCTCATAATCTGCCAGTAGTGAATAACAAGGTGAGCGCCTATTTCTTCCCACTGTGATCACTGCACTTAGCGCCCTCGATTTGTTCGCTTTTGCAATCTCTGCCGGTGAATTATGGTGACTTAACGACAGTAATGATATTGCTGTTTATAGTTTTACGGCATGTTAATGTGCGAATCCTCATAATGTACACAAAATGTTCTACACACTCAGTGTAACTGCAGTCTGCAACATTTGTATACACTATCGGCTACTTTTTTTCTTACGGGTGGGGGGGGGGGGTGTCATTTACATCTCATTTACACTCGGAGGCTTGGTTAGGTGATATTAGCATTTGGAGCGGATGTGCATGCAGGCATATTAAATGATGATAATAATGCACATCATTTATATGTGGAATATCAATATAGGTGACTATTTTATAACGATGCAATAAACAAACAGTACGCTCTTTGGCTCAGGGTTTCCGGGTACCTGTGCTTTTGCGGGTTGATTAACTGGTTCTATTTGGCATGAGATATACTGAAACATACATTAAGTGTATTTCTGAGCGTGGGCTTCCTGTTTTGAGTTTTCTGTTTAATGTTTCTTTTTTTAACCGGTTTAATGTTGGTAGTGTGGGAGGAAGCGCCAGGGTTCGTCAAGCCGTAGCGCCGACGCCAAATCGCCCCGCCGGAGGCTGAGGCGATGGAAATCACGGTGAAGGCGGTCCGCTAGCTTTGCGGGCCCCCCGGGGCTCTGCAGTCCTCGGGGGACCTCCTGCTGCCTGCCGGGAAGCGGATAATCGTGTTGGCCATTAAAAAAAAATAAAAAAAAGAAACGTTGGAGCATAGCAGTACACGCGAGTGTGCCTGTGTGAAAAAGGCTGCAGGGTGTCCGCTGATAATGATGGATCACCGGTTCGTTACCCCCGTGCTCAGTGCTTTCATTTCACATCACGTTGTTTTTAAACCCTCAACGTCCCTTTGCCTTCTGCAGAAGTTTTAAAGGGCCATGCGCCATATCGGCCTAGGCGCTGTTGAGTCACTTTATTAATATTCTGAGTAGTTGCTTCAGACAGTCACTGCTTCACTCTTTCCTCTCTCAGTTCCCCGGAGGCTGTCCTTCCTAGAAGCCCAGGTTTCAATACGTATATAGCAGCTTTGCCTGCTGGTTCCCAAAGCGCCCCCCCCCCCCCCCCCCCCCCCACACACACACACACACACGCACACACACACAGGCTGCGTAGGGTGGTCGGCCCTCTGAACACTGTCTGTGAGAGCTGGGGGGCTGCATGAAATGGCATTGCCCGGGGCGGGCTGCTTAGTCACAGCGGCTGAGATGTGTGGCCCCGTTGCTGTGGCGTTTGCAGTTGCCGCAATCTGCGTAGCCAGCAAGAACGCTGGAGTAACCGTCGATGAAGAAACTGCCTTAAACGTCCAGAAAACACTTCAGATTGCATCCGGACACCGGGTGCCGTTTCTCATGCCGTCCGCCTCTTTTGTCAGCAGGATCTTCCTTGCAGAGTGCTTTCTGATAAATCCAGATCTGATATATGCTTTCCGGGTGTGGGCTTCCTTTCTCGGGGCACACGGAGTGGATAGCACCTTGGTGAGCAAAGGACTTTGCAAGAGGTTTCACATTTCAGCAGTAGGCCTTGCATGTCCTCTGGACGGATGTCTGACCAAGCTTAGGAAACGCAAAGCAGCTATGCTAACGTGTTTGTGTGTGTATGTTTGTATTTACAGCTATACACTGTAAAGTGCAGGGACAGCAAAAACAAAAGCCTGCCAGGATTTGTTTCTAGATTTGTATGTATTTAGCAGATGCCTTTGTTCAAAGCGACATACAGAGTGAGACAAATAACACATCGCGAGTTCACAGCTGACAAGGAGCCAACTGGGCTGAAGTGCAGCTAGACTGAGCCTCCAGTAAGTGACCAGTAACAAGTGCAAGATAGTTATGGTAACAAGATCTGTACAAACACTGGTATAGCATCAGAATGCCGTACAAATAAATAACACCAAGAGGAATGCAGTAGGAATGCAGCCTAGGTGCGAATTGCGAGGCCTGGTAGCGCCAAGTAAAACCGTCACTGGCGTTGGAGAGCAGCGAAGGATGAGTGGAGAGATGAGGGTGCTTGGGATCTTCTCAGAGGAGACATGGGCCTTGAGAGCTTTCTGGAAGGGCATGAGAGACTCTGCAGACTGGGAGTAGTTGGGTAGCCTGTTCCTTCTTTGAGGAACCACGCAAGAAAAAACATGTAGTGTGATGCTGGTTTCCGCACAATGGAGTTCTGTATTAAGTATGGTGAGGTGAAGGTGGGTGACATTACCTCTGGTGAGTTGATGTCATGCAATGGCATGACTGCAGTGGGGCGGCCCGCCCTGGGCAGCACTTACTTTGCCACCCCTGGCAATAATACCACAATGCATGATTCAGAAATGATCTATATTTAGCGTGCACAGTATGATTGACTGATACATGCCCTAGAGTTACTTGACTTGCATAAAGCAAAACGTTCCCTGGCTGGTCAGCATCCCATTCGTCCGTTGCATTCCGTTGTAAGTTTGCTTGGGGCGGGAATGGGGCGGCACTTTCAGAGTCCGCCCCGGGCACCACTAACGCTGGTTACACCACTGATGTCACGCTGCCATGTGGATGGAGCTACCCGTTTTGAGTCTGGTCAAGCGAGTCGCAGTTTCCTCTGACCTCCATCTCCATTTTGATCCTTTAGTGGGAAGAGAGAGTACAGAGAGTCTCTCTAAGGCTGGGAGTTTCTCGGAAACCCTCCTTGCTGTCACTGAGCCAGTAAATAGCTGAGATGTTTTGCATGTGAAGCATCCAAGTCCTGCTGCCGGAGATGTTGGGGAAGTGGGTGACGGCGGCGCCACGCCTGGCACAGCTACCAGGTTGCGCCATTCTTGGAACATATTAGAAATTCAGATTTCTTCATTCGGATTATTTATATTCCATCTCTCAGATCTGTCCATTTCTCCAATAAAGTTCACCTTATTAAACAAACAAATCTTTGGGATTGCCGGTCAGCCCAAGTCCTTCTCTTGAGATTAAAATCTTTTTTTTTTTTAGTACTGTAATATGCTTGATTTTATTGCATTTTGCCACTTTCCTGTCCACTTAGTAAAGACGCTGGCAGGCAACGAACACACAGCTCAAGGTTTGATTTCCTAAAAGCTGCCGTGTGGTTAAATGCGCAGACCTGACTGGGCGACAGTTCCGATGTGACAGTCTAATGCTTATCTCTGGCAACACGCACACACACGGGTGCAGACACACACGAATGCGCCCTGTGGTATGAAACCCAGCCCTTCTGAAATGCTGCTACTGCTGACCTCCAAGCCACAAGGGCCTCCCAAATTTCACTTCTCTCCAAGCAGGTCTGTCTCCCTGCCTCCTTTTCCATGTCCAGGTTCACTTGCTTATTTGGTTCATGTATTTGAATAATCTAAAAGTGTCCTAGGTTGTATAACTGAAATACCTCTAGTCACAGGTGAGTTTCATTGCTGTTCTGTATGCAGTTTGACTTTGTATTTTATTCAGGTTATTCTGCATTTATTTTAAGTGAATTAACTGTACAGCTTCTTAATTTTCACCCTTCTCAGGTTTGCCAGTTTGGCAGAGGTGGGTAATCCAGGTCCAAAGAGTAAAAATCCAGACCAGGATTTTGTTTTAACCAACTAGTTCAGCACTCTGTGACTGAGACTCTTGATGCTCAATTGGTTGGTTGAAACAAAATTCTGGTCTGGATTTTTATTCTTAGGACCTGAATTACCCATCTCTGCTGATTGGTTGGTTGTACCTGACATTCTTGGGCACTGTGTGTGGCACCTTTAGAAATTTGTTTTGCAAGTGTTATATAAAATAATCTCAGGTGGGAAATTCCTGTGTTTTGTTTTTTGAGTCGTCACCTTGAGTACTAAGCGCGGCTAAGCTTGATTCTACTCACACAGAAAATCCCTCCGTGGATGGGTGCCCCACTGCTCCCCCTGCCCATCTACAGGTAGCCTGGTCCTCGTGTCCGTTGCCACATGTGGTTGCACAGTGGGGTTGGTGTTAACCACACCAGAATGCTATGGGCCCCTCTGAGCATTTATCTTCACATCCACCCAGCTTGTTTTCTGATTTGCACAGGCCACGTTCTGCAGTGGGCTCCTGGACTTAAGGTGTAGACGTTTGAGTACAGGAGTGCTCGTGTCGCATTCATGTTGACACATGAAGGTTTAAGAGCGCTGTGGTAGAGAGGCCGGTGTGAAGCGGGTAGGCACTGTCCATGTCGCCTCTCTGTGCAGCTGCATGTGTCAGGCCCCGTCTCAGGCCCCGCCTCCTCGTGTAGCAGAGTAGTTTACAGGCACGTCTGAGGTTTCCTGCCGGCCAATGGTGTGATCAGCATTTACTGTAAAGAAACGCCAAAGTGCAAGAAGAAAAATGGGCCTTGGGGCTCGGGCTGCGCTCGCACCCGGCTGTGTGTCAGAGTTCCTCGGGCCCCAGATCCAGCCTATGCCAATGTCTAGGCCAGGGGTGGGCAATCATATCGTGCGTTCCATTATCCTCGGAGGTCGGAACTCGGGACTCGGGACAACGTCACATCCGCTAAAAACTCGAGGAAAACCTACGAAAACTTACGAAGTTGACTCAAACAGCACTAAAGTGCTTAAAAATGTAAAATATCACAGCACCACGTACAGTCTTTGCACTGGGCAGCCATCTTGAAACCGAAACTCGGTGTGCTCTGGGCTGCGCCGAGTTATCTCAGATTTTCGAGAAACGGGAGCGCGCATGTCGTCACTTCCGGCCTCGATTCCGTCACTATCCGACTCGGATTCCGACCTCCGAGGTATAATGGAACGCACGATTATCCAGAAAGGGCCGTTGTGTATGCGGGTTTTTACGGCAGCTCCCTAATTAGGTTACTAATTAGAGGACTGATTGGCTGAGGAGTCCTCACAGCTGGGTTTGAACAGCTGACCTAAAGGTTGTCCAAAAATCCTGCATACACATCGGCCCTTTCTATATAAGATTGCCCACCCCTGGTCTAGACAAAACAGGGTCGAGGGCAAGTGAGCCAGTATCCTGCTGGGGATGCCAGCGGGCTGGCCCCTCGTGCAAGCTGGCTCTGCCCACAGAGGAGAGCGGAATCTCGATTTCCTTCATGAAGATAAGACAGGATGGGCTTCGGCTCCCAGAAATGACCTCATCGGTGTGATCCTGGTGGCCACACCATTCCCCAAACTGCATCATGTGGGAGTGATCTCGCTTGCCCCATCCCAAGCCCCCAAATCGACACCAGCGAAGTTATCAGCATTGTTTAATGTGTCAGTGTCCAATTCCAGAAGATTTTGGAACTGAAACCGCACACATAATGATAAGCTGATACACACACACACTCCTTCTCCTGCTTCCCCTTTCCCTGTGATCTCACTGCAGGGTGTGGCAAAAGGTACACAATGTGCCAGACATGGCTTCTGGATGGACAGGAATGGGGCAGTTTCTGATAGATCTGTAAATGCGGTGGGGGGGCACTGTGTGGTCCCTGTATACTTTTTTTTGCTCTCCCCTGTTTTTTTATTTAAATAATTTGGAGAGCTTTCCTGCCTGAGAGGAACAGTGGGGGGGGGTGAGGGCAGAAAGAGCTGTCTAAATGTGTTGCTAGGCTGGTGCTGAGGTGCCGGGGGGAGGGGGGGGCACCTTTGTTTATTGTTGGCCTCATTTTTTGTGTGCTGCAGAATGGCTCATTGTCCACAGCAGCACAGAGGAATGATTATGGCTGTGTTTGGAGGGGGCTGTGGTGATGTCACCGCTGTCCTGCCCACAGAGAAATGGAGGGTGGGCGGGGCAGCTGGAGGGCCAATAGGAAAAGCCCTTCTGTGTGCGCATTCGCACGGGCATGTGCATTGGGGAGCTTGCTGCTTGTTTCTGCTCTCTGGAAGAGAATTGGCAGGCCCCTCCCCCTACCCCAAATGGGCAGCGCCGTGTAAATAGCTTTGTTGATTTCTTTTCGGTCACTCAATCCCTCTGAGAGTCATCGGCCAAGAGCTGGCAGGACGATATGGAATAAAATGCACTGGACGTGTGTTGAGTGATGTTTAGGGAGAGTACGGCCATGTGGAGAATGTGTATGTTACAGGAATGTATCAGCATACTTCAGTACTCTGAAGAATTGTTAGTAATTGCTGTCAAGAAGATAGAGAAGATTATCAAACCTCAATCACACTCTGCCCAGAGTAAACAGAAAGCACCCGCTTTAGGATCCTGTCTCTGGGGTCCACGCTGCACTGTGATTACTGTTTAGCTGTGTGTTTGTGGGGGGGGGGAGTGGTCCACTGGAAAATTCAGGCACCCCAGTACGGTTCTGCCAGCGGCTGGTATGCAGTGACCCTTTTTTAGTTGTTCCTGTTTTAGTCCCCCTCCGTTTCTGACCTAATCGTACATGCTTGCATGTGCATACACTCACTGACACTTTTTGTATTTTGCATGTGAAGTTCCTCAAATTTGAGAATTAGGAAGTTCCTTTTGACTGTGACTAACCAAGCAAAGTCGTCAGTACGAAGTTCAAGTTCTTTTGGCCCTGCGTTGCTTTTGGCAAGATCCAGGGTCATCCGGCTGATCAGAGGTATGTTTTTTTTTTTTGTGGTTGTCCGGGACAGGTCATGTGACCTGCTGGTGGATGCGGGCATCCTTGCCTTCAAGTGTGGTCTGCGTGGCACTAGCGATTCCTGGTCCGGGGGGTTTGAGAAGAACTCCGGGGTGCTTTTTCATGTCTGGAGGTCGGCTTGTCCTGAATTTCAGACAACCAAGGCGACGGGGAGAAAAAAGGCCGGCGAGGTCACGGCTGTTTGTTGACCTCTGCTTTGTTTTCCCAGCAGGGGCGTCAGTAAATTGCACTGGGACGCTTTATTCTGCAGGGTTCGGGTTACATAATTGGCTTTCATAAACTCTTTGCATAATGATGTATCCGCCGTGAGGAAACTAGCGTCTTGTTCCACTTGGGAAGTATGTGACATACAGGGAGAGTCACTGCGCCGTTGCTTTTTCTCGCCATGTCGTCTTTACGCCTAGTGTTTTCAAAGAGGATGCTGATCGATGCAGCCGTTTTTAGAACTTTACATTCTGTTAAGCCTCTGCAAGCGGCGAGCTGTAGCAGAATCCTCATTTTGTGTTGTGTGGCAGTTTATTTAAGCCGGACCTGTCCTCCAGTCGCTTACTAGTGCAGGAAGCCAGTAAGCCGACTGTATCTTTCATTAGTCACGGCCGTTTTTAAGTCCTTTGATCAAGCGATGCACAGGATGTAAAGATGAAACCTATAAGCTTTCAGGTCCGGTGCGCTCAAGTCAAAGCAAGTCAGAATGAAGCCACTTCTCCTCATTTCATGGAGGAAACTCAACATCGCCCATCGAACCCCAGCTCTCTTCCGGACTCATAGTACTAACCTCTGCCGCAATTTTCCAGAAGAGGGGAGTTTTGGACCCATTAATAAAGTGCATTACAGCTAGATCAGTGGAAGGCTGTCTATGCACAGGACAGCCGGCTGCGGCCAGTTTGCCACAGTCAAACAGAGGAATCTGTCTTGTGGCTACAATGAGATGTTGCATAGCCATCTGATGCTAATCCATGACCTCCAGGCAGCCCTATCAGGTGGGGCTCCTGAGCAGGGTGGTCAGGAACCACCAAGGTGCCATGTGCCAAATATCACCCCTCATTTGACCGGCCGCATCGCTCATCCACAAACCGCCCCAGTGTGGGTCTTGTGATCGGAAAGTCGTCAAGTGACTCGCGGTGTGTGACTTGGAAAGCTGTGAGTAATGCCCTGACCCTTTGCACAAACCCTGTGGGCTCTTTTGCCATGGCTGGGGTGAGCTCTGGGAGTCGAATCATCCCCAGGAATCCGCCCCGTGGCTGAAAACGGTCAGATTAGTGTGCGGCGTTAATGCCTGGGAATTAGAGAGGACGGGGGGGCAGATTGGGAGGCCGGGAGAAGCTGGCTGAGGGCCACCGATGACCCCCTTGTCCCGGCCCAGATGAAAGCAGAATTGAGGTGGTTTTTGTGCGTGTGGAATTTGTGAGTGGGGGCGACAGGTGAACTTTGCTTTTTGTTATTAAAGATATACGGACTAAATAAGATTTGCTTTTCAGACATGACCTAGGAAGAAACCGGTGGCATTAGATTTGTCATCGTCTTGATGCGTTGCTGGTAGGTTGGTGCCACTTCTCTTAGGCCGAAGCACGGAGAGTAGTGCTCGCGTGGGAGGATTTAGGGGGCATTACAAGTGTTGCTGGGAATTTTGTTTCGATTGTGTCCTAGTTGTGTGAAATGAGCTTTTGTTTGCCCATGGGCCACACACGCGTCACCACCTCCCCCCCATCCCCCCCCCGCCCCTGGAGGGGGGTCAGGAGCAGAGAGGAGCAGGAAGGCAGCCTCGTGGCACAGAACCCTTCAGCAAGCCATCACAGCAGAAGATCCTTAAACGCTGCCATTGTGACAAGGTTTTTCTGTGTGATGCTTTTTGTTGAAAATTGACTGTGAGCTTGAGGGGGCGTGTCCATCCCCGGAGGGCGGGGTCTGAGGGGATGGGGGTTTGTCGCTATTGGTTGATTAGTTCCACCTGTTCCTCATACCCACAGCAGCTGTATCTTCATGCATCCTCTTACAGCCCCAGCAGCGCAACTTGATTTCCAGTAACTCTATCAATTCTCCTATGTGGCCATGTGTTTGGTTCCTTGCCAGGGCTCGTTTGTTTTACTTTGTTTCTGCCAAAATAGCTTCCATATTTCTGGAGTGTCCTTTTGTGGGTCATTAAGCTTGCCTCTGCCCCACCCCAGAAAGGGAAAATCTCACAAACTGTGATTCTCTGCCAAACGCTTGTGGCCCCTGACTGAAGGCCCCTCCTCCAGTTCTGTCCGTTGACCAGTTTCAGAACCACCGCCGGGGTTTGTTTGAATTATTTGATTTATGACTCGCGATCCATGTGCCGTCGAGTTAGTGTTTGTGGTCTGCTGCTGACTCGCGCGGCATGTCGCAAAAATGCAGTATGTTTGCATGCCGGACAAGGTCGAAACTTTGGGGTTTTTTGTGTGTTTGTCTGCCGCCAAATAAAATTGCATGTACACTGTTCTGAAGAGGCCTCTCTGCTCCAGATCCAGACTCGCCTCTGATGGTTACCCTCCCTCCCCTCCAGGTCCCCTGCTGTCCACTTCCTGCCATGGAGTGACTCCTTGCCCCTCCCACATCACGCCATGTCCTCCGGAGTGATACCGCAGCCCGTGTCCGAGTGGCTGGCCACGCTGCACCTGGAGCAGTACGCCGGGGCCTTTCAGGCCGCGGGCCTGGGCCTGCTCCCAGCGTGCCGCGGCCTGGACGCCGGGGACTTGGAGCGGCTGGGTGTGGTGCTGCCGGGTCACCAGCGCCGCATCCTGGCCAGCCTCCTGAAGGCCTTCCCTGTGGACCCAGAAGAGATGAAACCCGTGCCGCGTGAGAGGACCCGATTCCGTCGGCCACCCGAGGCTCCAGCAGGGGGCACTGCTGAGCCGGGAGTTGCTTGCAGAATTCAAGATAAGCCCCCTCCTCCCATCCCCCCAAGAGTGACTCTGAACCGCCCGCCAATGAGGTTCACTCCGACCCCCGCCCCTCGCATGCGGCCGGAGACGCTCTCCCTAAAGCCTGCAGAGCAGCACCAGCATCTGGCCGGCGTGACTCTGTCCCCAGTGTCCCCTGTGTCTCACACGTCCTCTTCATCTTCCTCCTCCTCCTCCTGCTTGGCCACTGAGCAGTGTCTCCCTCATGAACTGGGCTCATCCCAGGCACACGATAAGCCCACCCCCCCCCTACCGCCGAAGTCCTACCCCCTGGGGTCTCCCAAGGAAGCGCACACTCCCCCTCCCGTGCCGCAGAGGCCCCCTGTCACGCCCCAAAGGCTGCCCTCCCCCAGGTAAGGAGGCCTGCATTACGGCTGCCGTCAAAATAACCTTCTCTTATTCACAGCCTGAAAGTCCCCAGTTGCATTACCCTTGGCTGGGGGCCCTAACCTGAATTGACCCAGGATGTATAAATCTGCTGGGGAATTTGATAGTGAATGTTGCAAGATTATTTTCCTGTGGGAGCTTTCACAAGCAAGAAACTTTGAGTTAATTCACAATCGCAACAGTAACATCCGGCTAGCAGGAAAAATATATTTTGGCCCAAAAGAATAAAGGAACTGGCAAAAGGTAGTTGAGCGGCAACCTGTCAGAAACTGAGCCGTGTCTTATCTCTCGCGGGACTTTTCAGAAGCATGCATACAAAAGCCTTTGTAGAGAGCGCCCCCTGCAGGTGCACTTGATGGTTTGGCACAATTGTGAAAGTGACTTTCTGTGTTGGCCTCACATTTGGAGGGTGTGTTAAAAGCGTGACGGAACCTGCAGAATGAGCTCAGAACCAGGTCAAATCCGGTGAAAATTTAGCAAAATATGGGATGTAAGGTTCCTGGCAGACGGCTGCTGTCTTCCCTGTGTCTGCGTGTTCAGGGATGAACCGCCCTGGATCTGGCTGCCTGCTTGTTAGGGTTATTAGTTTGCGTCCTATGGTGTGAATGCTGACTAAAAATGGAACTGATGTATTTGTGTTTGCCACTGGTGGTAAAATGAGACGGTGATGGTGTCATCCGAAGGACTCCACGCCATAGCACAGCAGAAACATATTCATTTTTTACTTTTGTATTTGTCTGTTTTTATTTTATATTTAAGTTTTAAAATTTACATTTAAAACCTCAAATTGATGTGAGATACAACAACAAATACACAATAAGCATTTGTGAAATGAAAATATAATCTATTAATGACATTTGTCGAAATATTTAGTTAAAAAAATGCCTCTGTGTGCAACTGTAGGAAAAACTAAATGCATTAGCAATTAAATGAGAAAATACCCAATTAAACGTAAAGTAGTACAGCAAGTGTTTATTTTAATATTGAACAATCAATGATTAAATATATCCAGTATATTAGGGGTCAGTATGCTGTTTGCTCACCGGTACCTCGGTAGAATACAAGAGTCAGTTTTATTGCCGTAAAGCCTGGCAAAGTGGTAGTTTTGGTACAGTTTCGCTCTACCTATCAGAGACAGTGACACACCCCAAGAGGCCACACAGGGTATTATGTAATGACTCTGTGGGGACAACACGGTGTCAAACAATGCGAATAAGAATTGAGGTGATATT
>JAODKL010000037.1:2913254-2952625 GCA_026780765.1 Petrocephalus schoutedeni
ATGTGAAATTTGCCTACCGTTTAATGATGCTCTGGGGTCAGATTGACCCCAAACACGGGATAGGGGTTAAACTGCAGTTACTTATGCAGATGTGTGGTAATGCCAGTTGTGGTTTTGGAGCATATTGCTACACCAGTGGACTTCATTGATTGGTGGGGCCATGCCTACATTTATACGAGTACCATGCTAGCTAAGATCCTGTACTTATTTGCACATGGATATTCTTTAAGACTGAGTGCCATGGGCAGTGCTTGACCTGCCGTCACCGTTACTAACATCACTGTGCCTCCCGTCTTCCAGCGGAGAGGACCGAGTGGGTGTCGGTCATCCAGGACGCCACGGGCGACCACCGCAGCAGCGGAGACGTAGGAGCCCATTTGCTGGGCTCGTCCTCTGTGCCGCCCACATCCGAGATGCAGGGCTACCTGGAGCTGAGGGGCCTGCGCTCAAAGCTCTACGTGGTCGTGTCTGGTGATAAAGTCTTCCTGTACAAAAACCTGGAGGTGGGCAGCAGCGTTGACGTGCGTATGCAAGTAGTGTTCAATCTGACATCCCTGTAGGTACTATTTGAATCTCAAGGCTATGTTCCTGGGTTGCAGACCAATCAAAGCAATGGTAAAAATGGGGGCCTGTCATGGTTGCTGCTTCCTCTGAATCAACTTGTTCTTCATGAAGCAGAGCAGGGCTCCCGTTTATGAGAGGAGGTGTTGACTGCCACCGAGTTGTTTGTCAGGTGGTTTCTGCATAAGGGAGAGTGCCTCTCTGCTGTGCTGGTGTCAGCCCCTCGTCTCTCACCTAACATCATTTTTTGGCACCAGGATTACAGGTTGGGCATCGGGATCACGTCGATTGAGATGAACGTTGGCAATGTTAAGGACGCCGACAGGAGGTCCTTCGACCTCACCACCCCCTACCGCATTTTCAGGTGAGGCTTCCGCAAGGCGCCTTCTTAGCACCTTTGGCTAAACACTGACACACAGACTTCTGGGGTGAGATAAATTTCACTTGCGAGGTTGTTTGTACGTGCTTATATTAGATGTCATTGAGGCCTCGAGGCTGAGTTTCAGTCACCATCCTTACGTCCCGACAGCTTTGCTGCGGAGTCAGACCAGCTGAAGGAGCAGTGGGTGGAGGCGATGAGGGAGTCCGTGGCAGAAGCCCTGTCTAACTACGAAGTGGCCAAGAAGATCTGGTCTGAGGAGTCCAATAGGTTCTGTGCCGACTGTGGGGCGAGCATGCCTGAGTGGGCAGCCATCAACCTGTGCGTCGTTTTCTGCAAGCGCTGTGCGGGTGAGCAGCCCAGACCCCCACCCACTATGGGTCATTCCAGAACTTCTCCGGAATTAGTATTTATTTCTGTAACAGACAGACCTTCAGTTTTCAGTTTTACCATATAGAGCTGAATGCAAAATTCTTGCACTGTTCTTGATGGGGCACAACTAATGTAGTATTATGCTATTACTTATATTGTAGTATATTAGATTAATCAACCACAAATGAAGTCTTATTTACATACTGACCTTGTGTCGTCATCATTAATGATTTATGACACGTTTTATGCCAAGCAGTTACTATATTTGTTACTATATCTATTAATTCTGTAAACATTTGTGAGCTACTGAAGGAACAAGTCATAAATAAAATAAATCACAACAAGGGAAATACTGATCTCATGTTTATTGAATCATGATGCATCTTTTATCTCAAGTAGCCTCTATATTTGTTCATGACTTGTACTTCAGTAGTAACTGAGTTATTACTAAGTATTTGTGCCCTGTCATGGAAAGTGTTATCAAAGTGTTATCAGTGTTTTTATGCATTTGCTGCTGGCCAAACCCCTACTTCCTTAATTATGCCACCTGCCTGCTGCATTTGCCCAGACCTTTAGTTCCTCAGTGTTATGTTTGTCATTTTGCATTTCTTCTGCTAGGGGAGCACCGGGGCCTTGGGCCTAGTATCTCTAAAGTACGGAGTCTGAAAATGGACAAAAAGGTCTGGACTGAGGAGCTAATTCAGGTATGAGACATCAGCCATAACACACACCAATCTTCCTCTCTTTTTGCATGTTGCTTGGTGCAGGTAAAAATGAAGGAGCGAAGTGTGTTTATATGCACACTAATGCACTTGTGTGGTACATGCTAAAACCTACAAGTATTATGCAAACCCTGAAACCTACAACGTACAGCATCATGAAAAGCCTAAAACCTATAATGTACGGTATCATTGGAAAGGCTAAAACCTACAAGGTATGTTATCATGATAAAATGGAAGTAAAAACAGTGAAGAGGTCACAGGGCAGACCATCAGTAAGGGATTGGTTCACTTAGGAAATTTTTATAGTGATTATTAAGCAGATTATTCTGGGGACTTTCCTGTGAACTTAGCTGACATTTTTCCCTGCACACCAAAATGTATCTAAGGCTCTGACTGTCCTGCTTGTAGCTGTTCAGGGTCCTCGGCAACGAGCGAGCGAACCTCTTCTGGGCAGCGAACGTGCCCCCCAGCGAGGCTCTGATGCCGTCAAGCTGCTCTCAGGAACGCCGACGGTTCATCACCGCCAAGTACCGCGAGGGCAAATACCGCCGTTACCACCAGCTCTTCGGCAACCAGCAAGAGCTGGACAACGTAAGTCTGGTCTGAGGGAGGCCTTCTGGGGCATCGGGGCTGCTGCCGGTTTCCGTGTTTATTTCACGTGTTCCCGAATTTGTAAAGAACCGACCGCAGACCGAGATTGTTCTGCTTGGGCTGGCGGTCGGTGCTACCCCAGGACAGGTGTCACTCTAGAAGGCTGTTAGGCAAGGTGATCAGCCGCACAAATAGCTGGACCAAGGTGAACCGATACACAGGAAGTGCAGGAAGTCTCTCATGGGAGCCTCGTCCTCTACAGGCGCTCGCCACTTCAGAGAGGCCGCGTGTTTGTGTGTGGGAGTCTTTTTTTCTGCCGTATAGTGGGGCCACCTCGGAACACGTTTCTCGAGCCACGTTGCAGCTGTGCGAGCCTGCCGGAGACTTCCTGTCAGAGACGGGGCGACTGCAGCAACCCGGAGAGCGGTTTCAGCCGCGCCAGGGCCAGGGGGCCGTAGGAGTCTTGAACTCTGCACTGTTATTTACTTCCCTCCCATGTTTGCGCGGCTCGCGGTTTGGATCTGTGAGCAGCGCTGGTGCTCGTCTCTGCGGTTTACCCCATATCCTCCTTGTGATATGGCGGAAGCCCCCAGGTGGGTGCCTGGGTTGCTTTCCTGGTGGAGGGACGTGGCCTTTCGATGACAGAGTGTCTGGCTCGGAGCTGCTGGGCGACCGCGCTGGGGTGGGAGACGGCCCCCGGAAATCAGGCCACAGTCAGTGGGACCTTTCATTCCTCGCTTTGTCCCATTCTGTTTTGTTGCGGGCTGCCGGGCAGCGAGCCTGCACAGGCCGGCCCGGACTCTGGATAACCCCTGGCTGAGCTTTTCACAATGCCGGGCTGAGCCAGCACAAACCCGAAGCGGCGCGGCTTCACTGGAACCTGAGGGAATCCTGCATGCCGCGTCTCAGAAACTGCATCTGTGTCCTGGGGCTGCGTTTGGCTCCAGCGGTTCTGCCCCCAGTTGACCCACTTTGACCGGGAACCATGAGGCCTGAGACTCCCCGTGGCTCTGATGGAAATAGTGTATTTTTCTGCCACTTTGGCTTAACGTTTTTTTTTTTTTTGCCAGGCAGAGCAGCAGACCCCTGGCCAAGCAGAGGTTTTTTTTCCCCCTATGGTTTCACGTTCAGTACTTGTCTTGTACCTTTACTTATATGTGCCAACTGGGACAGCTTGAATTTCGAGATTTAAAAAAGGTCATCTCTGTGAATAATGTTGGATATTTGGTTAGGGTTTTTTTTAAAACTGGTGTTTCCTGGATATTCCACCTAGGATACTCTGTGCAGCCTACTCTTGTGTATTGCATGTTTTAATTTGCTTACACCACATTGACTTGTTTGTATCTTTGCACTCAGGCTTGCTTTCTGCTCCTGCGGCTTTACCTCCTCATTACTTTATTTACCAGAACTTTCAGAACATTCCCGTGGCAGTAAAGATAATCCTATCTTTATATATTCATACCTTTTCCAGGGTTCGATTGCTTACTTACCCTGTTACTGTTATGTTTCAGATGATTACATAACTACCAGGCCGTTGCATATATCTGATAAAGACAGTTTTAATCAGCTTTAATCTGTGCACGTCAGGGGTGTTGGGGGAGGGGGGGGTATATTAAAGGCTAGAGGAGCCTGTTAAATGTCACGAACTGTGAAATGAAGAGTGGGCCTGTATCTTTAAAAATAAAAAACGGACCATCGCCTGCCTGCTCTGAGCTAAATGTGGCCTTTGTTCTGGCCTCCCCACCCGTGTCAGGCCAGCCTGCTCCTTGGACATCCTTCATTCCTGTCACCAGGAAGATCTTGCTGGGAAGTGCTTCCCTGAGCACCCATGAAAAGAGAAATGTGCCCCCATGGCCCCACGGCCCTGCAGACAGCAGACCTGTCCACACGCTGGTTTGTTTTCCCAGCTGTGACAGGCCCCGCCTCTTCCCGCCCCCTTCTCCCGCCTCCCTCTGACATCACCAAGTCAGTGCAGGAATGTGCTGTGGGGCCACCTCCCTGCCCCCACCCCCATTGTTTGGGTTTGGCTGCGCGGGGGCTGCAGTGGAGCCTCTCGTTCTGCAGCTGTGGGTTCAGGTTGTCGCCGTGTGGCTCCGCGTGCGGGACGGTCCCGACGGTGCTGAGACTGGGCTGCTCTCAGGAGACTCTCTGCTGGACTGTGAGTCGAGTGCTTCTGTTTTGCCGACGGACTGTGTGTGTATGAATTTGTGTGTGTGTTTGTGTGACAATGAGTGTGTGAGGTTTGGGGTTTGGTCAGATTCTCAAAAAAAGCTTCTGGCGTGTTCAGGATTGTAAATGTAACAGCATGACTGCTTCGTTGGCTACGAGAGCGTGCGTGCATGTGTGTCTATACACCCATGGGGGGGTGAGTTCTGGCCCCTCAAGTACAGAGTGGCCCACACCCCCGCAGTGTGCAGTGTGCCTCTGTGAGAAAGTCAGACCAGTTTTCACTCTTCTGCACCAGAATCTCTTTTTCCTGGGAAACCAGCTCGGCGTCTCTCACCTCTTCCTCTTAAAAGGTAGCTCTCCCTTTTAGTTTTATTGCATTGTCTGTCATTTATTGTACAACCAGTTAGCTTTATTGCCAGCAGTGATTTTCGTCTGGCTCAACATGCCGATCTTTACACTGCCGTGTGCTTCCTTGAAAGTGGTAATGTTAGTAGACTTTGTACTTTTAACTGGCTAAAATTGTAACTTTAAGTACGTGCTGGCCACTGTTATGGTAACAGTGGTGAGTATAAGCCCAAGTACATTTGCGCAAAGGAGTATACGATCCCCCCCCCCCCCCCCCCCCCTGCTAGGATGATATCATTTCTCGTGCAAATAGCAGGGTCTGGGGAACTCTAAGTTTGCCAGAGTCTTGGTGAGGGGGAAAGGTGTGGGACTGTCACACACGGATCACGCTCGAGCTTCTGGCCATTAACCCTCGGAAGACTGCAGGAATGTGTCCTGCTTTCGAAACAGGGGTATAGACTGGCCTGCGGTTTAATGTGTCTGGGTGAGGTCATCCCAGAGCGTGGTGATGACTTTTCCAGAGACTTCTGGGCGAAGACGGCATCGCCTCTGTGTTTTCTGGCTGTGTCTGTCCCGAAGTCCTCGGGAACTCCACGGCTGGCGCACGCCGCTCTGGACAGACGAGTTCTCTCGGCGTCTGGGATTTAGGGGCCACGCCCAACGCGAGGCGAGTTTGGCTGCCAACCTCGTTAGGCGGCTCCTCCCTTTTTCCCCTCCATGTGCAGTTTTTCGTCGTACTCCTTTTTGTAACCTCTCGCTGCTGTCGCGTGAGTCACCGTTACGAGCGCCGCCCTCTGCGTCTGTGTGATCCCCCGGCAGCAGGTATCTGGAGCCCCTGGCAGCACCCCACACGGCTGCCACCCCCCCCCTTCAATCTAAGCCGTCTTTGTCGGGGGATGGAGCCCTTTCCCAGCTTCACAGACTCGCAGCTGGACAAACTCTTATTTTCACACTGCACTCCTCCCACTGTTGGCAACATCACTGTGTTGAAGCTAGAGGAAAAAAAAACAACAACTCCTGTGGTCGCAGGCGAGGAACCCTCTCGGGGCGAAAGGCCGACTCCCTTGAGCGCGATGGTTTCGCTGGGGCCGAGTGAATCTTCTCTGTCGACTGTTCCCACCCTCCCCGCTGCCTTTCCGGTATCTGATGGCCCAACAATCGCTCATTCATTGCCCCGTGACACACATCCACAGTGGTGTCAGTGGTTTGCAGTGGGAGGGGACATTTGGTGGCCAGTTTGAGTAGATCAGCACGCTCACTCTTGGCCGTGATCTTGGCCCTTATTGTGGATATTTTCCCAGTGAACGATCTTTATTGGAAGTTTGCCTTATTGAGTCCATTGGGATGTGAGGCATTTAAGTTCGCTGATGCCCGCGGACTTTCATGATGTTCTCCCTGCTCTGGAAATGACCTTTGGCCCGAATGATGTAATGGACAGGAACCAAGACGTGCCACCAGCACGGCACGTGGTCTCTGGGCGTCTGCTGGGAATTCTGGGACATAGAAGGCGGCAACCCCGAGAAACTCTTTGGATTTCATGTGCTTGTCTAATATGCAAGGCTGAGGAACTTATACCCTCCTGGGATTTGTTGCTCAACTATTGCTGAGTGTGAGAATTCTTTTGGCCGGTCTTGGTGTCAGTTAATTTATGAGCTGATCTTGCCATCAGGGCCCCGGCCGGCACTGCCTGTGGTTTGAGGTGCCGTAATACAGCTTCTCTATGCCATCTGATTTGCTTGTGGTGTCGTAACAGATGCAGTGTAGTGGGGACTGTGTATTCGTAACCGTGTGCACGCTGATCACGAGTGGCGGCTATTTATTGTGATTGTGTTGTAATCCGTTTGGCTTGCAATTAGTGTGTCATCTGAGAGATCTGAGAGAGCACTTCGGGGCTGAGGGGAAATCGGACATGAGCTTGTGAGCGTCCCTGATTAGATGCTCGTGGGATGGAGGGAAGCAGCTCCCAGTTACGGAAGTGTCACCACTGCGGTTTTGATAAGATCACTTGGGCATATCTGGAAGTAGGGCTGAACAATTTTAAGAAAAATTCTAATTGCGATTTATCTCACAGATATTGCGATTGCGATTTCATTAGCGATTTAAAAAAAAAAACTCAGTTCAGTATTCACTATATGTGTATAAAAAACTAATTGAGCACAACCGTATACTGGTATCAGAACAGCGCTATACATTAATCCATAGATAAGACTGAAAATATAATAATTGAATCCAAAATAAATTTATATTTATTCAAAAATGATATAGAGCATACATCTAATAAACCATAGAACAATTCTGTAGCAACCGAACATGGTAAAGTGATCATATTTTTTACATGCACATTTTAAGTGTCATGTTTGCAAACGGCGATCGACCGCTTTTTACCCTTAGTAACGTGCTTCTGGAAAGTCCCATGTACACAACAGTCATATTAGCAGAGAACAATGACGCATAAAACTACTATCACAAAAGTCGCGACTGTGTTAAGTTAAATAAAGTAATGAAAACAAAACAATTCCAGTAATAAAAACATTAGGGATCTTGCGGCTAACGTTGCTTGGACCCCTAATAATAAGACCTTTCTGTGAAAAGTCTCTGGCCATTAAATAGGTGGGTAATCCACTTATGGCTCAGCAGCAGAACCAATATCTTTTGCACTGCAAATGTAACATTTTCCTTGGGTTTCACGTGTCTTTTGTTTGTGAGCGTATACGCAGTCACTTTAGGCCACTTCTGATTGGTGTGACTGACTGTCACACAAAGAGGACGGAATGAATTTGTAAAACTATTCTCAAGACAGTTTTAAACCCTGAGTCACACGTACTGTATAATGCATATCCTCAATCGCAGCCTTTGCGATTTACTAATTGCATTGTCTCAAACCGCGATTTCGATGTGAAATCGATAAATCATTCAGCCCTATCTGGAAGGGATTGTGCATAATTCCCAGGTCTGGGACAAAATTGTTTCAGCTGGGCCCCCCATGATGCACAACCATTGCCACTTGGGCCCCCCAGACCCTCTCTCCTTCCCTAGCAGTGATGGGCCTGACTATCGTGAGATTCCAGGAATGGGTTCTACCGAATTTTTCCTACATTTTGACAAAAAGGGAGGTACTGAGCGTGTGAGCCGAAATATGGGTAGCGTTCTCCTCAGGACGTTCCTGCTCTTCCCTGCCAGGCCCTGTGCATCAACGTGCAGTCTGACGACGTGCTGGAGACCCTCTCCTTGGTCTTCTGTGGAGCCAGTGTGAACTGTGACACGGGCAATCCTGAGTTCCCCAGTCCCCTTAGCCTGGCCCAGAGCTTCAACCAGAAACTGCAGGTGGAGCTACTGAGCCAGAACCGGAATACGGGTAGGTGGCTCACAAGGTGCCTCTACGGGTTTGCACAATAGCTGAATGATTGGTGGGGCGTGACTGACCTGCCTCTGACCCCACAGAGATCCCGAGGTCGGAAGCTGGAGGTCCCATGGACACAGTGCATTACATGGCCCCTCCCTCCATCACTCATAATGGGTTCCTCTTCAAGACCGCCTCCATGGCACGCCCAATCACAGAGCGGAAGTCCAAAGAAGGTGAGGCTTCCAGGAAAGAGATCCACCATGGTGTGTCTGCCGTGGATTCCACAGAGAAGCGGAGTCTATGATCTGTGTCCTTCTCTCCCAGAGTTCAGCAGGCGCTGGTGCACGTTAAATGACGGAAATTTCCACTACTACGAAAGTGATAAGAATGCCACCCCCAACGGTGGGCTGAAGATGAAGGAGATCGTCTGTCTTGCAGTGAACCCTCCAGAGAGACACGGGTAGGGATTTCCCCCAGATCTCACAGAGATCCCTCTGTTTTTTTTTCCAGAAAGGTTCTTGTTCCTGATTCAAGATGTTCTCCTCACTTTCCCGTTGCAGGTATGACCACACATTTGAGATCTACTCTGACTCGGAGCGCCTCTATCTGTTTGGAGCGGACAGCCAGGAGAGCGTGAAGGAGTGGGTGAAGTCCATCACCAAGGTATCTCCAACTTTTGGCATAGCTGGCACCTTTGCTTAATGTAACCCATGGGTCCTCTTCTATCCAAGCGTTGTTCACTTAAAACCATGTTTTTTTGCTCCTCATCCTCACACCTGTTTTCTCAGCGGTGCTCTTATATCGTAAAGAAGTTTACATTTATGCCATTCTTCCTATACTCAGCTATAGTGCTGTTTAATGACTGTCGCCTTCCTGTACGGCCCCTCGTCCCCGAAAGTCCTTCATCCCGGCCTCTGCAGAGGACCTGTTGAACCGAGACTTTGAGAGGATCGGCAGGCTGAGATACAAGGATGGTCTGAATCTGCAGAGCTCCAGGGTGGGCTGGTTCGCCCTGGTGGGCTCCACGCTGCATACCTGTTTTGAAGACAGCGAGGGGGAGGAGGCCATTCACTTGCGCAAGCTGCAGGAGCTCTGTGAGTGCGGGGCTCAGTAGGTGGAGTTTGGGACCAAGAACGTGAGATGTTGGGTAGTGAGAGTATCCACTGGCGTATAATTTGTTTGGTCCAGGAAATGTAGGTCTCTCCTCTGTTTGTCTCCCTTCTTTCCCTGGAGTATTCTTCCCATCTTTCCAAATGTGCAGCCCAACACACTATTGAAAACCAGATTGTTCATGTCTTCCTACTGGGTGGTCTGGAGACAACGGGAAGCCAGCGTGATTTGGCAGGATGTGAAGCAGATGCGATAATTTTCTGCTTCCATGTGGAGATGACGGCATTGACCGGACCTGCTATAACCAATGTTATGTAAAGTCAGTGTTAGAAAAAATCAAGTGTTTGCTTGTTTTTTCTTCTTGCAGCTATCCAGCAGGAGAATGAAGTGCTTGTTTTGGTGGAAAGAGGAAGGTGAGCTTCTCTTTTATGTTTGTGACCAGCACTGGCTTAGATTTTTCTGGGAACACATTGGATGGTGAATTTAAGGCGAGGGAAATCTTTTAAGCAGGTGATTACCAGGTGATGATGGATGTGGTGGGACAAAGGAGAATGAATAGTCCCCAAATGACCTTGAGAGATGTCATTTTAGAATAAAGGATTCTGGGTAATTGTAAGGTGGTGAGGGATTTGAGAGTAGCGAGTCATGGGGTTGGGGTAACTGCGTGGTATGAGAATTAA
Organism: Petrocephalus schoutedeni; assembly: GCA_026780765.1. Taxonomy (NCBI): domain Eukaryota; kingdom Metazoa; phylum Chordata; class Actinopteri; order Osteoglossiformes; family Mormyridae; genus Petrocephalus; species Petrocephalus schoutedeni. The sequence goes on from JAODKL010000037.1 coordinate 2,923,527, forward strand.
GAAGTGCTGTGGGATGAGAAACTCATGGTGGGGGTAGTCATCTTTATCTGGGGGGTGAGCGAAGCACATAGGGATGTTTCAAGCCGTGATGTGACCAACCATGATGAGATCCATCCTGCCCCAATCCCGGTAGGACGCTGTACATTGAGGGCGAGAGGAAATTGGACTTCCTGGGCTGGACAGCAGCCATTCAGCAGGCGGCGAGGAGCTCTGGAGACACACTGTGCCAGCAGCAGCTGACTGAGTCTGACATCCCAGTCATCGTGGACCGCTGCATTGACTACATCACCCAGTGCGGTGAGTGGGAGTGCCGTTGGTGAAGGAAGCATAGCCTGTCCCTGGGATGGAGGAAGCATGCCCAGTCCCTGTGAAACCTACCTTGTCTCTGTGGGGGAGGAAGCATGCCCCGTCCCTGTGAAACCTACCTTGTCTCTGTGGGGGAGGAAGCATGCCCAGTCCCTGTGAAACCTACCTTGTCTCTGTGGGGGAGGAAGCATGCCCCGTCCCTGTGAAGCATGCCCCGTCCCTGTGATGGAGGAAGCATGCCCCGTCCCTGTGAAGCATGCCCCGTCCCTGTGATGGAGGAAACATGCCCCGTCCCTGTGATGGAGGAAGCATGCCCCGTCCCCGTGAAGCATGTCCTGTCCCAGTGAAGCATGCCCCGTCCCCGTGAAGCATGCCCGGTCCCCGTAAAGTATGCCTCATCCCTGTGATGGAGGAAGCATGCCTCGTACCTCTGAAGCACGTCCTGTCCCCGTGAAGCATGCACCGTCCCCGTGAAGCATGCCCCGTCCCCGTGAAGCATGCCCCGTCCCCGTGAGGCATGCCCTGTCCCTGTGAAGCATGCACCGTCCCCGTGAAGCATGCACCGTCCCCGTGAAGCATGCACCGTCCCCGTGAAGCATGCCCCGTCCCCGTGAGGCATGCCCTGTCCCTGTGAAGCATGTCCCGTCCCCGTGAAGCATGCACCGTCCCCGTGAAGCATGCACCGTCCCCGTGAAGCATGCCCCATCCCCGTGAAGAATGCCCCGTCCCCGTGAGGCATGCCCCATCCCTGTGAAGCATGCTATTTCATGGAGTTGTACGTCGTGTTGAGAGACCTGCTGTGTCTCAATGTTTGGAACAGAGCTGACGTGCGTCATAGCTGAGGGAAAGATGCCTTAAGGGAAGGTATAACCACACCAAACTGATTTACCCGCCCCCCCCCCCCACCATTCCCGCAGACTCATGTGACCCAGTATGTGACCCCAGCATGACAGAATGCCCCGCTGAGTTTGCGGCATCCAGTGCCCAATCAAACAATTTTCTAGCCATAAGCCAACTCTGTTCAATCTGAGAATCACGCGCTGGCATCGCTGTTTGACTGACTGGGTCGGGACAAACAAGTTCAGTGACGTGCAGAGACTCTTCAGGGGCAGGTTGGCTGGGGCATGGCTGCCCAGTACCTTTTGCTAGTCCCCCTTGGTAATTTTTTGTGTCTCCTTCTGTAAATCTTTTATAAGATTTTGCATGATTGTCGGTTATCTAAAAAGAGTACTTGGCCATTTTCATCTATTTAGGAATGTGCACCCAGACGTCCTGCATGTGCCTGTACATTTCAGGCAAAAGTTACATGTTTGGAAATAAAATCTAGTAAATTATCAGTAATGTTACACTTGAAAGCTCTCCTTTCTCACCCAGCTATGATGTGTAAAAGTGTCTTGTTGCACACTCGAAAAATTGCTACACTGAATCTAACTGGCATAAACTTGTTTATCATGCCTTACGGTGACAGTGCCCCCCCCCAACCCCCAACTGACATCTTAGTGCCTTCGTCCCGCAGGCCTGACCTCCGAGGGCATCTACCGCAAGAGTGGCGTAAACTCCAAGATCGCCGCCTTGCTGGAGTCCTTCCGGAGAGACGCGCGCAGCGTGCGTCTGAAGGAGGGTGAGCACCAGGTGGACGACGTCTCCAACGTGCTGAAGAGGTTCTTCCGGGACGTGGAGGGGGGCATTTTCACCAGCGAGGCCTCGCCGAACTGGCTCAGCACCACAGGTACTGAGATGATTCTGCTAGCCGGGCTTTTTTTCTCGCCAGGCCTCTATTCTCATGCTTATGGCGGTGCTCACCGGCTACTCTCGCCGACAACACTCTCTACTTCCCTAACCTGAGCCGCCGACACAGAAACCGCACCTGAGAATGATTCCTCTTTTGTCTCCCTGCTGGGCCCCCAACAGCCATCACTGATGAGAGCGAGAAGATCACCCAGTACCAGTTCCTCCTTGGCAGCCTGCCCAGAGTCAATAAGGCTACTCTGCGGGCCCTAGTCAACCACCTCTACTGGTGAGATGCCCCCGCCTCCCCCAGGAAAAGAAGGCCTTCACTCATACTCTCCCTGAACAATCTCTGTCCTATTGTTCTCCTCCACTCCCATGCTCTCCCCCCACCAAAGCTAATCCTACCTTCTCCCTCCGCCTTCCTCCCCATGTGGGTGTCGTCCCGCCGTTGGTTGGGATTAACCTTTGCGGTGATTAATTTGATTGTCTTTGTGCGGAAGGGTTTCTCTAAAGTGGTAAGAGCTGTTTCTCGTTACTGTCACATAAATGGCTCGCTGTTCCCTCTCCCAGCATCCAGTGCTTTGCCGACATAAACCAGATGAACCTTCACAACCTGGCCATCGTCTTTGGCCCCACCCTTTTCCAGACGGACGGGAAGGACTACAACGCTGGCCGCGTCGTTGAAGAGCTGATCGAACACTATGTGGCCATCTTTAATGTGAGCCTCCAGAAACGGACAACTGGCTAATGTTAAGATCCCAGCATGCATTGCTCCATTGCCCTCCCCCGCTGTCATCTGCAGGTGAATGAGCAGCAGCTGCAGAAACAGCTGGATGAGATCACGGTGATCATCAAGGTGCGGGAGAACCTGAATGCCAAGGTCCCGGTGAGTGACGCACACATTCTTGGGGATTGTGGGTATTGTGGTTTCTGTGACCTGCTCGGGTGGCGGGAGAGACTGTAACTGAATGCCCTGTGTGCAGCCCTCCGGCTCTGGGGACTTCATCTGCACTGTGTACCTGGAGGAGAAGAAGGAGACCGCAGAGCAACACGTGAAGGTAAGTTTCAAGCTGCTGTTCCATCTTTGTCCTGTTGGTGACAGTGTTGTGTAGCTGGCTGTATTTCCACGTACCTCAATGCCTTTAAATATTTCTCAGTTTGTTGGTATTGTGTAATTTCACAACAACCTTAGCCCTTAGAGAATCTGTAATATGATGATTTTAATTCTCCATTTATTGTGAGCTATTAGCCTTTAGGCCTGTCATCTTTTGACACAATTTCTGTTTAATATTGTAACAATTTAATCACCCCAGAACTCATTATCTCTCCGTACTGACCTCATAATATGTATTCTAATTTATTTATGGCATTAAACTGAATAACTAATAACTTTTATTAGCACTGCACACTGTACAGTTCACAGGATGTGTGAGTAATCAGTCAGCTATTTCTGTGTGACGGTGTGTTGGGTACAGCTGTGACCTCTGTCCTCACCCGCCCTCCCGGTTGGCTTTTTTGAGATCCCGGCTACCATGACGGCGGCAGAGCTGACCTTCGAGATCCTGGACCGGCGGAAAATCTCCCTCCGCGACAAGGACTACTGGTGCTGCTTTGAGGTGAACGAGAAGGACGAGACAGGTTGGTCTGGCCTCGGCGTGTGATGTCCCCCCAGCTGGATGAGGATATGACATCGTTTACACCTTCCTGCTTGTTCTTAAATGAAGCCTGGTGGGGTAAATGGCAGGAGTATTAGGGTGATGTGTGACTTAGGGATCTGTGCCTCTGTCTACAAAGTCGTTGGCGTGAAGGCTGAGGTGGGCATAGTAATTGTGTCACTACTGGCTCTTTGAACAAAACGGTCAACGGCAACGGTTCCTGGGCCTATGAAAGCTAGCTCACTCTGGCTCTGACCTGCTAAACTGTATCTCTCATGGAAGAATTTCTATGTACCTTCCAGAGAAGGCAATTTAAGTCTCTCTTATCTTGTATCTAATGCATAATTGTGAGTACTGTGGTTGAAAAGTCCTTGTGCTTAAGCTGACTTCTTGTTCGACCTAGAACGACCTCTGCACTACCAGGAGAAGGTCCTTCCTGTCCTTCACTCCCTGGGCACGGATAGCTACCTGGTGGTAAAGAAGCACAACTCCATGGAGGCTATGTTAGTCTACTTAGGTAAGACAGCACAGCAGAGCAAAGTGACTGGGATCCTTATATAACAATTTTTCCATTATCTGTGCTGCATTGTGGGTAGAAAAATAGGAAGATAGTTAACATCAATAAGGAATTAAGTAAAAAAAAAAAAGAAAAGCCTTTTTGGGGGGATTTTTTGTTTACTTGTTAAAAGAGAACAACGTCAACCTTCAGCAATTTAGTCTCTTTTTTTTTAAAGACTATCTAAACTTATCCAATACACACTCTCAGGGCCCACTCCCTGTTAGGTCATAGATTATGGCTGAAGTAAGAAAGAGAGGATTTCAAAAACAGAATGGCCTTAATGAAAATGTACACAAAGTCTACAGTGTGAGGAGCAGGAAATCAAGAAGTCTGTCCCACCTGAAGCGTACAGGTTACGTACCACAAAGCAGTCTCCTCCCTGCAGGAGGGGACTCTTGGCTGGATGTGTGTGTTTAACATGAGCCTCCTGATAGTTGATCAAATGCCTGTTTGCTAGGCAACCGCTCAGATGGTTCAGGCTGGCAGCATTGACCTGTTCTGCCCTCCCCCCTCCAGCCAGCAAAGTGGAAGTGTCCAAACACGGCATGATGAAGTTCCGTGAGGAGCGCAACCTCCTGGGTCTGGGCCTTGGTGCCGGCAGCTTCCACGACCGCTATTTTATTCTGACCAGCACCTCCCTCAGGCTGTACAAGGAAGTGCGGGTAAGGCTTTGCGAGTGTCTGCGAGTGCAGGTGTGTTTGTGCAGTCATTACATTGTGGGGACAAGATTTCCTCACAATGTAATACAAATTACCTTTTTATCTTTTTCAGTCACCACAAGGATAACCTCAATTTTCTAAAAAAAAGTCTTGCATTTTGTTTAGTTTCTTACAGTTAAGGTTATGGCTGGGTAAGGGGTAAAGTTATCGTCGATGGGATTAGGGTTATGCCCATAGAAATGAACGGAGAGCCCCCATAAAGATATGAATATGGGGAGTGTGTGAGTGTGTGTGAAACCAAGGAGGCATAACACGCTGATTATAAGCACTTCACCAAAACATGTTTCTGTGACCCTGAGACGCAAAATGAAAACATCCTGGCTGGCACCATATTAACAACCGGAATCTCGTCAAGTGATTGGTTTTGAAATTATTTGAAATCATTTTTACTCACAGAGCCTTCAAAAGTTTCCTCAGCAGCAGTGTGTAAGTACTGTTGGATTGTCTGTCTCTCCCTAAGCCCTGCCATAGGGGGCACTGTGGGTTCTTCTCCGAGATTTCTGTGGTGAAAGCAGGGGCTGCGTCTGCTAAATCTGATTACTTTAGATGAACTCCAGGGTGAAATTCTTTGAGTTGTACCTACGGGGAAAATCATTGTGCATGTTATCTTGTTTTAAAGGAAACCTGTCCTCTTATTTGATTGGAGCGGCTGCTTTTTTTTTCCCCCATTGCCCCTCAATCTGAATGTCCCCTCATCCACTTGCTGCCCTCACAGAGCAATCGACCTGAGAAGGAGTGGCCTGTGAAAAGCCTCAGAGTGTACCAGGGCATCAGGAAGAAACTACGACCGCCTACATGGTGAGAACTGGGATGACTGCCCCCCCCCCCCCCTGGTGGCAGTACATGGGACTGCAGCATCTACCAGCCTCCAGTAACCCCCAGGAAAATGAGGGAATGGGTGAAGCCGCTCTGATTGGTGCTTTGGCTAGGATGATATGAGTGTCCCAGATATTCATAGTGTACAGTCACAGCCTGTCAGACAGATTTTCGCTTAATTAACTTAATATGTAACTGAGCTGTAAATATAAGTCATTGTTATATTGGCTACTTTGATATTTACATTGTTATATTGGCAATACTACCGAACTTTGCTTACCATTTGACGCTAAAGGAATAATGTACTTTGTTGTTATGATGAAGATGAGTAATTAATATATCTGCTTCACATAATAACATGTTGCATTTAAGTGACATTATGTACCCTTCTGAGATGTTGGTTCAGTGTCCATGCTGTACCCCTTAGCTAACGAAGCACCTTCTTGTCCCAGCTGGGGGCTGACTGTGGTGCATGAGAGCGAGAAGCACGAGAAGTCCGATAAGCAGCAGTGGTGAGTCATGTGACCCGTGCGGTGTAACGGCGGCCCTCCCTGTGGCGGCTCTTGCGTATATTCGTATGATCATTCTCTGCTCCACCAAGGATGAATCATCTGAGGAAAACCGCTCCCGCGTAGCCCTATTACCCAACCTCTCAAACACACACACATACACACAAGCGTAAGGCCCACAGACTCAGGGCCCCTCACACAGGCCCACCTGCCCCAGTCCCACCCACTTTGGCCCGGCTCCTCCAATCACAGGGAGCATCGTGGTGGGGGATGATGGGTGGGGTGTGCGTGAGCATGTGACCAAGAGGAAAGAGAATGTGTGAACGGTAGCAGCTCACCAAACTGTGGGCCAGAAGTCGCCATCTTAGTTTCGCGGGGAGACTCATCTGCAGGTGGACAGACAGACAGATGGCAGTGTGGGCGGCCTGTGGCTAGTAAGCATATCGCTAACCTCAGTGTGGGGTGGGGGGGGGGAGGGTTCAGCTTTGTGCAGCCAGATATGCGTTGAGGCAAGTTCAGGAGAACAGCCACTAAGCCGCGTCACACGAATATCTGAGAGAGACGCCGCACGCGGCTCCTCGCACGCACCAGAAGGGCTGTGTTCCAGGTCGCCTGGTGTCACGGGGGGCGCCGTTCCCTCTGAAACACGGCAGGGCCCAGAGAGAGGCAACTGTGCCATTGTGCATTGTAAAGCCATACTGTTCGGGGTTTTTTCCTTAGCAGTGTCGTGAGCACTGCTCATGGCCTGCAGTGCCCCTTGTGGTTGGAGGTGAGACAAATACTCAGGCTAGGATGCAGGACAGCCACACACTCTCGCACGCCCTGGCACATCCCAGAATGATGTGCGAGGACAACATCGTCATGCGTGATGGAGAAAGCCGAGCATACAGCTGGTGGCACCGGTCGCCGTTCTCCGGAAGCTTCTGGCCGTTGCTGACCCGTGCTGCTCGCCCACAGGTACATGTGTTGCGACACGCAGGCGGAGATGAGGGAATGGTTCGCCACCTTCATGAGCATCCAGGTAAGAACCTCTGGCTTCAGGAGCATTGCATGCTTTTGGTTGGGATGGTGTCGCCTGACCCTTGGCATCCCCCACCCCAGCACGAGGGCAGCGTGTGGCCAGCAGACTTGGTGAAGGAGCGGGCCCACCGCACGGTCCCGCTGGATGTCAGGCTGGGTAACGTGTCTCTGATCCCGCTACGCGGCAGCGAGAACGAGATGAGGAACAGCGTCGCGGCTTTCGCTGCTGACCCGCTCGCCGTGAGTCCAATCAGCCAATCAGAGAGGCTCTGTACGGACAGGGTGGGCCAACTGGAAGCCGAGCCCTCGGGCCTAAGATCGGCAAGGCCAATTCGGCTCTTAGCCTTTGGCAATCTATTACTCCAAACATGGGGGGGGGAATAAACCTGTGCAGTCGGCCATCTTGTCAGTACAAAGCGAGGTGTTAATGATTGATCGGGTGTTCACTGCATCCTGCAATGGGAGCACGGATCCTGCCTGTTGACCTCTGGATTCATGAACACAGTGATTCCGAAAAGCAAGCCTTACTAGTTGCGGTGCTACCCGTTATTACTGGGGAATCTGCTGCAGCGTGATCAAATCCATGTATGTTTGTATTTATGTGTGTATTCTAATACACAGATAAATACAGCATACAAATGCAGTACTTTTGATTAAATGCTTCAAATTTGCACTGTAGGGGTTTGTGTTGGCTTGTACTGAACCTTAGGTCAGACAATTCATGGTTCCGTGGGTATTTTTCAAGTTATCAGTTTGGTTAACTTTGAGCTAACATACACTTCTTTTCACACTCAGCTTTTCAGAAATGTATGACAGTACATTCAAGCCGTAAGGTAAGAGATTTGTTGTGTGTGTGTTTGTAATCGTGTGAGATTTCAGTGGGCAGTCCAGCAATCTCCTTTGCTACAGAATTAATCTCTTGTATTATATTTAACTAGTTAGGATAGTTACCTTCAAAACTGTCCATAATCTATGCTCTTATGTGTGAATACCTGCCCTGTGATGACTTAGCATCCTGTCCAAAGTGTATTCCTGACTTGAGCTCCAGGGCTTCTTGTGGATAAGTTGATGGAAGCTGGATGGATATTTACTGTTTGATTCTTTCACTACAGGACAAAGACCAGTAGAGGGCAGCTTTGCACAATGAAGATGTGAAAGTAAGGACCCAGTTTTGGTATGACATTCCAGCACTGCCTAACCACAAGAGGCTGCACAACTAGGCTGTCGCGTGTCGAGCTGCAAAAGGCCCCAATACCCCGTTAATGGAATCCTGGGACTGGGTAACACTGGGAACCTGTAACCTCTCACAAGAAGAATGGGATGGTCTGTGAACAGGTTGACTTGGGAGGCTGGAGTTTGCTGGAGGAAGAGCTCGCAGCAGCTGTCGTGGAGTACCTAGGGGTGTCAAAGTGGCGACGTTGAAGCTTCCCTGTCTGGACATCAGTGGTTACTCCAGGGTTCCTACATCATGTCTTCACTTAACCAGGCCTCTGAAGGTTTCACTGTGTTTTTTTGGGATTTCATGAAGACTCGCTCAGTGAGTGCTTTATCAGGACAGACTGCACTGGATGACTTCCCACTTCTCCCCCCACTGTGACGGCTATGGATCCGGCTAAGCTTTGTTTTTTTTTTTTCCTCACGTGACTTTGCCTTTTCTGTGCCCAAACAGTCCCAGTATCTCAGCCTGACCCTTTCACACACTTTAGACCATGTGGACTGAACGTTTGTGGATGGCAACGCTCAAAGGTGCTTAGCTGAATTTACTTCTGCCAAAAGGCAATTCCTTAATCTTTTTTTTTTTTTGTACTTAATTGCAGAAATCACATCTGGCTCCATAGCAGAGTCCAAAGCTTCAGTGTTTGACTGTACCACTTACTAATATTAATGTCTAAAAGCATTCATATAATGACCAGGAGTAGACTTCTATTCCTAGTACAATATTATTATATCTTAACCTCTGACAGGTTTGCACAGCCTGTTTTTCCTGTTTAATAACATTTTTTACAGAATCTAAATTATTTATTTTGCACCAGTTGGACACCATCCTTCTAGCATGCAGTTGGGAATTAAGACTTTCATATTAAAATGTGTTGAATCCTATTTGTAAGTGAATATCATAGGTTAATTAATTTCCCAATGTAAATTGAGCATCAGGAAAAAAAAACTTACTGTTGTGAATTCCTCTTAAGAAAAATAAAAAATAGGTTAAACAAAGGCAAAAATTCACCACTTGGTCCTGAATTACACTGATGGCTGGTCATTATACTGGTTCATCAGCTGAAGGAAACTGAAGGAAGAAAGGTACCTTGTAGGCATGAAGATATGACAGCTAATGTCGCTTTTGGCCTGAGTCTAAGGCTGCCGTAAAGTGAATTGACGTTTCCTGCATGATTTGCTGTATAGTCACCCCGTTACCATGACCCCATCCTCAAAATCGCAAGTGCATCATTACTTCACACGTGTTCTGCCCATGCCCTGTTTGATGTGGTTAAAATGTACCTTCTTATAGACATATGGTTTTGCATTTCGCTTTTACTATCCATACATTTATCGTACTCCTTTGGCTATTTCACCGCCCCCCCCTCCCCCAACTTTCACGCGACTCGAACATGGGCCTGCATTATGCACATTTGTTTAGTTGTCTCATTAATGCACGGTCCCAGGTGCGTTTTCGCTGTGCCTGTTAAGAGCCTTTCTGCTTGTATAGCCATTTTCACACAATAGTGCTTACAATTAAAATGCCGACGAAAAATAATGATGAATGCAAGAAAACACTATACTCTGTGTGTGTGGGGGGGTTCATTACCTGCTGAACCTTGGACTGGTGTTATCTCGGCAACCTTGTAATACTTTGGGTCCCAAATCGTGCCCTGACCTTTCCTTCATGTTCTACCATTGTATCTACTCAGTGGTGCTCATAGTAGCTTGATGTTCTCTGATAAATGATGCACCACCTGCCCTTTGTCCAGGGTTTGACCCAGAGCTCCTTTGAAGTGTTCCCACTAACTTCTAACTGCCACTCAGCCGCTGTTAGGCTGTTTGTTGGATGACATGATGAACCTGGTAACAAACTCACTAGGAGTGTGGTGTCTTTCTGCTCTGACTGTTAGGTAAATGGATGTTTTAGTGCTTGCTTAACTGACTCATGTCACGATAGGTTTTTCTAGAACTGGGGTGGGCAATCTTTTCCACAAATGGCCAGTGTGTGCTGGTTTTGGGGATAACCTTTAGGTCAGTACTGACTTCAGCCAGTCAGTACTCTAATTAGTAATTAGAAGTCACACCCTGGCGATTGGGTGAGCTCGTACATTAGCCATGGACCACTTGCCCAATTATATGGAAATTCTTTCTGCCTCTAGGTGGAGCCCTAAAGGTCTGATCTTTCTACAGGATTGCATGGTAGTCCAGCTAGTGGGGGCACTATTTGGGGGTGAGATGGGGGTGGGGGGGCACCCTATGTGGGTCATGAGTCAGGTACTGGTGAGCTGTGTGCAAGACTGGAGAAAGGTAAGCAAATGTATTTAAGTTAATGGTAAGTTAAATGTTTTTATAAAAGTGTTTTTGTTGTTATGCTTTTGGACACTAGAGAGTGGCTTAGCTTTGGATTTACAAGTGAAATTAGCTTGTTAGAACTTTCTAAACTCCACATTATGAAGTGACACAACCATACTCTTTGACATTACTAATGATAACAAATATCATAAAGCTGTTATATTGAATGTGACCTTTCCATAAATTACTTTGAAAGCCTTCATTTTGAATCTGACCATTTGTGAAGCAAGCTCGTTAAAGTAAATGCATCAATTCTCTGTCAGATAAAGTCGGGTGCCAGGCATTGCGCCCCTGTAGCGGATCCTCCACCATCACACCACATTGCCATGGTGACGCGGCAGCCTGTGTTGCTGTTCTGCCTCCTGGACGTTACTCCTCGGAGGGTGGCGGGGGGATCTGGATTCTGGGGGGACTGAGTCAACATGGCCCCCTCTGATCCGACAAGTGCTGTGCAGGTTGGCGATCCGGAGTGGCGTGCTAGACCTTCGGGCTGTATGCGGTGTCCCTGATGGTGGTGGTGGGGGGGGGGGGAGGCTGCACATTGGTGATGTATGGGTTTCTGAGCCTGGGGGGGGGGTCCAGGTCACAGTATCTCCAGACTGTAAAATGTTGACACTTCCTGTTGCTGAGCTGGTGCCTGTGGGCAGAGATTTGAGACCTGCGTGGGATTGACCTGTTGCTCATTCAATGCGGGGGGAGGGGGGGCCGGACACCCCCTGTGGGCTCAAGCTGCTGCTCCTTTGTTCCTACTGTCAGTTCTGTTGCCGGTACCATTTAGAAGTGGAGTTTAGCCGCGGGTTCCCGTGCCTGCCTTTCTGTTATGGCCGCATGTGAAAGAATCAATCGAGGGCAATCTCATGCCAAATGCAGGGCTGAGGCCTGCCAGCTGAACCGGGGGCCTTCCTAATCTTTAATACTCATTGGGTGGTGGTGGTGGGGGCTCTTTCTGCCCACCGTGGCAATCAGCGTGAATATTTGTCACGCTGGTAGAAACTGGTTCCTCGGAGTTGAGTATATACACAGCATGACGTGACGGGGATGTGACGAGAGGCTTTTCAGCGTCACACCGATTCCCCAGTCCGGCCTGTGAAATTACACTTTTTGTGTGGGCCGTTCCAATTTAAAGTACAGCACTGTCACCTCTTTCCTCATTTCGGTGAGGGCGAAATGAGCAGTCGCTGGTATTCCTTTGAGAGGGGGGCAGCGGAACGGGTGAGAACTCTGAGTGTTGAAATCCCAGAAGGTTTGGGACGGGTGTGTTTCGTTGAAGGTCATGGGCTTGGTGTACTGCTGATGAATCCTCCCCTACGTGTGAAGCGAAGTCCTTGAAATGTTAGATACTCCTCCACAGAACATTGCATTTTCCTTGGATTTTTATGTGCTCATTATGCTTGAGTGTCCTGATGAAATGGATTGTGGTACCATGAGATTGCACCACTTCCTGTCCCTATAGGGTTAGAAAAAAGGGTTCTTGGGGGTGCTATACAGAACCATTGGGGTTCTAACCCTAGGAAATAGAACCGTTGCCTTCAAAAAGGTTCAATTTCATGCTTGTGAGGATATATTAAATGGTTCTATATAGAACCTTTTGAGGGTGCCATATATCTACGTACCGAGCAATAGAACCCTTAAAGGTTCAATATGGAACCTTTTGTTTTAAGAGTGTAGTCTAACAAGACAGAGTGGTTTTCCTGGTAAAATAAAATAAATAATAATAATCCAGCAGCTTAGTTCCTCCTGTGTTGCCTTGGGGGGCAGGGTGAATACAGTGTGAGGTCTGTGTGTTGGGACGATGGGACACATGAGCAGTCACATGGTTCTTGGCTCGGTGGTATGGTGGGCAATGCGCGGTAACTCTGTGATGTGGATGTGGCGTATCCATCTGTCGCTGACACAGAGAGGTTGGTCAGGAACAAGCCTGTCTCTTTCCGTGGCCCCCAGCTGGAACCATCTACTCCTATGGCACCCTGCAAAAGGATTTCCATGGTAACCCCATCCTTCATTGCCTTGGCGATGGTGGGGAAGGAGCCGGTGAGGAAGCTGGAGCGCTTTGACGCGGTTATTAGTATATTTATTTTTGACCTTAGCATGTCACTCTCCGGTGAGCGAGCGCATCTGAGTCACGGGGCAGGCCATCCCCTTTTGGCAGAGCTGCTGTGATTATGGATAGGACAGAGACCTAATGTGGGCGCTTTGCAAAAAAAAAAATCAAAAACAAAATCACGATCTTCACTCTTGTAAAGAAGAGTTCTGCTTCTGCACCTGCCTGAGGGGATGGAGGGGGTGGGAAATTGAACCTGCGTGCCCCCTACTGAGATTGTGCGGATACAACAGGCATTTAATTAAGTCTGTGTAAAACCTGGTCCCCGGTGGTGTTACAGCCAATGAAATTCAAGACTATCTACTGCCGCAGAACGGGTCTGTTCTGGATCAGTTTGCTCACCGTTTATATAACGGGGGTCTCCTCACCCCCTGAGGTGAGAACCCCCCCCCCCCCCGGAAAGCGACGTTGTACATGTACTCCAGTGCAGCATGTGTGGCACTCCCCTCTCCAGACCCCACAGTCTATCCCCATGTTACATGCGGGTCTGAAAGCTTATGATGAACGTCACAGATGCAGGATGCCACACACTTCATCCTCCATGCAGGGTAGTGATGTCGCTGTCTCATATTACACTATGCTTTTTTCTTTTTGCAGTTCCTGCCAGGAGGGGTCACACGGTGCTGCCCTGTGCATCTTCTCATTCCAGAATATGCATTACGCAACACTTGAGAAAGGAGGTGAGAGTGTGTGTGTGGGGGCATCCATTTTTATATCCTACTAGAGATTAATTAATCATGACAGGTAGCCGGATGACTGAACACCGGCTCTGTCAAAGTATACCACATTTGCACAATTCTTTTCTTTTTTTTATCCTGCCTTGGGTGACCACCACTGCCCCCTTCAGGCAGAATGACAAAAGCCTCCCAGACACCTGCACCCGTGCATGTCGCATTTCCTTGCTTTACGGCGCGTGCCGACCTTCCCCCACCACCCCCACCACCTCTCCTGCACACCCACATCTGACCCACACAGCACTGATCTAAACTTTGCCTTTTTTTTATCATTCTGACGTGTGACTCAGAAGGCGTGACTCCCCTTGCGTGCGTGTGCCGCTCTGTGACTCACTCGCATTTCTCCCCCTCCTGGCTCGTCCTCCGGTGGTGACAAGTTGACATGAGCGGATGCGTAAACACGGAGCCTCGAGCAGTTAATAATGTGACACAGACTCTGGAATTCATTGATTTCGCATAGGCCCGCTATGCACATTTATTGTATATTTACTATCTGTGTTATGTAACGTATATAAATAACAGCGTGCTGCAGAATTCTGACCCTTTATATCTTCTTACTCAGTCCTGTGTGAATTAGTTCAGTGAAAATGACAGGGAAAACTAAACGATGGCTGATACAACGGCATAGTCCTTTTGAAAATAACCTGCCTCATCTGCATAGTGCACATCGACAGAGATTAAAGGTATTTCGTGTCTCCTCTTAAGCACTAAATCAGCATTTTAAAGCGCAGTGGCAAGGTGGCCAATCGTGTGCCCAATGCTGCAGCCTCCTGTTTGAAAGGCGTGAATTATGATCTGTTATGCACGTGGTTCAGCAAGAAAAAGAGCACTCCGATGTCTCCTTTGAACACCCATGTTCAAATATCCAGAATACTTCCAGTTAGAATTGAAAAAAGGTCTGCCCTACACTGGTAAAGCTGAATATATATATGTGGTAGGTGAAGAGTTTTGATTTGAATTTTAACCCCAAGCGGGAGCTAGGATAACCACCTACCTGAACACACTGTTTTGTGTCCCTTTGGTACTGAGTGACCCCCCCTTTGTACCAGGACTTAGCTACAATATGTATTTTGGGTCTGCAATCAGCAGCCTCACCACTGCAGCTATTACCAGCATAACAGTTTCTAATTGGCACTTGATTGCCTGGATTTTCTTAGGTGTTTTGCTTGGCTATTGATCTCGTTTAATGCCATTTGCACTGGGTTCAGTTGTAGTCATTACTATGATGTTGACTGATTGGCTGCTCATATGTTCTCATTGATTGGGTGAAGGCTCGTTTAGGAAGAGAGCTTTAATTTCTGGGGTCACTCGATGATTTTGGATAAGGAAGGACAGCACATGACCTCAGTGCTTCCTAAAGTTGGGTCGCTGCTAGGATGCTGTTTATTTTAAGCAGTGATATATTTTGTCTGGTTTCATTTCGCAAATGCTCCTCTCACTGTGTGAAATATATTTAGCCAGAGAATGGAAATGTTGACGAAACATACAGAAACAAAAAGCCAGGGTCAGCTAGTAGCGCACTGATTAACCCACACGTTGTGTTCAGGTACTCTGCTGAAATGCACCTCAATATCCATCTCCATAAATGGGTTAAACTGTGATTCACTTTCAATGGGAGCCTCAGCTGAGAAAGGGAAAAAAAAATGCAAATGCAAAAAAAAAACAAGTCGTATATTAGAATTTTAGCAACAATGTACTGCCTCAGTGCTCCTGCGGACATTTTAAATGGCTGTATGTGGGAGGTGTGAGGTGCACAAAAGCTGCTTTACAGTCATTACTCTTAGCTGGAAAAAGCAGCCCTATCTATACAGGAAAAACCGTCCTGTTTCTTGCTTGTTAGGTCCCAGTGTGCCTCTTTTACCGGGGCGAATCGGACAAAGCATCGCAGTGCCGTCTAACGCACACTAATTCTAGAGCTTTGCTCCGTGTCACAGTTGTGGGTTGCCATCTGGCCTGCTATGTGCTGACTTTACAGATAGGATACAGTATCTGCAAATGTCTGTACACCAAACTATATGAAGAACATGCAATTAGAGTAATGGACTGCAGGTATTATCCCCCACAGTCCAAATAAAACTGTGCCCTGATTCCAACAAGCACCCATAGCAGAAACGGTCAGCCCATTAGCTGATAAAGTTGGCTGCCTAGGGTGCCATCTTCTGAGGGGGTGTTGACTTGACCAAGACAATTTCACTTAGTTTCGGCCAGGGGGTAATGGCACTAAAGCTTGCCTAGGGCCCCATAAGGGCTTTGACCTGTGTAGGAATTTTTTTAAATATTTAGGGGGCAACTTTTGCCCCTACTGTCTAAAAATGGGGGTGTTTACAAATGCAATGTCACAACCAAAGCTCTCGCGTTGTTTACAACCTGGAAACAATACTATTAGTTCTACAGAAAAATCTTTCAGCCCTAAAATTATCACACAATAAAAGGTATTTCGATATGAACGATATTGTGTCATCCTATGGGTTGTTTTGAAAATATATACCGTGAAAATTTGATATACTGCCATGGTGAGGTGGCAGGTGGCGAAGCCATGGGTAAGCAGATAATCTGTAGATTATTAGTCTGTGTGTGTGTATGTGCTTGAGGGCAATCTTGGGGGCATAATTTTACCCCATTGTTTTTATCGTTTTCATCTTATTTCCAAAGTCTTGCGGGCAATTTTTACCTATTTTTACATTCTGAGATTTCTTTGGGTATTTTTGCCCTGTGCTCCCATGACTGTTTCTAGGCCACGGTCATTTTTGGGGGAAAGTGAACACAGGGTCATGGGCTATCATTTAGTTTGTCACACTTGTTTTTTTCTGCTGTCGGGCCTGTTTCACTAGTACTTTCAGACGTCCTGTTAAAACAAGGAGTAGGGTGATGCAAAACACCCAGTGATTACATTCGATGATCTGTGGAAGCTAACAGCATCACCATTATTTTACTGCCATGTGACTAGTCTTCAGCTTGGTAGCTCTGCATTCCAGCTGATAAGAGACTTGGCATATTTTGTAGAAAATCAAATATGACGTGACTTGTTCATCGTTCGTTAGTAGTTGTTTGTGGCTAAAAGGGAAAAGCTGTAAGCGCCATATTCCAACTGGGATTTTAAATGTATTCAGTCCAACCATAATCCTGCCCTGATATTTGTGTTTTCGCCATCAAATGGACTGCGGTGAACCACCAGGAACACAATGCCCCTTCTCAATTTAGAAGCAGAAATCTTGGTTGCTCCACCACAGGTACTGTATACGCTGTACGCTTTAATCAGAGTTTGGGCTCTCTGCCATGCATGTGTCCCAGCTGAAGGATTGTTGTTGGCCCTAATGATTTTCCCTGGGCAGAAAAGGGTTGAGCAAAGGGTGAGGACACAGACCACCACATACAAACAGTGTTTCAGAGGTGAGTATTATTTTGATAAAACTTAATACAGAATGCCCTTGCTGGGTGAATCATCATAAATAAGCTATCTCTCTGAGGACAGACTAACTTACTTATTAATGCTTATTAAACTAGTCATGTGGTATTTGTGGAGTCAGCTGACAATTCACTAATTATTTTAGGTGGAAGGAGAAAGAGGTGAAAGAATAAAAAAATAAATGTGATCTTAGTAAATGGGAAGCTACTAGTAACTTTTGACTAAAATCATACAGATTCATAATGTAGTCAGTATCCACAGCTTCTGGATGTGATCAGTGACCTACTTGTACATAAGCTTACCCAGCTATCTACTGTAAAATGGGGTAAACTGAAGTTGCCTGTGATGACAGAGGACCTTGATAAGGAATTGGCAGGAGAAATGCCAATATATGTGAAAGAATCAAAGGCAGTCAGAATGGCAAAAAAAATAATAGATTCAGTCAAAAATCTGGAAGACAGTTTCTCATTTGGATTTGACAAGAATGAAAACAAGAATAATGCTGTACATTTTTACTTTAATGCAAGTTTACCATTTTGAAGATTCTTTCTATAATACCCTCATTATGAACTATAGCACAGTCAAGGGGCAATCGCAGCTAATATCGCAGCTGTTTACTCTTTGCTGTATTATCAATTTATTTATATTTTAGTATAATGTATCATGGATATTTCGCTTAACTTACTCATAAGATTTATGTAACAATTGTGTGGTGTAGTTTGCTCCTCTGCCATTACTCCTTGTAGGTTCTTTGTGCAATAATGAATTGTGGTTCACAAGTTAGATACGTGCCCTTACTTTGCATAGGTAATGCGAGTACAGGCTTAGTTTAGGGGTCATAAATCTCACAAATCCTCATCCTACGTACACCGGAGTGTCCCCGAGTTTCTTAAAAACAGCAGGTCTGCTTGACGACAGCCTCCCACGTCAATGTAATGTTTTGCAACTCTTTGGCATAGCGAATCCATTAAGCTCACTGCGCCACGGAGAGCAGTGCATGCGTGCGCACTCGATACCCAAAACCTTTTTCTCGAACAGTCTGAGTGCCGCTGGAAATGCTGAAGGGGCTGGATGTGCGAAAGCGTGCACTGGCATCGAGGAAAGTGGGTAATTTGCTTAGTATGGGAGAGAGCTCCGTGAGGGCTTTGACTGACAGCGCTCGGATGATAGACCCGCATCGCTCCTGTTGCGTTTTCAGCATCTGATTGCGACCGGCTCTATAGCACAACTGACTGACTGATTTAGAATTCGGGCATTGCCGATTGCTCATACCGATAAACGACATGTACCTGACTCGTATGACAAATGGCGAAAATGCGGCCCGATCTCAGAAACACGGAGCCTCCTTTAGATGACATATACATATTTTTAGGTGCCATGCAATGCACCACTAAACCCACGCATCATCCATCTGCAATACTGCCTCGATCCATGCCTGTTTAAAATGTTCGTTTATTAATTATTGCTTACTAACGATAACATGCCATATTTTACTATTAACTAGTCACCCCTAAAGGCAGCATTATAGTACAGTAGTTTATGCAGCATTGGGGTAATAGGCGAAGGTTTATATATAGCACTGGAGAAATTATTAAGGCGTTAGGGTATAGTTTGTGCAGTATTGGGGTAATAGGTGAAGGTTTATATGTAGCATTGGGGAAATTATTAAGGCGGTAGGGTATAGTTTGTGCAGTATTGTAGTAAATGTTAGTGATCATAAAACAAAGTCCGTTATCCACATGAGCGCGGGAAAGGCAGCGCGTCGCGCGCCTCGGGAGACGTCCTGGGTGAAGCCGGAGGTAAGTCGCTAAATATGTAAGAAAATTACGAAAACCTTTTAATTTAGGTCTGTAACACTATAAAATGCCGAATCAAGGGCTGCTGCAACACCAACGTCGTCAAAAAAAAACCGTATGGGGTTAGAGATAACGGCCCGAAAAAGTATACTTATTGCACAAAAGGATAGTATTTCATCCGACAAACACAAAAAGTGGTAATAAAATGTATTTATACGTGGCACTTTACTGCAGTATCACACGGTTTTTAGACTGAAATTATATATATATATATTTATATATATAATATTCCTACCGCTTTGAAATAATAAGGTGCATAATCATTTTAACCGCCTGAGGTGAACGGGGTGATTCCCGAGTTTAACCTCCATTTCGCTACCTAATTAACATAAAAAGATTGACGCGGATTTGTATTTCATATTCTGCTAACGTGTATATTATCCCCGCAGTTCCCCAGTCCATTCCCACCAAAATACAGCGGCTCTGTAAATGCCCTCGCTGGCGCTGCCCCACGCCGCGACATTACCACCGCTCGTAATAATTTACAAAGAATAAGTAATCGCTGATGACTGCACAGCACTTGGGCGCCCAATCATATATCTGACATGTTTGCCAAAAAGGGGGTCGGTACCTTCATCATTCCCTACGCTGGCGAATGTTTTCATGGAGTCGGATACATTATAGTAAACCTGACAAGGCGTCATAGCGGGAGCCCCGGCGCGGCCGGTCGTTTGCTCGTAATGTGGTAATGATATGTGTGCATAGACAATCGTCCACATTGCCTCGTAACGGCGCTTGTTTTACTAGGCGCAAATCGAAGTCTCTCATTATTATCCATCAGACACCGGCACATGTGGCAGATAAACGGAGAAAGCTCCCGGAGAAAATGAGCCTACCTTTTAGTGCACCGGCTTCTGACCGCATGGCCGTGAGCGTTAGTATCTATTACTGCTTTCTCATTCAATCCACTCCCCCTTTCCAGAGGGTAGGGGCAAAATAAACGCGCACACCCATCCGATCGCCGTGGAAAACAAATAACCGGCTGCCGCCATCCCCCCCCCCCAGCCTCCCGTCACATCCAACACCTGACGGGCTCCGTCGCGGACTCCAAGTGCCGGTCCCGCGGTTCGGCGTGAACTCCCTCCGGAACCGGGCTTCGGCGGGGCACCATGAGAGATGGGCCAGGCGTGCGGACACTCTTTCCTGTGCCGGAGCCAGCAGTATCAGCCGGCGGCGTCGGAGATGTAAGTGAGTGCCGGCGTCTTTGCTGGCAGGGATAAGTGCATGGCAGCGTCAGAGCACCGGGGCTTGTTTTGCGGAGGGGAACGCGAGCAAACGTGCGCCAGACGTGATGCTCCTTGAATACCAAGCAGTACAGATAGATTAACTGGGAACGTCCGGGGATATTTAATGCAGTATTAATGACGGTGTTAACGGTGACCCCGCTGCTTCCTCGCGGATCGGTCTGCATCAGGGGATACCAGCGGTTCTCATCCCAACTTAAACAGCGGTGCCTGCGCTGGACCTCCTCCACGTGCGAGCCGCTTTCATCCTTTCTCTCACTCTTTCTCTCACTCTTTCTTTCTTTCTTTCTTTCTTTCAAGGGTACTTCTCCTTCTTAAGTAAAAAAAAAACTGCCAATTTAAATCACGGCTGCATCGTGTCAAATAAACGGCGAAATGACCTCTTCCATTTGAAACACCGAACTTGATGCTCGTTCCACTCAAGACGTCACGTTTTGTTGTTTTTAATCCGAAAGAAATACTGCGGACGAACCTGTGTATTTATGAATTTGTACAAAACAGCGTTCATTTCGGTGGAGAAAGAGCAGCAATTTTTGTGGTCGGAATTAAATACATTTTTATCTTTTCGGGACTATGGATTGGATACAAGGAATGGCTGGATGGGAGATAATCTGAAATTTGAATAATGTGTGGTTTTAAGCGGAGTGATTCTATTTTCTGTCTGGCTCTCTTGATGCAATGGCTGACTGTCAAATCCTGCAGCTGAGCATAGCTGAGTGCTTTACTGGACTTCAGCTGTAGAGCAGCACTTTGAGCTGAGTGGTTGAGGAACCCTGTGATACCTCATGATGAAGTTTAATCAGTTGGCTGCTGCACCGGCCAAAGTAACTTAGTGACCTCCTCATGTCATGTTTACGTGATCTGAGCAGATAGCTCATGCTGTGTCGGGTGCTAAAGTGTCAGTACTGGATCAAATCAAATGGAGTATGTAGATCCCATTTTCTAAAGATCCTTCTTACTACAGGTGTGTTTACCTGTAGTGGTGGCATTAAAAGCATTAACCATAACTCTGCTGTTCAATGGTCTTTTGTGCTGTGTACCCTTAGGCACACAAAAAATAAAACCAAAGAAACACTGGTTCAACTTAAAATTTTTAAGTAATTTATAACACAAAATGTCTGACATTGACCATGTAAAAAATTCAGTTCAACCTGTAAGAAATAGGTTCAGTCATAAGCATGCACTCAACATGCTCATTAACATATGGAGTATTGCTTTGACTGACATCTGTCTCTCACCCTTATGTGACAGCCTGCTGTCCTTAGCTGCTGTCTAATAAAGGGTCACCCCAGTTACAAGTCTTATTCCAGCCAACTGGAAGTCTCAGAGCATTGGATTTTGGGCAGATTTTCAATTATGTCATCCAAAACAAGCTGTAATAAGTTGACTAATCATCCCAGTCTACATGTGCCCACTGTACTGCTTACTTATACTGTAGTTTTTAGTAGTTTTAGTTTATTTTAATGAAATGTAGATTAGGGTACAAATGCAGATTAGGGTCCCAAAGTGTTGGGACATGGTATTACTCTTCCTGGGATGATCGTGGCTCTGCAGGATAGGACTTTGTTAATCATGTGTTTATGTGTTTCTTTGGTTCCCCTCATCTGTGCAACACTATTACAGCTAATTGGCTAGGCAGGAGTGGAGGAAGAACTCCCTAGAGATCCTCTCCAAGGCAGCCAGCACCCTTGGAGCTGCCACTGGAAACAGCCAGCTTTTTGGCAAGCAGCCTTTTAAGCATTTTATGGGCTGTAGGCACCCCCTGCTATGTTGCATCTCAAAAGCCAGCCAGCCCAAGGGGACTGGATGCTCACTCTTACTGCACAGCTCTGTCAGCAGCAACGTTGACCATGCACTTGCTGTCTAGTCTGGCTCTCCTTTGGGAACAGGTAGCACAGGGACCCAGGATCACAGGTATCACAGAATTGACACATGATGCTGGGTACTAGCTATTTAAGTGCTTGCTCTCCATAACAAAGCAAAGTTCTTGTTTTGTAGCATCCCTAGTATTACCTCCAACGTCTTCTTAGCAAAACATTTGCATTTGTTGCCCCTGGCCTTTTTCATAAGTCTGTTTTTTTTTTAAAATCTATTGCTAGTGAAGAGGAGCCATGTTCATGTACATACATTTATGTGTGTGGTGGGGTGAAAAATAAAAGACAGACCACTTGCTGTTGTTGTCACGGTGCTGATTGGACTGAATAACACAAGCTATCATCCAGAGCAATTTCCCAGTTATTGTGTTGCATATTTTCCTCAGTACAATATCACTTTGGATGTGAGAATAAAAAGTAAATTAATAAAATGTGAGACATAAAGTATGGATGCAAAGCAAATATTGAACATCTCAGGAACCTGCAGTCTTTCAGTCTGATTAAGGAATGTGATCAGGCAGCCATTTGTTCCAGTTTGTAATGATGACTTTTACTTGAGTCAAGCATTCGCTGTTTCAGTGAGAAGGGTAAATCAGTGGCTGAGCTGGGAGATAATAGTTTACTCAGTACTGTGGAGAACACTGTCATTCTGTGAGTCACTGTTCTGAGCTTCCAGAGCCTCCTGGGCTGGTAAATTACTCCATTATTGTCCAGGCCCTAATATGTGTTTATGACTTCCCCTACCAGCATTGCGCATTCACAGGTGATATTAGTATGTAACTGTGCAGCCAAGCTTTTTGCAGTGATCCAAGGTGAAGACAGTGAACTGTAAAGTTAGCTCCTTCTAATTAACAGAATTCAATGGCACCACTCTTATTTGAAAGCAGATACCTAAAATGAAAATTATTACAATTAAAACTGGGATGTTTCCTAACGTATGCTATAGAATGGTATCAAAAAAGTAGTAGGCTTATTGAGTACATATCCAACATGCTACATCTCTACCAACCGACACTATATGGATTTTACTGTATTATTTAAAATATTCCAGCTATTCATCGTGTAAACGCTTAACCCTATCGGGGTTGTGGAATTTTTTTATTAAACAATCCAGCATGTTTAAAAGTATTTTAAATCACTGTGATCCTGTTTTTGTTATAATGCATGTTTTTGTTAATGCAGAGCAAAGATGTGGGTGGGATAAGATTTTGTTGGCTCTTGTATTGGATTTAGATTTAGTCCTTAGCATGTGACAGCAGCCACAATGGAAACTGGAACTATGTGATCATAAAAAAAGAAACAGACTACTTGAAATGTAAGATTGAACAAGAGTGAATTTTCCTATGAGGATAGAACTATCAATTGTACAGAAAGATGCAAAAATACTACTACTGTTTTTTTCTTGATACCATGGGAATTCATGAAAGATTGTTATTAAAAATATTTTTATTTGATATTCCTGTTCTGAGTGACTTTATAATTGATGAATTTGTTATATGAAAATATACTTAATATTAGAATTAGAATCAGGTTTATTGGCCAAGTATGTTCAAACACAATGGCGATTTGTAAACTGCATGCAACTGAGGATATGTTACATGTTTTTATGCTGTTTTTTCTGTGTTTGCAGGGAAACACTTGTCCTGTGCTAGCAGATAGCAAAGGTAAAAATGTTGGGTAATCTGAAGGTTTTCAAGTTGAGTAGGAGAACTCACAAACCACTGAAATTAGCCCCAGCAGTGCAGTTAATCATTTCTCTGGCCTGTTGCTATTCGATGTTGTGTTTGCTGCATAGTTAAATAGTCAATTTGTTAGTTAAACCATTGACCGAAAAGAGGCCCGAAAGCCCAGCAGCATTTAAGACATAAACACAGCACTGGGTGAGTGTCACATGCAGTCTGTAAATTCTGAAGACAAAAATCACATGTATGTAAGCTGCAAGGCGTCACCTGCTCCCCCTGAGTAGGTTGTCTAGTGCTTTTTAATGGTAATATTGTTCTTGACTTGCTTGCTTGTTGAAAGCTCTTGTGTGGTTGAGTATGTTTTTTAATGCAGAATCTAGTGTTCTGGAGTGCTTTTAGAACATCTTTACTGTGCAGCAAGCTGTATAATCTGAAGGCTCACAAGGGTCACTCCCCTGTCTCCATCTTTAAATGGAGCCCTTCATGGAGGCCAAATGTGCTTTTGTGTTGCTTTGTGTTTTATCCTTGCTTTAGTGACACATCAACTTTTGTGAATTCTAACCGAAGTAGCTAGGAGGAAATGTGTCTTAACTCAAAAAGTTGTGAGAATATAGCCAGTTTGAAGCAATATAGGATTTATTTATTAATCATTTATTTTTTAATCATTTATTTATCATTTATTAAATCAGTTTTTGCTTTCAAATTGGCTCTTTAACCTGGAGAAGTAGGTTCTTCACCAAGTAGATTAATGGTGAGTTCAATGCTTTATATAAGTCTTGTTTTACAATCCCAAACAGTTAGTATTCTCCTTTCAGGGATGGGTTGTCTTCCATGATCTTCTCCAATATCATCTCTTTCAGGCTACACTAAGTGTTTACACCGAGACTTTATGTTATGAGCCCCAAAAGCCTCCTTATTCCATTTTGCAACGTATTCCATTTTGCAACTCAAATTAAATATCAAATGTTCCTCATATTTATCTTGCCATGTTTTGTTTTCTTTGCAATATGATGTCAAACAGGATGGGAAACAGCCATCTTAATCTTATAGATTCTTCTTCAAGTGCTGGGGTTGATTGGTGTCAAGGGGGGACAGTTAAGGGGATAGCAGACAACATTATTCTCCAGCAGGCTGTAAGGTCAGATGCTCTGGAAAGGTCCATTTTAATGGATCTGAAAAGGCACCTACGGCAACCTGGTCTTATGGTCTTTCTGTCCACCATCCTGTGTTTATTAATTATTAACACTGCTTGGAATGAATCCCATTCAGGGTGTATCCCAGGCCTATGCCTGGTGCTGCCTGGTATAACTCCAGGCCTCCCTCATGACCCTGACCAGAATATCAGAAGATGGATTGATGTTTAGAATGGAAGTGTGTAGTGTTTATTAGTATTTTGTTATGCTATTAGTATTATTAATATTCCTGTTTTTATCCTGTTTTCTTTCTCTACCTCTCTCTGACTTTCTATCCTCTCTTGTGTTTTTGCTGAGTTAGCATGTGTTCATGAATATTGAATGAGAGATAATATGGTGCACTGTCTGGGGGCTATGGGGTGGGCTGTGGTGAAATTGGCACCTGTGTATTGGAGATGCACACAGTGCTGGCACAGATGACCCCCTGGATAAAAAATCAGATGTTACCAAATCCAGAACTGTCATGGTGGCACCCCTAAGGGAGGTCCTATAGGTATATTGAATCAAGTCTTGATATCATAAAATGTACTTCCAACAACTGTCTGACTGTGTTGATAGAAGATAACAATGAAGCTGACGAGAACAGCATCTCAGATTAACATAAGAGCAGGAGTGGGAACAAGGGCTCCCATGGGTGTTAAAGGGGGAAAATCCACTTGTGGTACAAGGACAATGCCCCTGTGGAAAGATTACATGAAAAAACTGTTGTGTGTTTCTGGTTAGAACACAAGAATAAAGAATGAAATGACGGAAATTTAAAGGGCGAGTATGGATTTCCTATCAAATGGCCATTTACTGTGTTTCTGGGGAATCTGTCTATGTCCTTCCATTTTCAAACTGTAACTATAAACATCAGCCAGGTGTCTTTTAACATTCATTTTCCTCATTTAGCTCACACCGTCATGCCTTTATTTGCAAATTGCTCAGTTCAAACATAAATAAAACCCATAGACCATGAAAAATATGGCAATATCGTTAAAGATTGATTGATAGATATTTGTGTTTGCTTCATGGATAGATGTATGTACTTCATAAGTATTTCTTTATCAGGCATATTATTGTCTTTGCTGCATGTATAATAGTATTTACCAGAATAATATTGTATTTGCTTCCGTACTCTGTTGTTGAGCAGCTTGCTAAGGGTTAGTGTTCTCTGCACTTTCCTTTTTCCATATGATATCTAATCCGTGAACTGAAGCGATAGTCAGCTGTCACTGAATGCCTGCTTGTGGTTTCAATACTTCACCAGAATGGCTTCCCGGAAGTCCTTATTCCTCAAAGGATTTCCAACATGAACTGGGCTCCATTTGGCACTGAATAGGATTTCCGTATCCCTTTGACACTGTCATTTTCACATCCCCTAATATACATAATGGTCTTATCTTTGTTTTATAGCAAACAGGAGGCTTCTGTTTTTACATATGACTGCTTCTGGAAATAAGTGTGAGAGGCCGCCTCCCTAACTGGGAAATGTGGGAAGCAATTACGTTATCTTCATTCTCTAATATCAGAGAGAATATGTAATGTCAAGAGATCCTGCCTTGTCTTCTTCTTATGTTGTTCTGATCTTGATGATCTGCTCTCCTGCCCAATGCTGCCTACTCTTCTTACTGCATAACTTCCTTGGAATGTACATATACATTCATATACATACATATACATATTCCAGATTAAGGACACCACAAGATAAAAGGGTCAGGGGGTTGGAGGAATAAAGTGGTCTCTCTCGCTTTTTCTCACAAAGATGAACGTGGAAATTATATTAAAGAAGCTACATGAATGACCTGAACTTCCTGGCCTACCTCATTTTCTTATGAAAAGGTTTCTCATTAATTAACTACTTTTAATTCTGGTCCTTGAAAAGATTTGTTAGGCCATTTACCTGCCTGTGATCCTGAGTGAGTAGTAGTTACAATTTTCTGAAATAGCTAGCACAAAATACAATATACTCATCTCATAATTTATAAAATGTGGTATTTTGACTGCATTGAGGATTTTACATTGTGGAACTAGTGTCTGCCTGACTCACTTTCAACCCTGTATCTTCAAAACACAATATGATTCAGATAGAGGCCAATTTTGTTCCCCATTGTGTCAGTGGAAGGCTGGGGGCTCACTCCAAAGCCTTTTAAAATGCCTATTTTTGCTCCATTTTTACCTGGGGCTCAATCACTCAGAAGAAGGTCAGCTGCTGTCGTGACAGGGCCCACACAACATTGTTTCATCTTTGTGCAGTACCTTGCAGTACCTTGATGGTTTGTCTCCTGGTTTCTGCTGGCAGTTTCTGCTGAGCTAGAACTTCTGGGGATGACTTTTACCCCAAGATGTTACCCCAGACTGTAAACCAGTTTGGCGCTCACATGTCTCAAACCTGCTGCTATGATTCGTAGGTGATGTATTTCTCCTGGAGCAGCTGTTGTTAATTGTTTTTCATGCTGCGGAAGCATGTGTATAGGCATGCACCCATGTACTTCATTCTCCCAAAAAAGAAGCTGATGTTACATTTGATAATATCTGATATATAGCAACAGCACACGCAGACACCAGGGTCCCCTGGGAGATCCTCTAAAAACAGAGTCAAACCCAAAGTGAGATTGCCGTTAACGTTAATCTTTCCAGTGTTTTTTTCATTGATATGATTGGCTAGGTCTACAGACCAGTTATATGGAAATCTGATGCCTCACTATAAAATAGCTAATTGGTTTACTTGGCTGACTTATCAGTGGCCACTCTACCAGATGGGAGGGGGGATTTCAGATGTTTGAGGCTACAATCATAAGACAAGTGTCGAGACCCCACCGCAAAGCTGCCACCTCCCTACTGTGCTGGTGCTGAGGAACGGCCCAGAATCGTCGTTGCTAGGTTTCTCACAGATTTGATGCTCATTCTGAGCTGGACTGCGCCTTTACATTCCTCATAAAGTTTTACAGAGCCTTTTTCCATGTTAAGTGCTTCTTGCTCAATAGAGCCCTATCATCTAATAACCTTTATTTCAGCCAGCCATCCGCCGCTTAGTTTCAGGCCCTGTGGAAATGGATTTCCATTAGCGTTAGGCTGGATGCGTGATTGGGTCGCCGTGGGAACACTGCAGTGCCTCCTCCATATCGCTTCCCTCCCCCGCCTCATATCATGGTATAGTATACTGGCTGCAATGTGGTGGTATCCCTGGCTGCATGATCCTGGAACCCCAGGCCATCAGGGACAGCATCGTGTTTTGCCTGATCCTTTTGGAGGGGGTGGATATGTGGCCCATAGTGACTGAAAGCACAGGTCCTTGGCGGTGGAGGGTGTTATTGTGTACATAAGTCTGTGAGTGGGTATATGTGAAAAGAAGTGGGGTTTAATCTACCTTTTTATTTTTAAAATACATTTATTCCTCCCCTGTCGTTTCATCTCATCTATCATATAAGAGCTAGATGTGAAAATGTTAAACACATTTAACATGTTTTGACTTCTGCCCGTCAAACTGTGTATACTGTGCTTTGATCTATTAAAGATTGCTGCAGTCTCTCACAAACATGCACACCCTTCAACTGTGGCTCCTGGTCATCAACAACCAAACATCTTCCTGACCAAACCCCAGCCAAAGAAAGTCAACAAGTGTACAGGTAATTGAGTTTAAATAAAAGTTAAACTGATGCTTTCTTTCTTTGTTGCTCCAGCCACAGATGTACCAACAAAGTTGCTATGATAATATGTAGAAGCTCCCTGGCTTGGGACATTAAATTTCCTTAAACTCAGATTAATGGGGGCATTTCTTGAGTATTAATGTCCCACTTCCTTTGATGGCTGACAACTGGAGAGAATAATGTTCACATTTGATTGCGGCGTCTCACTGTTGTTGGCTCTGGTGTATCAGCATGCTGATCCTCTAGGCCCGTTATTAGAGGCATGCGATTAAGTGAAGAACATCCACAGCTCATGGTGGTTTTTCTGTCATATGTGTCCACCTCAGCTGCAGGAGATGGAAAGTTTGACTATCCATGCGCAAATATAAATACCTGTCAACATAGCAACCTTCTATGGAATCTCGGTTAGCAATATTAAAGTTTCCATGTTTCACACCTGCCCTGCGATGGGCTGGCCCCCCATCCTGGGTTGTTCCCTGCCTCGTGCCCATTGCTTCCGGGATAGGCTCCGGA
>JAODKL010000037.1:2965742-2995678 GCA_026780765.1 Petrocephalus schoutedeni
GAGCACTCCCAAAAGCCTGACTGCTAAGGGCACTCTTCCCAGAAAGAAGAGTCTTGCAGCTGAACTTATAGCCCTGCTCCTCCAGGTGGCACTAGCTCTCACATGCCGTGCCTTTTACCCTTGAGTGCAGGAAAGGCCTTGGGTCGACAAATACCCCCTTTCAAGGCAGTTTTGTGCAAGTTAGAGTTATGGCTGTCTGAACCGATTCCGGAGCTGAAGATTAATCTGAGGGTGAAAAATAAACACTCCTTAAATGGAAAAAGCTAAACTTAGAGGGAAACTTTCATGCAGATTTTGAAATTACTCCATCCAAGCTTGGTCCTTACCGTGTTACCACATCTTGCAGAGATGTACAATGTTTATGATGACGCTTTTCAGTTTCTGAACTAGGTACTATGAACAGAAGTGGAAATCAAGCCCTTATTAACTTATAGTTCCTCTAGACAAATGGATTCAGCCCCAGTGGCCACATACTGCTTTTTCCCCAGAGGGATCCCAGACTTGCTTTTATCTGGGCTCTTTCCAAAAGGATTCAGCCTTTCAGTACTGCTCATGTGGGAAAAATGTCACTTCACTGTTACTTCACTGGGTGGATATAAGGCTCTGTATGTCCCCCTACACATACATTCCAAAGCTATGTGATACCTAACAGCACTGTGTAAGCAAAGAATTGCAAAGAATTTATCAGGGAAACTGCTAAAATTGCTAAAATAAAATGCCACATTTGAGACATTTTCCTGTGGGGCACCTCTCATTTCATTAAATAATCTCCCAGTAGATGAAATTGAGGATTCTAGCAATAGCATTTTTCAACATTTTAAAAGTACTGGAGTTTCAAAATCCAGACATATTCCAAAAAAGGAAGGACTGCACCAATTATTTCTTTCTCTTTTTCTTTATTCGAATTCATGGGGCATTTTTTCTGTTGCTTTGAAGCCTCCGGCATATTCTCATGTTGACCACTAGATGGCATTATGAGCAAGAACAAGCTCATGAAAATCACAGTCATGCACTGGTGAAACAGTGTACGCATAGCAGTCTGCATAATGTGATAGCCAGGCTCCTTCAAACTATTTCATGGGTGTCCCTTCCTATCCAGCTGTGGGAGCAGCGATACTCCACACAAGAGCACGGGCTACTCCCCCCGTTGAGGCCATGCTTGCGGCTCTTCTCATGTCCTACAAATTTTCAGTGAAGCTTTTGAGGTGAACGGGGATACCGTGTAGTACTTTGAAAGAGAACTCTGTGGTAGAAGACGACAAATAAAGGCATGGGCAGCACCTCAGTCGATTTGGGCATTTGAGTGCTTTTCGCATGAGTGGAGTTTGTCAAGGTGCTGAGCTGCCTTTGTGACCAGTGGGGCCCTGTGCCTGCTCACCCCTGTAGGCCCTGAGCTGCTACCTGGTATTATTGCCCAGCCCCATTAGAATGTACCTTTGCCAGGGTGATCACCTGGTTGACTTTCACATGGCTCACCTGATTGTACCAGCTGAGTGAAAAGCGAAAATAAAAATCTATTTTTATAGCTTGGAAAGAACATAATGAATGTATATCTGAATCAGCCTGGCTGAACATGAAGCAGACCGGCACTGAGAAAAGTATAAACCAAAGACAGAATAAATCACGGATAATGAAATATGAATGAGCTGAGGTATTAGGAATTTTTGGGGGGGGGTCATATTTTGTCCATAAGCTACTTCTCAGAGGCTAACATACTGTCTGCCTGTCTTTGCCCTCCATCACACATTTGATCCAGCCCTGACCCCCTTCCTAAGAAACTGAATATGCATTATTATATGCAATGAACATTAACTTTAAAGTCCTTTGTGCCAATCACTGTTTCTGTTTCTGCAGATATGGTGAACTTTTTTCCATTTCTACTCTTTTCTGCTCTGAAAATCCCTCTCTTCCCCTTGACCCCTCAGTAACCCTATCAGCCGTTGAACACAGTCTGAAACTTAGAGCGCCTTACTGGCTCCATTGATGTCCTGCCTGAGTTTCCAGTGTGGGTGCTGGAGACCAATGTCTCATGGAGGCTGCTGTCTGCAAGCAACCATGGAGTCGGGTTCTAGTGATTAGTGACTTGAGGTCTAAAAATAAAATGGTCTGTATGGGCCTTAAACCACAGAACAGGAGGTCTCCAGCTGTTTCAGGGGAATAAAAACAAATTTGTTGGACCAAAGCACTATTTGGCAGCATGTTCTAGGAGAATGCGGTCTATTTCTCTTTTATAATAGATGGAATGTGGACTTTTGCAGAGATATTTGTAGATCCACAGTGGATCGTTTTGGCTTAGTCCAGTTGGCCTTTGGTTTGTAGGTATTAACTGCAGAAAACAAGAGTGGGCTTTAAGTTTGTGACCAGGAAAGGGGCACAGGAAACCGTCTGTATTAATTCAGATGCTGTCCATGGCGCTGAACATGGGTCTGTCCATTGTAACAGCTTGGGTGCGCTGGGGGCAAATGGAAACAGCTCATCTGTGTTCCTCAATAAGCTCAGTAATGTGAGTCTGTGACCAGTCCATCAATAGTAAATTTTCACAATTTTCCAGTCTGAAACGAACTTGACTAGGTGTGTCGGGGAAGGCTGACTGAGGCCCTGTATTGGAGGAGAACAGTGTGAATGGTTGATTACATGGTGTGTACCATTCAGGGAAAAAAGGACAAAGAGAAAAAGCAAATAAAAACTCCTGAGGCAAAACGTCCGTGATCCACCCGTGGAAGAAGGGATCTGTGCACACAGAGATGTGGTGCATTTTTGGAAGGTCTGTGCCACAACCCACGTGATTCATGCTGGGGCAGGAATTCAGGAAATGGCAAGGAGGGAGGATCATTTTGTTTCTCACAGGACACTGTACCTATGTTTATATAAATCTTTTTGTATGGCCCTATTTTTCATGAGTCAGTGGCATCCTTTTAATGTTCTTCCATGTTAAGCTGCTAACCTGTCACCTTACTGTAAAAACTGCTTTTCACTTTAACACAGTTAGGAATGATACTGAAACAATTCCGTTTGAGTACAATGCTCTAAGGTCCAACTGCAGACCCTACATGCTCTGCAGCATTCAGATTATGAGCCCCTACCCTTTAAGCCCCTTTAATCTTTATGCCTCCTGCTGCCTCTGTCTGGTAGCACTTATTCAAAGCTTTCAAACGGAGAAGTTCAGAAAGGACTGGATGCAAGGGGCAGAGGTGTAGGTGCACAGACCGGCAATTGGCAGCCTGACTCACTCTGGCACCCACGGCAGCCCTGTCCACACCCACTTTCTCCACTGAATTTGGAGCAAAGACACAGCACTTTGCTTCTCAGTTAACTTTGGGCACAGTAAGGTCTGCTCAGGTGAAGCTGAAGGGTGTGGTGGCCAACTCTGTCCATGCGGATGGGGGGAGGACAGGTGCACCCTTCATATACACTAACTTATTTATTTCCGCTTATTTTATTTCCCCTTTGTTGCCCATTAGCATAGCACACAGTGACAGCCATGCATTGTGTAAGGTGTGAGAAAATGGTAATGCTTTGGCTAAATGGCTGCCAGAGTATGATTTGGGAAATGCAATGCAATTTGCATGCCTCTAAACACCATGGCAACTGAGGTTCTGTTTTCTCCTTTTTGATATTGTCTAAGCCTGTCTATTTTTAAAATGTTGAGAGTTACAAATTGCCTATAAGAGACCAGTTACATTGCCTGTGGTAAATACGGGGCACTGTCACCCTCATTGTGTGTAAGCGAATGTGAATTACATTGAGAACTGTTTAGACATATCCTCCTGATGCTGATGGCCAGTAGTGCAGTTTTAAAATGAACCAGAAAATGAACAGATGATGAATGAATGCTGGAGCAGTTGAAAGCGTTCTTGGACAGAGGCTGGGGTGGTCAGAGACACGTTTCAGGAGCGGTCTGGTTCAGCACTGAACAGTCCATCAATGATAACACATTATGATAAATTAGCACTGATATGATAAAAAGAAGCAAGATTTTGGCTGTATAAAGTCTTCGGGGGAAAGCAGTGGCTCAGAAATGGATCTCTGTCTCATCTGATCCATGGGGCAGACACTTTAGCCAACATTTCTTCACACTTGGTGAGGCAGGAAAGATTGCCAAGAAGAACAGATTCATGCGTGGACTTCTCAGAACCCAGATCAGGCGCTTTTTTCAGTACCTTTGTCACGCTCCCCAGCCCATTCATGTACACAGAGACATCAAATGTATTTTCAAGCTTTGTGTCTGATTAAATTTTCAGTATCTTCTCTCAACTTGAACACAATTTGGGAATAAATCATTTGTTTCAGAAACTGTTTGTATTGCAACTAATGTGTACAAATAAGAGACATTTCAGTTCCTATCACCATGCCTTGTGATCACTGTGCTTCTTTTCCCATTCACACAAGTTGGAACATATAACGTAATGCAGTGTTTTTTTCCAGACAGCAAACCTTATTTCACACAGAAGTAAGAAGCCGTCATTCAGAATCATATTGAGCTTTTTGTCAAGGTTTTGTTGCTGTGCAGCCCCATTTCGACCTTGCTTATTATGTAGAAATCATAAATCAAGACCAAGACATGCTGCAACAATGCAGCTACTCAGAGACAAGCAGTAATCTTGCTTTACTCATGTAATAAACTTGCAATAACCCCTTCTGCTGACCCCACGGTGACCACCTGCCCTCTTTATATGCAAGGTCCACTTTTGCATTTATTATTTTTTTAATTTCCTGCTGACGCACGCACCCTGAAAGGCCTGCTATCTATTAACATTAAGGCTTTTGATGCAGGCACTTGTGCTCCTGTCCCAGTGGTAGTGAATTGCTGATTAGATGGCAGGCACCTGGGGGGGACTGGGCAAGATGGCTGGGGGAGGGAGCAGGTGTGCTGAGCTCCAGATTGCAGCCATTTAGTCGTTTTCTGTGACCATTTCTGGAGACAGTGCAACTAAATTTTATAACTAGGCGCACCAGTGCAACTCGCAAATATCCATCCATTCTCTACCACTTATTCTGGTGGGGGGGCGGGGACAGCAGTCTAAGCAGGGAAACCCAGACTTCCCTCTCCCTGGCCACTTCGTCCAGCTCTTCCGGGGGAATCCCGAGGCGTACCCAGGGCAGCCGAGAGACATAGTCCCTCCAGCGTGTCCTGGGTCGTCCCCGGGACCTCCTCCCAGTGGGACATGCCCGGAACACCTCATCAGGGAGGCGTCCAGGGGGCATTCTGACGAGATGCCCAAGCCACAAACCATTGTCGTAAACCAATGAAATACACTCTGAGAAAGTGAGAATTTGTGTGTGTGTGTTGTTTTCCCACTAGTGATATCTGATTCATTTATAAATCATTCTTTTGAACTGTTTCATTTCATCGAATTGGTGGAATCAGACTTTTTGTAGATCCATGTGTTGTACAGGTACCCATCTGGCTCACTAACACCCAACTCTGGCAATGGACATGTTAGCGGGTTTGGTTGAAGCAGTTTATTGTGACTCCCTGAGTAGTTCAGCATTTTGACAAGTATGGTTGAAGCGGTTTCTTGGCAAATCTCATGAAACCCATAACATAGATTGACTGGTTCTGGTTGTGCCGATCCCAATAGTCTTTGCAAACAACATTTGTTGAATTCTGTACGTTGTGGCTTTCGTGTTGGTTTTCACCCCATTTTATATTATATGTTTTATATGCTTTTGGAGCCTGCTTAAGTTATTGTTTTTCATTTTAATTAGACCGGAAGTGATCGATATATACTCAGAAGACTTGGAGATGACCAGTATTTTAGTATAAATAAGATTATAATCAACATTCACTTTCAATAAAAGTAATTGAACTAAGTGCAGCAGCATGTAGTGCCCCCCCCCCCAGAAAAGAAAAAAATGTTCGAGTCATTTAAACAAACAGTTTGGTAGAATCGGTTCTGTAAATTGAACCTACCTTCCTATCATTAGTCTCCAGTGCAGGAACTCGGCCCGATTGTAGTCCCTTGGAGGTACAACTGGAGAGGCTCTTAGAGGAATATCTTGTTGATTGGTTGTCCGCTGGCATCAGTGCTAATTTGGAAGTTATGTGGAAGTGCAGGGAAAAGAGAATCAGCAGAACAAAAACTGAGCAGATAGAATTTGTACCTCGATTACATTTAATACGCTAATGAACGTTAGCATTTCCCTATTTGCACATCAGAAAATTAAATCGATGACCGACATACTTTTGTCTAATATCGTTGGTGCGGGCTATGAAATTTGCCAGTGTTTATTAGTAGAATAACATCACTTTATTTTACATTCTTCGGAAAATGTAAGATCGATCAGATTTAATAATTAATTATAAACAAGTTGTGGGTCGTATAAATAAAATACAAATAAATGGCTGTGTCCCATTATGACCAAGATCGATCTCCCCAGTAACTAACAAATAACTAACAAAACAACTTGCTCATCTTTCATTGTTTAGGGGTGGCAGTGTATGCCTGGTCTGGCATAAAGGTCCCTGTTGCAGTCGTATAATGGGAAAACGACACACGGATGTGGCCAGGAGCTACAAAAGTTCCCTGTCGAGACAGCCCCGGAGCTCAGAATCAGGAACTAGGCTCTTGAATTTCAGTGGGAAAGTGCCTCATAAAATGGTCTTGAAGTACAACAGCTTGAAGCATAATATATGCAGGGACAGATGCACTGACAGAATAGTGGCTGACCACTTTTTTTTCTCTTAAGGCCTAAATTACTTTGTGACTTTTTGCTTTAAAGTAAAACATCACATTGTTATTTCTGTAAATTGTGGATTTGTTACTAGCATTTATCGGTAAAGCAATTAAGATGGGAAAAAATATGAATGTTGCACTGAATGACAATTTAAGTAGTGCACCTAAATATTGTGTTGGTGTTCCAGAAATTTTCAGTAAGGAGCACCAGTGTTACCAGTAGAAGAAAATTAGCCTGAAGCCCTGGTAGGTGTTTGATTAGTAGTGGGGGCTGGGGCTGGCACATGAGCATGAGACCCCAGCCATGTCGTGCTGGATCATGCTAGATCTGCGTTATCGTGGATAATGAATGTAGTGCAGGAGTTTAGCCGTGGCGCTGAGTCCCTTATGCCTGGATCTGACCTGAGTCTTGTTATGCCTGTGGAAGTTAAAGACATTAGTCTTAAACTGGTGGGAGGTTCCGCTTCTTCATTAATCAATGCTGCAAGCAACAAGGAGCACTATAAGACAAAATCATCGAGTAATTCCAAAAAAGAGAAGGGCACCCCCTCTCTTATAAGGTGGTTGTTTTCTCCATGATTCTCCCTGGTTGTTTTGCTTAATTTATATTGGCTAGTTACACACCATTCCAACATTCTTCATGTGTGAAGGTAACATTTCAGATTTTTCATGACCTTGCTCTTCTTTTAAATTAGATAAATTAAATTAGATTAAGGCACAAAATATTCATATTACAAATCACAGATTGCAATAAAAGAAATATAATAGGATACAGTTCTTTTAAAACAATGTACCCCACCCTAAAGTGGGACCTGTACCTTTCTATGTGCACATTCCTAATTTCCTTTACTGTATATATATATATACACACACACACAGTACATATACATATACAGTATATATATATATATATATATATATATATATACACTGTATACTGTATATGTGTGTGTGTTTATTTATGATATTTGTGTGTGTGCATACGTATGTCTTCATGAACATTATCCCATTTATTCTTTATGTCCAGAAGTATAGTACAATGAGGCATAAAATTACTGTAACGTAAATCACTTGCAGAGTGATCATTCATGTGACAATGGTGGTGGTGGCTGTTGATGGCCAAATGACATGGACCAATCCATCATGACTGCATACTACAGCATCTGGAGCTGTAGTCTGGAGTAGGGTGATCACCCACTGAGAGTTTCTGTTTATGGTCTTGGGGCTAGATGAAGCTGTGGGTAGTGATGTCTGCCTGCCATTGACACCTATCATGGAAATTGCACATTGAAGTCAGCAGCTGGTGGGCAGCCTGCTATCCAACAACGAACTCAGTGCAGCTTTACACATTAATATTAAGAGGATTGCAACCACACCCAAGAAGATTACAGAGCCAATGGCTTGTTCAGCCATATCCCGATATCAGCTCTGATACTTGAAGTAGGCTTATTTGAAGGTTGCAGTTCTTTTTTATGCATTTGGGCCCTTTCCTGGAGATGTAGATGAATATTTGGATTGAGGCTTTCTATCAATGTCAGACATACTGGTCAGCAGAATTTCATTGCAAAACTTTGTTCATGTGATTTCACCAGACACAGTATCAGCTTCCTGTTGAAGTGTGTTGACTGACACCATGACCACAGGAAGATTGAGACAGAGAGCGAGAGAGAGAGATAGTGAGAGATGCTCTGTGTCTGTGTGTGTGTTTGTGCGTCTGTGAGGGAGAATGTGTCAGTGGGATGTAACTTCCCCCTTCCTGGTTCTGCCCTACCCTCTGCCCTTCCTTCCCAATACTTTCACACACGCACGCACACACACACACTCCCCTAGGAACTCCCAGACAGAGCACGCTCACCTCTCCATCCCAGT
Source organism: Petrocephalus schoutedeni (assembly GCA_026780765.1). Taxonomy (NCBI): domain Eukaryota; kingdom Metazoa; phylum Chordata; class Actinopteri; order Osteoglossiformes; family Mormyridae; genus Petrocephalus; species Petrocephalus schoutedeni. Next base: position 2,974,289 of record JAODKL010000037.1, read on the forward strand.
CTACCCTCCAGCGACTGCACACTACGGCCCCCAACCTACCTCGGACAAGTCGCCACTGTCACGCCAGTCACCTCCAGTCAGCCCAGGATGTCTGCGTAAGTGCTTCTGTCGTGCCGGGCTCCGGCTGCACCTCTCAGCCACGACTGGATCTGTTGTCAGTTCTCAGATCACTAAATCTATGCCGAAATTCTTATTAGCCTTCTGTTAATCTTTAAGCTGCTGCAGTTAGATCTTCCCACTTACACAGAAAATCTAATGCAAAAAGCATGTGAATTTGAGGAGCCCTCATCATTCTTGTGTAGGAGAAAATGTTTGGGAGCCAAGAATGTCTTTTTTTTATGTTTTCCATTTGCGTAAACCCCAGACCCAATTGGTTAGTTTTGTTTCTACTTAGTGTCGTTTTGCGTCCCTGAGAAATTCCACAGGAGACTGATTCACGGAAGTAACAAGCTCATAACAAAATTGTCTTTTGGGAGGGGGAGGAGGCATATCATTGGACAGTATCACGGCAGAACCACATTGTGTCTCAGTTGCAAAGAGTTTCGCTTGTGAAACTTCACAAAACACTTCCTAGTTGTCAGTTGCATAACTGAGGACTACCTCTCAACTTTCCACCTGTCTTAAAGAAGGAGTAATGTCTCCTCTCTTGGGGGACATAGTGATTGCAGTTTAAGACCCGTATGGAGTGTTTCTTAGTTTACGTGTTTCTGACTTGTCCCCAAGCAGAAAGATTTACCAAAGAAAACCTATCACTGTTTCTTTGTCTATATAAATAAAGCAGCTAGATCTGATAACAAAGATGCAGGTTGTGCTTCGCCACACGGTTTTTGAATGTTTCCCTGACAACTGAATCTTTCCAGAGATAGGAATTTGCTTGCAAGTGTGATGTATCTTGTTAACACTGATCATATTGCTGGATGTTTTTTTGAAGTGTGATTAATTGACACTGTAATCTTGTTGAAATATCATATCCACTTCACAGTTGTTTCCTTACGTTTTCAGTTTCTCTTTCCCTCTTTCTGTCTTTTTATGTCATTCCTTTCATCTTTCTCCATTTATGCCTTTCACACTGTTTATATGTGTGGGCTATTTGCCTAGCCGTCTGTCCATATATGGTGAGAAACCCGGGTCTGACAGATCTGTCAGATAAGGGCTTGTGTTCTGAATCCCATGGACCTATCCAGGGCTGCTGTGACACCGTCATTGTGCAAACCCCGCCCCACTTTTCTTCCAAGCACTGCTTAATTGGCTGATCTACAGCACAGAGCCTTGTAGCACTCTGTGTTAATATAGCAGAACTCAACAATCCAGCAACAGGAGACGTCCTTCCTTTTCTCACTCATTCTTCATACACTCTCATGGAATGTGAAGATGAACTCTCTGGGCTGGTTTTCTGGACAAGGATTAAACCTAGTCCTGGACTAAACATGGAGAATCTCCATACAAAATTCCAGTTCAGTCCAGAACTAGGCTTAATCCTAGGCTTAATGTCCTCTATGTTTGGGACTTCTACGGCACTGTATTTAGGACATTTCTGCTATTTTATAATTTTCTTTATTTAGCCTTAACCTGTTTAAGGAGGTGGAGAATAAAGAATCCTTAATTAATTAGAGTACCTGGGTATGCATTCATACTTGGATTAGTAATAAAACACCTGCCAGCTACTAATGAAATGTTCAGAGAGAGGTAGCACTTGGGCTTTATCCATCGATTTCTCTGGATCAGGTCTGTTTCTACACATTTCTGTCCATGAGGTTATGTGGACAGCACCTATGTTAGGCCATGTCTTCTTATCAAACAGCCTTTTACAGCTTTGCAGATGTGTTTGTGTTACTGATGTTTTTCCTCCCTAATATAGCTCATTTCCCACTCATAAAGGCATATTGATTCATGTCATTAATAAAGTGCCTGTTCATCGGGGACTATGCAGCTGTGAAATATGCTGTGGAGTCTAGAGACAAATGATATGCGCGTGGTAGTTGCAACACGATGACAGAATCGACCATAATTTGACTGTTATCTGTCTTCTTACTTTGGGATGGAGTCTTGTAGGTGTAATTTGCCTGACGCTTTACTAGTCAGGGTGTGTTTAGTTCACACTGCTGTAGTTTGAGGGAAACGGTTGACTGAGCACCTCCAAAACTGATGCAGTTGGCACATTGCTTGGCAGGAGAGCCTTCTGATGTGGCTTTGTTATGGTGCAGTTTAGCAGAGGAACAAGAGCTTTCCTACAGATGATAAAGGGGTGTTGAACATGGGGTCAGTCTGTGTGGGACTTATGCATCTATCTTTGAAGCACTTATGCATCTTTTATCATTTTCAAAATGCATTTTTAAATACTCCTTAAAACTTCAGTTACTCTTCACTGAAGTATTGAAATATCAATTTATGGTCTGTTTTTTTTAACTTTTTATAAAAACAATAAATGAAGAAATATTGAGTTTTGCAGATGCTGTGACAGTTTAGAGAGCTTGAGGGAATCGTTCCTGGATAGTTAGGCCTCAAACTGTTTCTTCAAATACTCCTCCTGTAAGCCTCCTGAATGGGGGTAGAGTCATTGCCTGAGAGTGATCTGATATCAGGGCCTGTCCTGTGAATTAAAACGCGTCTGTGCTTACGCCAGGGTGCCCCTGGATGGTTGGTCCTTGTGTCTAGACTCAGAGCAATTGCAGGCTTTGAGACCCTGAGGAGCTCCAGCACAGACCCATGTTGGAGTGAGGGAGCAAGTAAGTGAGAGAGGAGAGGCAGCGAGAGAGGGAGAGAGAGAAGGAGAAGGTGTCTGGAGCGACAGCCTCTCTCAGTCCCTGTGCTTCTCACACACGCCTCTGACAGGAGGGAAGTCCCCATCGCGATGGGCGGCAGGTGGAGGTGACATGACAGCCATGGAGACAGGGACAGAGAGGCAGCAGTAAGCACCGGGGCGAGCCACTGTGAAGCACAAACAGTCTCACACACACACACAGAAGGGGGAGGAGAGCGGGCGAGCGAGGGAGGGAGAACAAGCGAGAGATAAGCGGGAGAGTGTGTGTAGATGTCGGCGCTTCTGTGTGCAGATAGCTGGAGCACTAAGTGGGAGACACAGGCACAGGGCAGGACAGCTTTTGGGAGGAACAGCTAAACCATGGTCCTGACCCTGCAGCATATTCTAATTGCGCTCATTCAATTTTTCAGAAGGGGGCAGCAAGTGTTCCTGAGGGGAGAGGACCCACTGTCTCATTTGGACGCCTTTCAGGTAGGACACCAGCCCTCTTTCTCCTCCTCATTCTCCATTTCCCTCCCTCTTTCTACCCTTACGCACTCTCATGCTTTCTTGTTCTAGCCGTGTGAGAAAGTTGGAGTAAACTTTCTCCGCCCCCTTAGCAAGGGGCAAACGGGCCATTAAATGAGCAACACTGTCCTGGGTTTGCTGAGGGAACTGCTTTCCACGCGGAAGAGAAGGAGGTAAAAAAAGTCCACCTAGTTCAAAGTGAAAGCGGCAGGCATTGTACCAGGCAGCCGTCGGACTCTCCTCTGTTAACCTGTCTGTCTGCATTCCTCTGCTGTAGCGCTCAGCGCACACGCAGATGGCACTCTCTGTTTTTTAAGGCACTTAAATGTCTTCCACGACTCCCTGCTATGATCCCTGGGTTTGATCCATCCCTTTTGACCCAGCGAGGCCACCTAATCTTAACAAAGCAAGTGTGGATCAGTGAGCCAAACATGTGCACGCTTTATCTGCCGAAGTCAGTCAGCTGAGCCGCCGCGTCTCGTCTCGTACTCACCGAGGCAGCTGTTTGAAGAAAGGCCATGTGGGGTGTGCATTCTTGTGCCAGAAGGAGTTTGCGGTTGGTTCTAAAGTCAAGAGTTTACAGGCAATGTTTACAGGGGGTAGCGTTTCCAGGTAGGCGGGTTCAGGGGGTTGAACTTTGCTCTTTTTAGTAGTACCTGTTGCCTTCTTTGACGTATGGCAGTATGCCTCTGTATGTTGATTCCCGCCGTGTGCGATAAGCTGACATGGGATGAATCGGGTTCCTGTCGGTGCTGCATTTTTTTGGGAGTCTCATGTTATGTGTGATGATTTCTGTTGAAGAAAAAGGCTGTTGGTCTAAAAACACCTTTAAGGCATTCTGCTCTTGTGCCTCATGCCAGGATACTCACATGAGATGCTAGGAGCATGAATCTGTCTCCTGGCAACAGAACCTTTTGGAGAATCAAGTCCTTATGAAGCTCCTTAAAAGCTTCTTGTTCAGTAAAGACTGGTGGTTTCTCTGCACCTGGGGAAGTGTGGAGAAAATATAGCAGCATGTCCATCACAGAGGGATGTGGCTTTGGAAAGCGGTCCTCATGTCATTTCAAGCATTCAGAAGAGAGTCGGTAAAATTGAGTAATTGACGCTGAATTTGTGGAGGAACAGCAGTACTGTAGCTATTTCTGAGTTCTGATGACTGTCCTTTGAAGAAGACTGAGGTCATATTTAGTTTCAAATGTTTACTCCCGCTCTGAAGCAGTATGAAGTCTAGGTCCTCTGGTTTCTTCATATTTTTCCTGATGTCTGTATCCCTCCCAAATGATATCCGGGCCTTTATGACCTGTATCTGCAACAACATTTCTCAGAACAGAAAGATGACTGACCAAGAACATAATCAAATGCTGTGGGTCATTTTGAGTTGCATTTGAGATACATTTCTCGGTCTTCCTTGTCCAAGTTGGGGAAAGTTTATCCCATTTGTTTATTATGATTTTCTGTCCATTTAGGTGTCCAAAATTCTCTAACTCTTCTCAAGCCTATTGCTGATACTGTAGCAAGTGTGAAAAAATGCATGGAATACATGTGTAAATAAAAACTGTAGAAGCTGTCAGTGTCAATGACTTGATTACACCAGCCTTTGAACTGACGAGCAGATGCGCAGCTTTTCTCTTCAGGAATGTGATTATATTACTCCCTATTCTAATAGCCTCAGTTAAATCCTTTTTAGAGTTTTTATAACCATCCAGGAAAACACAAACCCCCCCAGCTTGGAAGTTTGACTGGACTTGACATATAGCCAGACCAAAGATTTAAAATTGAAAATAAAATGTGAATTCTCTCTTTAGAATCTCTTCTCCAGCCTTTTGCAGAAGATTTTGCATGTGGCTGTGCTCATAATGCATTGAAAAGGAACATTTTTCTACATGTTAATAATGGCGTTAGCTTAACATCTGTTATGTGTGCTAGAAATGTGCTTGTGTAAAGAGCCTTTAATGTTTCTGGTGCAGAAACGAAAAGATGCTTCACACCGCTTGGTGCTGAAAGCTGGCAGGAACATGTTTTTGTCTAATCTAATTAACCCCCCCCCCAAGAAAAGAACAATGGCGCAACAGAAGTCTTAGAAAATTAAATGAATCTGACAGCTCAGAACAGAATTATTAATAAGAGAAATGTTTGGGCGGATATTCTGTGAGAACGTGCGTATAATTGCCTAGCTCAATCTTAAAAAACAGTTCTGTGTTATATTTCTCGTTAGGCTTCACCTAGTCGAGGGGAATAGAAACTGATGAGTAATAATGTGACACGAGTGTGCAAAAAGCAGTTTATGTAACATCTGTGAATCAGCACAGTGACCCAATTTTGCACTGTTTTATGAAGGGCTTCGATCTTTCCTTTGTGACTTATTAAACAAGAGTTAATGGGGAGGTTGAAGTTTGTTGGGGAAGAATGAATATGGAAGCTGCTGTCAGAGCCATGACACACACCCCTACCCCCCCCCCACCCCCCACGTGCTATGTGTGGTCTCGCGGTTTTGCTGCACGTGCACTAACAGCTTGTATCTCCGAATCTGATGGCTCGATAAATGTGGACCCCTCCCTCAAAAAAAAATCAGCATTTCGACCACACCCCCAATCCTCTCTAACAAGCCCCCCCTTTCCTTTCTGACAAGAGCTGTGGTGACACAGACAAGGTGCTGATTGACATACAGAGTGTCTGTGCACCGCTGCCCATTTTTCCTCCCCATTGGGTGCTTTGGGGGTGTATTTGGGAGGGGGGTGCCCGACAGGGAATTTTCAAGACAACGACAAAGGTTAATCCCTTTTATGGTGGACAAGGAGCAGAAGAGGCAGCTGTCTGGCTGTGTGGCCATTCCTCATTAGCAAGGAAAGGTTCAACAGGTGAGCTCCATGAAACTGGCACAGACTGCCTGCCCCAGGAGGTGTTTGCTGAGACATCTGCGACCAATTTCCCAGCCCCCACCTTCTAAAAAACAAATCCCCCCCCCCCCCATAAAGGCATCGAAGCATCAGGAGCTGCAGGCTCTGGAAAGGTGACGTGTTCCCCATCATTCTAACGCACCAGTTGCTGCAGTGCTGTATGGCCATGTGATTTTACACCAGGGAAATGGTCTCCAGCCAGCCGTGCCTTTCACTGTTCTGCCAATTGTGTGCATGTGCGTTTTGCTTCATTTTGATTGTTGTTCAGTCCAAAGCTGATGGACAAACAAGTTTGTTTGTCAGACATGCTGCTGATGTCAGGTATTTTGTCACTTCATTCTGCTACTGCATACATTTTGCAAACATAAAAAGTGTGTCTGTGGTGGAAAGAGAGGAAGCCAGGACTCAGGGGAATTAACTGCCTTTGTTGCTCTAATTAAGATATCCTGCGGTCGTCCTTTGCCCGTCATTGGCATAAACTTTGCAGCTTGTGATCTCAGTTTTGAGCTACTAGAACTAATCGTACCATCTTTAAATGAATTGGGACCTGTGCTCACAGGGCTGATCTGCTCCCCTCCTTAGATCTTCTCATTGGGGTGGTTAGCATATACCCTCTGTCACTCACAAGCTGCCCTGTGGGGGGTTTGCCTTGTTGCCACATAATACTCCCCATTCCTATTCGGTGGAGTGGGGGCAGATGTGTTACCCCTGTGAAAGAAGGACATCTCGGTGTGATTCCCTTGGTCCCAGCAATGCTGTAATCCTCATTAACTTGTTTGTCGCCTAACAGCGGTGCTGTAGCAAGTGCTAAGTTCATGGGGAAAAAGCCTCAAGGGGCGGATATGTAAATGAAAAGAATAAAGCTGTCATATTTGCTGACTTCATCAAGCAGCATGTCAGCTGCAACTAAAACACTGTCCTATAATCCATATGTGTCAGATGGAGGCAGACATAGATCAGCTCCTTCATCAATCTCCATATTGACTGCTCCATCGCCACCCATACTGTCACAGATGCTTAATGGTGACCATTTAATGACCACTGCACTTATCCTGATAGCCTCAGTCCTGAAAGGCCGTCACATGACTAGTGCCGTTTTGGAGGGCAAATGCCCCCCCCCCCCCCATAAAAAGGTTTATAGTGCACAAATCTTCCGGTACTGTGAGTCCATTGATTCCCTGACCTGCCTTGTCAATAGAATGGGTTTCGTGGTACAATGTTACAGGTTGTGGGACAGAGCATGGGACGGGTGTTATTCAAGGCATAATTGTAGTAGTGAGGAGTGAGCAGTGATTAGTGAGCAGTAGACAAAATGTATTGGGCATTGGGTTGTGAACAGTGGGCACTGAGCAGTGAGTAATGGGGAGTGCAAATACGTATAGTGAGTTGGAATATGATTATTACAGGATAACGGTCTCCTGATTTTGTTTGTGTATGTGAATGATATGGCACTGTGCCCTCCTGTTAATGCCACCCCTCCTGCATGTATGGTCTCCCGTGCCTGCAGGTCGGCACACCAGATACGGACGTGGACAGTACTGGAGTGCTGGACGGCGCTCCTGCGATAGAGAGCCTTATGTGTTATGTGTAAGGTTTAGGGGGAGCAGTGAAAGTGGAGGATTTGTGTGTGTACATTTGACTGAATCCCCAATTGCTCTCTGGTTTTGTTGAGAGGGTGCACTGCGTTGTCTAAACCCATCCGTGAGCGGAATACAAATCCCCATTCTGAAGGAACTTTGCTGCTGAGGGGGAGTGGCAGTTGACCCCTCGTGATCAAACCGTGGACTGTGGAGGATACTTAGGAAGGTCACAGTGACCTGCTGCTGAAGAGAGAGCAGTGTCGATTGGGTCTGCCCCTGACTCCACCCCTTTAAGTCCCACCCCCTTCCAAGAAGTGCAATTACCCAGCACTTTTATTTATGCCAGTCACTGCCATTTGCCCAGAGCAGAGTGTTAAACAAATTGCTGTACCACATTATCAATCAGTAACTTCAGAGCCTGTCTTCATTAATCAGGGAGTCCTTGGATCTTAAGGCATCTTATGCAAAGCTGAGTGAAAACAGGAAGCATCCTGTTTTTCTGTTTTGTTTTTGTCTCGCTGTACACATGAAGCAGCCGTTTGCTGTGGTAGTTCTAGCTTTTTTTAGCTCCTGGAACAATGTTAAATGTAATCATCTTCACCAGCTGTGGGGTTTGTAAGCTGACAGTGAAGGTACAGTCTTGACCCTGTCAGTGATGGGGAATGCTCTGTCTCACTCGCAGGTCAGGTCTGAAATGGTCACTAGACGCTCTGCTGCCTTCTGAAACTAAAGCATGTGCAAAATGCCAAAGACATGATCAGTGGGATATTGAATATGACGCGAAGCACCTTATCTGTCTGTTTGCTCTATGGTTACCCCCGCTTCCCTAGCACTGCTTGGTCTTGGCCTGTCCTGTTTTCCCAGACCTCTCTGCCCCAGTCAGCACTATCCTGGGACCACAAGGAGGTTCTGCTTTCTCTACATGCTGAAACCAGCTTCCCCGAGTGGGATGGTTCTCAGGAGATGCCTGGTGTGGGCAGTCATGATCCAAAGGTCCTGCCTCTAAAAGACAGCGCAATGGTGAGGCAGCAGGAAATCAGCCCTGAATGTTCTTGTCCAAAGTGATGCATCTGGTGCAAGATTCCTTCATCTGTATCCATGGTGCTTTTGAAATCAGGTCTCTGGAATGTGCAATAACAGTTCAGGAGAGGTGTGAGAGCATAAAAATTCAGAAAAGCAGGTGCCTTCAAAGAAACCTAGTCACAGAAACCGCTTGATTAGTAATCTGGTGGATTTAGAACAGATGCTCTTTGCTGTATGTCTGCATCGAGGGAATAGTGTGTATTCCTGTTTTTGTGTGTGCATGGCAATGCAGAAATAAATGTCCTTGTTTAGGCTTCAGGCCTGCCCTTCTACTCACCCTATTGGGTTAATAGATTTTTACTAGGAAGAATGGTTAAGCGTGAAAGGAACAGATAATTTCCAAGCCCAGCTCACTGAAAGGTCAACGCACCACCTTACTTTGACATGCCGCATCCCAATTCCACAAATATATAACCCCTCAATATGTCTGTACTGTGTCTAAATCACTTCCTGGCATCAGAGGCACCCTCTCACCCTCCATCCAGCTCCCCCTGCAGGGACACTTTCTTTTAGAGAAGGCTGGAGGTATGGGAGCACAGTGGGAGGGAAAGATTTGATGGCAGGTGTAAATGTAACCAAAGCAATTCCACAAACTTAGTGGTGATGATGGGGACTGACGGGTTTTAATGTTGATTACTTGGTCTGCAAAACACATTAGTTTGCACCTCCCCACTCTCAGTGTCTGTCAGGACAGTATGTGTTTTATGTAGAAAAAATAAAAAAGTCCCCAAAGTGGTTTAATTGAATGATCGATTTTGCATGTGACTGCATCTCCCTAATTTGAGTGTAAAGCATTGCTTTAATTTGGTGCTTGGCCCTCGAGAAACATTGTTGGTGAAGAAAGAGAAGGAAAATGCATGTGTACAAACAGGAGTGGGGATTCTCATGACTTCCACAGTATGCTGGGTCTGATCCTTCTGGACTGGACGAAAGAGGCAATGACTGAAGGAGGCACAGCTCCAGAGTTATTTGTGGATGCCAGGATAATGGTGTGATATGGAGCTCAGTTCTGCCCCTTTTTTGATGGTGTCACACTGGCTTTCTGAACCTTTTTCACCACATTTTACCACAAGGCTCCACATAGACAGTTGACCTTTAACCCTGGTCACAGGTCAGGTCAGAGGTCGCATGAGGCTTTTGTGCTGTAGTGTTAGGGTGGAGAACGTGCAGCAAGTAACCTGGGAATGTCACCATTGCAGTATGGCATTAGCCCCCATCCGGACACTGGCTCCGACACTATCAGCGGGGGAATTTCACCTTGGGGTCTCTCAAAATCACGGAGGACAAAATGGTCTCTCACATTGCTTTGCTTGAGCAATATCCAAAATGTCAAAGGATGCCAGTGGACCAGAGCTGGCAACATTACCCCCCCCCCCCCCAACCCACATGCCGACTCACGGACTGGGTGATTTAAAACCTTCATACTGCGACCTTGGCTGATCTCAGCATGACTTTAAACACTGATGGTCTGGAAGAGAGAACAGGTCCTGCAGGAACGCAAAATTACCACTAGGAATCTCTTCAGACAGTCCCCTGTCTCATCAAATTAGGGCCCCCACTGGGACAATGGATCGTTTTTGCTTAATTAGTTCATCCTTAATTGGCAGCGGTGCCCTTTGTTTCTGGTGTTCATCCAGCTTGCTTCACTGCTAGTTAATATTCAGACCAATTACACCAGTTGTCAGCTTTCCATCTGTCTGATCATTTTGCTTAATGCTCATTTGCAGTAAACTGGCTACAGCTGGCTACAAAATACGAAGGAACACACAAGGACAGTGGGACAATTCTCAAATAGAGTTTCGACAAGGTGATTTCTTTTTGTGACAGCACATATATGAATACATATTTGCAAGCCAAATAAACAAAATGGATGGAAATTTGTGTATTTCAACTGGAATCATGAATGTGTGAAAAAAGTCATTTCACATCTGTGAGACCCTGAGAAAAAGCATGAAAATGGGAGCTTTCATAGAAGACAACGATGCTTCACACGTGCTTCGCACTGCGGTCCTAAATGCGACAGAGTAAGCAGAGCCGCAGCATACCACGGCTGACTCTCACTGGATGGCATTTCTGTAGGTAAACACCTTGGGGCTAATGGACAAGTCTGGGAACTGGACAGTCTGGTATTACGAAACCCTGTAATACCAGGCATTAAAATACAAAGCAGGGATGCGGAATGCACTGGTGTAGTTCAGTTGAGATGTTAATGCCATTGCTGCATGGCTCCCAGTTAGTGGACACAGGGTACCTGACTCTTTTGCAAAGACAGCCTTTTTTTCCTGCCATGACCCCTGCAGCTGGTGCTATTCTGGGGCAGATGATGGTGAGTTTCTGCTCTTGAGATGACGTCTTCTTGCTCTGCAGCTGGCCTAGTTAGCACTTGGCCCAGTCGCGTCAATACTACGTGATGTATCGTAATGAGGCACACAGGGTAAGGACACAATAAAGGAACAAAAGGCAAAGACAAAAAAATGAATAGAACTGGATTATTTTGCTGTGCAAGTTTCGAGATGTAAGTAATAGGTGTAGCTGGGGACCCCAAGGCCTGCAGTGAACTTCTTCTGGGCCTCTTGCCAGGGGAAGCCCCACATCCAAGTTTTTCCGTGGCTTTGCGCCCACATCACTGATATGGGTGGCCATGGAGTATAATGCGCGCCCCGGAAATTTATGATAATGTGAGCTAACACCCTGTTAGCGTTTAAGTACAAAAACCCCAAGAGACTATTATTATTGCTACAAGCATTGCTACCCCCATAGGCTTTCTACGTCATTGCCTCATTATGTATTCTGAAATGCGGGGTGGCAGAGGGGGATATTGGAGCTTTTGGGCCAAAAAGGGGGCTCAGGATGCTGCCTGCTGAGCCCCAAGGGTGAGCAAAGCCCTTGCCCCCCAATTGTTCCAGGGACTGTCTAACTATGCTTTCAAATGTATGTTTGCTTTGGATAAAATAATTTTCTAAATAAAGAAATCACAATTGTATGTGGCATTGGAGCTGTTGGAAGTACTGTGTAATTTTAGTAGAAGTTCTGTTTAGATCTTTTGTCTTAAGCAGAATTAAACATAACTCTCAAAGCTCTCCTAAAAGTATTATCCTGGGATTAACCTACCACAGGCTGGAGGTGAATTTCAGTTAGTGAGAGCTTCACTCAAGGAGAAGACTGGGGGTAACTCACACAATAAGAGGACAGAAAGTGATCACTCAAGGAAAGGACTGGGGCTTACCTGTTACTTAATGAGAGGATAGGAAGTGACTGTCACAATGAGAGGACGGGAGGTGACCGTCACACAATGAAAAGACAGGAAGTGACCTTCACTCAGTGTGAGGACAGGAGGCGGCCTTCATTCAAAGAGAGGACAGGAGGTGACTGTCACACAATGAGAGGACACGAAGTGGCCTTCATTCAAGGAGAGGACAGGAGGTGATTGTCACAGTGAGAAGACAGGAGCTGACCATCACACAATGAGAGGACAGGAGGTGACTGTCACACAGTGAGAGGATAGGAGCTGACTGTCACCCAGTGAGAAGACAGGAGCTGACCATCATACAGTGAGAGGACAAGAGGTGACCTTCACTCAAGAAGAGGACAGGGGTTGACCGTCAATTCCACCCATTCAGAATCCGCATATTTAAGATGTTTGCCTAGTCCTTTGGTATTTCTGGAGTAGAGAAGTGATAGGAAGTGTGAATACTATTCCACAATTCCGAGCACATCGACACAATGGAGAGAATGAGAACAATTAATATGGGCAGGAGGTGTTAAGAAATCTTGAAGGAAAAATGAAGACTGCCAAGGTAATTGTACGACAGCAAATGGCTAACACGTGGCTCTGGCGCTGAGCTAGCACTGGCTCCTGTTTAATAAGAATGATGTACAGTATGTTCATTGTAGAAACCATTGCCAAGTATCTGGACAAGATTTTTTTCCTCTGTGATACAGAAACAAGTATCCCTGCACACACGGATTATCTGCAAGGCCATTTTCAGTGTCACACACTGTTATTTTTAAATTGACCAGACTGGTATGGTTACCATCACGTACAACATTTTACCATCATTAAACTACAGTTTTTCACAGTGATTCTCTGTGGTTTTTCAAGCAGACGTTCACAGTGCAGGACAAATGATATTTTAAGTGAAGTGTGTGTCTCCTGCTATAAGTTGACATTGTGCCTATTACAATGGCACTTTCCATCTGGAGAATGAATGCCTACAACTACCATCCACTGTACACAATGCAAAGATAATAATGACTCTCCTGGCCTCTACCCCCATGTGCACCTTGGTTTCCACCAGTTCCGCCATGGATCCTTTTCAGTTTTGAGAAGCTTTTGTTCATGACCTGTTTATTCTGCAACCTCCTGAAACTTTCCAATTACGCCTGTCTCTTTCAGTACACAATGATAAGCTGGTGAAAGATCTGTGTGGTTGGCTTCTTTTCTTAGTCAACGCATGGTTTTTCACAGCTCCTACATTTTGTCAGTCAATGGCCTCGTTCAGCTTCATGTGCTAATGATATTGTTTTTATTTTGGAATCCTGTGGCTGGAAGTGGAGGCTTGCCTGATAGGCAGATAGATGCTTCTGGTGCTGATAACCAGTACCAAAAGACAGGAGATGTTTCGGGACAGGATTTTTGAGGAAATAACACAACTGAGCCACTCCTAGTGATGCCCAAAGGCTAGTATAGCATGGGTGTAGGTAAAAGGGCCAGTGTACCATTAGTATATTGTTGCACATTCACTTACATGCATTTCAATGTCTGCTTATAGATTTTGACTAGTGCTCTCTTGGGTGACGTCTAATTTTATTGAAAGAGAGAAGATGGGACAAAGAGGAGCTGTATGTTGTTTATTTGGCAAAGGAGGCTACCTGTATTAATAGGATGGTTTTTTATTTCATCCCAAGTCACTCATGGGCAAGTTTAAACTCTTTACAAAGATTCATTGCCTCAACCTGACCTGAGCAATGGCAGAGTGACAAGATTTAATTTTGAGCATGGAGAGTGCCGGAGGGCACCTGTGTCGAGCGGGGCTGAGTCTGTCAAGACGCTTGCACAAGGACTGCCTGGCATCTCGACAGCCTGCATGTTGAAGCAGGAGCGTTGATGGGTGTATGAAGCGTGAGGGAGACGCCCTCACTCCACAAACCCCTTACCCCACAGCGTCTTTCAAGATAACACAGTCAAGTTATGGCCTTGACTGGTCACAGAATGACTGAATTGATTGCCCTCTAAACTGCTCCAAGACAGAAATAACCCACATCAATCATACCCTAAGGAAATGTGAATTAGGCATGCACCATGGCTGTCTGTCCTTAGCTTGTAAGTGCACATAATGGAACATTCGATGCATCTGCAGCGGATGCAAGGCTGCCTATTCCCGGATCTCGTCTTTTTCTGAAGACGCTCCTCCTGTCACAGGAAATGAGTCTGACAGTGTATATCCACCAGCTTCAGGTTTGATTAAATCCTCCACTTGTTGCTTTGCCGCTGTATCATGTCACATTTTTTCATCCTGTTATCGCCTCTATCCCTTCCCTGCTTTCCATGCTACAGTCAGTGAGACATTAACCCCTGCTACCCATTAACGCTGTACCTTCGACTAGGGACTAGGAAGCTGTCTTGTTATATTTGGACTGGGTGAATTTTTCCTGCTGTTTCTTTAGTGTCAATTCATTTGGAAGGTTTCTAATATTCCCTTAAAATCCATCAGTTACTCGAGGGAAAAAAAATGTAATTTAATTACTATATTAAATAGCAACTGAAGGAATGTTTAGTCTGAAAATGACCCCAGGCCCATCTAAGGCCCATATAAGCTCACACTGATTTATATCCCCTGGGGTGAGGTTTTCTGTCCAGACTGAAAGTGTTCGGTCTCACCAGTTCCACCATCTGCACTGGATTCGATTTCCACGCCGCTGCACGCGTAACTGTTACCGACTCCCTAGGAAACATGGGCCTGGGGGGAAGCGACACAGTTGCCAACACCATCAGTGCTGACGCCGACTAGCAAAGGCTACCTTTCTCCTCCTGCTAATGACCCTCATAACAGTATCTGCTCCCACTTTCAGCCATAGAAGGTGAAACATTATGAGCAAGTGTCCTGAAGACGAGGTTGCTCAGACGGGGAAAGAGAGCACGTGCTGTATGCTTGTGAGGAACTGCCTTCACTTAGGCACTGACAAGATGACACATGGGAGTTATTTTTAATTTTAATCTTCTCTCCTTTTAATCTGATTGGGTTTTTGTTACGGTCCCCAATCTTGTGATGTGCCTTATTAGCATGTCTACAGCAGCACTTGCTTGTGTGCCGCTCGCCATTGATTTATCCAGCTGGCTTCTGAGCTCTCCCTGCCATTTGCATGTCAATAAACTAATTAATAACACAGAATGGACAGAGGAACCCAAGGAGCTGAGGATGTCACCTCTTCACACACGGCGACGCTGGCGGCGAGGGGTTAACGCAAAGTCAAGTGATGATCGTGCAATTAATATTTTAGTACATTCTGACAGGATAATTATTTTAATGATCATTGTTTTTCAGATTAAAAGCCTGCGTATATGCACTACTCTCACCAGTTACGAGCATGGTGCTGATAATAGCTAATAAATATGACAACGGCAGCAGCGAGGGCTTAAGAAACACTTTCAGTGCGGTCGGCCGACGGTTCCGGTCTCGCTGAATTGAGCTTGAGCTGCAATTAAAGCTTCACACTGCAGATAATCGCAGACATGTCAATGCCAAGGGCCCCACACTGAATTTATCGCAGCAAGACTGTTGAATCAGCGTTCCGTTGTCCTGAAGTGCCAGAAAGAAAACTTCAGAATGCACATTTTAAAGAAAATCTGCTTTTTATGTGTTATACCTGTGACAAATACTGCAAGCTGAGGTAATTATTGCACAAATACCGACGTGGGAAATGTCAAAATGGGAATCTTGAGTCATCAGGAAGTTCCATACCGATCGGTATTCTGGGAATGATGCTGATGGTGCCATAATGGGTCATATCTCTTACTTAAAAGAATACCGGTGTTGTGATCCCATGCACCCCTCACCCATGTTATTCTCAGAACTGTGAATGTCCTTTTATAGAAGCTGTTGTCAGCCTCAGTCGCAGTCTTTGGGTTTCTCTCAGTGCAGGGCCAATGAGTTCAATCAGTGTT
Source organism: Petrocephalus schoutedeni (assembly GCA_026780765.1). Taxonomy (NCBI): domain Eukaryota; kingdom Metazoa; phylum Chordata; class Actinopteri; order Osteoglossiformes; family Mormyridae; genus Petrocephalus; species Petrocephalus schoutedeni. The sequence continues at coordinate 2,990,282 of JAODKL010000037.1, forward strand.
GGGTTTTTCTCATTGTTAGTTGTCTTGGCACAAGCCCCTGTTACCCTTCAGTACAGCGCAGACAGTTTGCTGCTACCTTAGAGATGCTCTGCGTGTCATTTCCGTTAAGCAGGTGCAGCAGGCGAGAGCATGAGGTTGTTAGGCTGTGCAAACTGTGATATGTGAGCTGTGACAAGCAGGGAACAGCATCATGAGTGTGTGTGTTACTGCACCTCTTTCCTCATTCTGACATTTGTGTTTTATTAATGTCATTTTAATGTATCTGTGAATTTTACTGTTAAACTCTTACTTGAAGTGATCTGGTGATACGGTTTCCCTCTCAGAACCTTTAACTCCCAGTGAGCTCAAAGCATTCACTGCACATTTCTTCTGGAGTGTAATGGATTATTTTTTTCTCTGCATGCAGCATCAGACTGCAGAGATGTGCAGATTTATTTACAAATGCGATGGGTCTCATTTCCCAGCCAGCACGCTCAGTTCTGGCGCAGATTTAGATAACTCCAGTCTTCACATAATGAATAAACTGAATGTAAAGTAACAATACATTATTTATACAGATATGGAGATAGTGAAACCTCACAAAAAACCCTTCAAGTGAAACACAGGATCCCTGTTACATCACAGTTTTTAATGAAAGACTACTTTGCTTATAAAACCTGCCAGCAACATAACCTCCAATGGACAGAACTGTGGTAGTGAAGAGATAATGCATTCAGAGCCCTCCAGGTAGAATCCATGAACATCACTTGAAGAGTTCTAACAGAAACTGTCTCACTACTTGTGTAGATCCAATCAAACCCCAGAGAGCACCAGGCTGTACATGACTTTGTCAGTTTAGACATCTCTGCCTACGGCAAGTGACATTACAGAAAATGGATCCTGGAGAACCTGGCAGTTTTGATACAATGGCATGATTTACTGAAGAACTGAAGGTCATGTGCGATATTTAGAACATCTGAATGGGATCACAAGCAAAATGCCTCTGCCATTTTGCTTGTGATCCCAATGCCCCCATGACACCTGGGCCCTTCCCAGACTTCTGAGATGCGGCTGGTAAAGCCCGGCTGGGTTTGAAGTCCTGGTGCTGAAGAGGTTGTTGTTCATACTTCTGCCCGTTTCACAGCCTGTCTGTTCGTCCGGGCCTGCAATATGTTAATGCAGCATGGCTGAGTCAGACACCCCGCGGTCAAGTGAAACGGACATACCTGGTCCCTGGGCCCTGAAGAAAACAGCACCACACCACATAGTCTGAATGAGCGATCTTACCTTCTGGGATTTGGTCCTGGGCCTAATTTTGGACGGATCACTGCAGAAATGTTGCTGGTGTAGAAAAATTACGTGGCAGAGGTAAAGGAGCTTTCATATGAGGTCAGAGATATTTATGGTCTCTTATTCTCCCCTCTTCAACGAATTAAATGAATAGCCTACTGATTATGTTTGCATGTCCACTGGAGCCTAGCAAAGGTGTTATGTATGGGAGAATTAAAGGATTGGACAAGTTTGACCTGAGCTTTATATGCCGAAAGCCCGATTCTCACACCTTCTGCTAAAGTATATCTGATATCGGGGAGGTAAGTGAAGGCCAGCAGTACTGGTAGGCATCTGGCTTTTTGGAGTAGAATTGTGTGTGTACGATTCTGTTTATTTTTCAGTTCTCGGCTTCCCTTTGTGGACCGTCAAATCGGCTCACTGGCTGTGTACACCAGTGAGTGTGTGTATGAACATAAAATTAGAGGACAGAAAAAAAGGTGACAACGGAGATGGGGCAGGCCAATCACTTCTAATTGGGCAGCCCAAGATGTAGTAGAACTGGCTGGCCCTCTTAGTATCAAGGAATACATCCATTTTCTGAAACTTTATCCTTCTGGGTTGCCTAAAGCCTATCCTGGAAGCTACAGGCATGAGGTGGGGAACAATACAGGACTGGTGGCTATCCCATTGCAGGGCACACATGTACAATTTGGTAATTGAAATTAGTCTCGGCATGTTTTTGTACTGTGGGGGGAAACCCCATGACGACATGGGGAGAACATGCAAACTCCACTCGCATAGAACTGGGGTAGGATTTGAACTCCAGTCCCAGAGGTGTGAAGTAACAGTGCTAACTACTGCACCACCATTCCACCCGTATCATGGAGTCATTCTTAACATTTTTAACAAATCAGCACTGACTCATGTTTTTATTGGAACACAGAATATTGCTAGCAACAAGAAGTCAAAAATGTGCTTCCAGGAACTAAGGAAATTTCCTTCTACTACACACAGCCAATTAACCCAATGCAACCAATAAAAACCTTCCAAACAACGAGATCGCCAGCCTAGAAGGCCAACAATTGGTGCTGTGGTTTGACCTTCCTCACATCCTAGACAGTACTTCAAGGCATCGTGCTTCCCTTTCGATTTCTGTGGGATGCCCAGAACAGAGAGTACATCTTATCAGTTCTACATTCCAAAGCATCCATTCAATATTAACTTACTTACTGATTAGAATCCACGTGGCACCTGGGGGGGCTCCTATGGGTGGGCTGTGCTCCCACCACAGCACAAAGAGAGTGGTGTTTATTATTATTAGCCTTTAGGTAGAAGTTGTCGCGCTGTATCCATGGCAACAGAATGAATTTAACTGATTTGTGATAAATGACACACAGGAGGAGGGAGGGGTATGTGAAGGAAGGGAATGGGGAGACTGTGTAAAGGAAGATGATGCACCTTTAGTGTGCATATGTGAGTCTATGTCTATATGAGTATGAGTGTAATGTTTGACTGCTCTCAGCTGGAGATAAAGCTGGGGTTATCCCAGGCAGGAGCAGAAACATCTCTCCCTAATGCCCCTAAGAGATCTTTCAGTGTTGCTGTTTTGGTGTCTAATGTGGGATTATATGCCCAGGGGATCACAGGAGAATGGTTTTCATTGGCACTGCAAATCTTCCTGTCGGCGCAGCTCCTGGCCATGCACAGTGTGCTCTCTGGAATCATTTTGCTGCAATAAAGGTACTCCATTATGCCTCTGTAACGCCTGCTTGAGCAACACACTAATGCTGTATGGGCCTTGCACCATGTCACTGGGGCCCTTTCCAGAGTCCTCAGAGATTATAGTGTCTACAGGGCAGGTCATTTTAATGATCACAGTGGTGCATCTGAGGCTACAGAACAAACTGATTCTACATATGTGTGCAACAGTGCTGTATGTGTAGTATATTTATATAGTATATGCTGTATGTAGTTTTATATGCCTTGAGCATTAAACAAATCAGCCCCCTGGGACTGACACATGGATCTTGATGACAAACCTCTGAGACACCTCAGTGTGTCTCAGCATGTTCCTGTTCCTGACAGTCTCTGTGTGGACTCCAGCACTCTGTGAAGTCCATGGTCGGTGTAGTTTACCATGCATCAGTCACTCATGACCTGGAATAACCCAGCTGTGACCGGGGAGCCTAAAGGCACATGATAACCCTACCTAGAGCCATAATGGCAAGGACAGCTGAATTCATATTCCTGCATGTGTTATGTATTCATGTGCAATAGTATGCATGTCCAGAAGGCTCAGCTGTCTCTTTTGCATGTGTGCAACACTGGACCCGTATGGAAAGCCAACCTCGGCAGATGGGCTAAACATTTAAATATTGATGCCAGTAGTGCAGTTTTGTGGGTGGTGGGGGGGGGGGGGGTGACTTCGCTCTGCTCTTAAGCAGCTAGTGTTTTCGAGGGGAGAATAATACCATCACTGCTCCCAGTCCCTCCATTGATGTGTTTAACCCCATATAGACGCACCAGCAGGATGCCATTTCTTAACAGGACACACTGCGCTGACCATGCTGCTGCTATGGGGGATCAATCACGGGTTCTTCGCAGGGCTGGGGTGTGACATGACAGTCTGTGACTCAAAGACGGGTGCTTCCAGAACTGCTTCTTTGGAAAAATCCAGGCCATTCGCGGGCTCTCAGCCCTGCCACAGTTGCATTCTTAACATAGGGGTTAAGCTGTGGGATAATTACTGTAGCATCAGTCACCATAGTACTCTTTGTAGTATGAGGAGTGGCTGAGTCAGTGGAGGAGGGAATCTTTTGTTTCTCCAGATATCCCTATTCATTGCAATACGTACAGATGTTAAAAGATTGTCACCTGCCCAAAATTTATCGCAATTAGCTGTGTGCGGTAATTCTAGGTAATCCAACATGCTGGTATCTTCTCCCATGGTACACTGCTGCTTATTTACTCTTGTGAATATCACTAATAAAATATTTACAGACTGAAATTGGCAATTATATCATAAAATGTTAGAATTAAAAGGCACTGTAAATCAGCCATACAGCTGTGGCATTTGCTGCTTATTTATGGGGACCAATTAAAGAAAATTATACTTATCTTTACCTGCTGTTTAATAGTTTTATTGAGTTGCAAATGTTTGTGTCCTCAGCTTATGAAAGATCATTCTGTAAAGTTAATGTGTGTAATAAACAGAGGGCACACTTTAATCTTCTGTTAAACTTTGCGGTGTGGGATTACTTAGGACTGATACCCACTTCTCTTAAGCTCCTGGTTCTCCAGTGTCATCTTTGGTTAGCATGGTGCACACTTGGCCTTCTAAGACACAGATATGTGTAAAACTCACCCATGGCTCTGCACTGGTAGGAGCTCGTCTGGGTTTCAGCTCTTAAGAGGAGGCCACATAGGAGTTGTTCTCCATGAATTCATTAGATACTTTGAAATCTTTCCATCTCTGGGTGGGTGGAGGGTTTGGGTGGGTATAATGCAACACCAGGGCAGACATTTACAGCACTGACACCTCTGCTCTGTTAGCATTTGATACTGTAATTATCATTATTTATTGTTGTTATTATTTTGTTAACCAGCATCAAGTCTGGTTTTAAATTAGCCTTTATGTAATGGGTGACAGCAGTAACCAATGCCAAATAAATCTTTTATCTTTTTACCTACACTGAACAAATAAGTCCATCAGTAGTTTTTGGAGTAAATAGGTAATTGTATTTTGAATGGAAATAGTGTTAGCATGATTAACATGTTAACAGTGAAAAGGTTTAAGCTTGACCCCCAAAGCTCATTCAGGAAGGCTCTTCAAAGGCCATTTCATTGTTTAACAGAAACCTTGAAAATGATTTCAGTGTTGCCTTTACATTCTGAGCTTTGAAAGTTAGAAAATATGTTAGATATGTTCAAAAATATTATTATATGCGTTTAACACTGCAGATGTAGGACTCTACAAAATGTAGCTGCAGCCTCCACTTTTCTCTCCGGAAGATAATTAAGCTGTTATTTTCCAACATCGCTGCAAAGTAATAACAGCAATTACACGACGTATAAAAACAAAGACTTTGGCACAGTGAAATAGGGCGTGTTAGTGTTGGCGACCTACGGTGTCAATGCAAAGTACAA
>JAODKL010000037.1:2995778-3034419 GCA_026780765.1 Petrocephalus schoutedeni
AACATTTGTATGTGCTATGCCTTCCCAACCTCTGTGACACGTGAAGCAGTTAAATGAATTTTGGGACTTCGGGTATTTATAAATTAAATTTTTTTAAGGTTTGTAAAAGGCACCTTCATCAGAGTCTTGCACTGGCAGTCCAGAATGCCGATCCATGAATTTAGCTCTCTGCATCTTTGGACCTTGACCACTGCTGTGTTTGCCTTTTGAATTTAATTTCTTTAAGAAGTAAAATTTTGCCAAAACCACTACATCCAGGGTCGATTTAATGCAGGCTGAGAGCAATTATGTTATGAAGTACTTCATTTACAAAATGAAGTCTCTTTGGTGTTGGATGTACCTACAATCCTCTACTGCATAAAGATGGCAGGGCATAATGACAGTTTTTCTTTTGCGGTTAAAAAAAATGTGTCAGAAAAGGCTTAGTGCTTAGAAGTTAAACCCTTTTTATACATATTTTTTCATGAGAGCTGTTAGGAACAGACCTGCCAAATTCTGTACTGAATTAAGATAAATTGCTAAGTTGGAGCCTCTGTATTTCTGGCAAATTTTTCATGCCCTCTTTGTTTTGTTTTCCACTTTTTTGAATGAGGCTCTAATTGTTAAACTCAAACATGCCAGGCAACTGTTAGCAGGATCCATCCTTAGTGGAAAATTAAGCAAATCATTGGACAGAACCCCCCCCCCCCCCATTTATTCCATTGTGCCTTTTTTGTGACCTCTAATAAGAAAGGTAGCCCTAGATGGAATCCTAGATAACCAGATGAAGGCAAAGGGTCTGTGCTACTGAACCCAAAGGGTTGCTGTTTCAAGCTCAGGCCTGATGTGTTACTGCCCCAAGTGACCCTGAGTCACAGAAGTGCAGGCACAGGTTTCCGAATGCCTATGAGATCACCCCCTGTTGCCCCCTTATTAAAGGTCAGCCAATCAATGCAATGTGCAGCCCGAGTCATTCTGGACTATGATTCACATTTCAAGAGGAGCCTGTTTCTTCCATATTGATTAGAAAGGCAGCCTGTTTTTGGCAGATAAAGCTTACATGCTTAGGTGCAAGAGAAAAGACAGAGACATTATCTTCAAAATGAACTTTTACCTTCAGCCACATGTCACACTTATGGGGACCAAGCAAATGAAGTTGTGGACCATCCAAGTCACCATCTCCGTTCCACAGCATGCCTGTGTCGGATGGATGAACAGTTTGAACAGAATAAACGATGTGCTAAACAAGAAGAAAGTGTGATGCTAAGTGGTCAAGCAAAGCTGCTGATTTGATTGTAGTGGAATTGTTGAGGCACAAAAGGTTGACGTGATAAAATGTATTGATTTTTATCCTTCCTAATGCGGCTCATTGCTAATGTGGTAATAGAACAAAAGCTCGTTAACAGAATCATCAGAATGGCAATAGAATAAGCTCAGTTCATCTTTGTAGAGATTTAAAGCACATGAATGCCTGATTGTTTTGCATCTTTAGAGTCACTTATCAAAGGTGACCAAGGAGATTGCTGGCTTTGACTGTTGGGTATCTTCATTGTTGCTATAGAAACATGGGAAAAATTACATACCACAGCTCTGGCTAGCTGGACAGGGTGAAAAGTATGCCTTCTGCATGGAAGAATACTCAGCTGTAGCTTTGGTAAAGCACCACAAAATATACCACTTTTTGGTTTTGGTCATCAAGAGAAAGTAAAGTCTTTACAAGCAGTTGGGTAGAAAAACTAAGCCGGAACGCGAAGCTTATTCAGGCTGTTTGTGCACAATGGAAAGGCAAAGAAATATGTGAAGGTGCAGTGATTTGTTGCTGTTATACTTGTAATCTAGTGTATGTCAAACCGGTTCTCAGGGACCCCCAGACAGTCCATGTTTTTGCTCCCTCTTAGTTCCTGGAGCAAAAATGTGGGCAGTCTGACAGGGAGCTGGACAGGAGCAAAACCATGGACCATCTGGGGGTCGCCAAGGACAATGTTGAGAAACACTGTTATATTTCCTGCAGTTGTAAATATTTTTTAAATTGATTATACTCTGCCACTAGGCACAATTGTTGTTCATAGCCCCCTTCTGGCTGCCGGTCTCGTCAGTCTCTTGCACCCATTTCGCTTGGAGCTTTTTCCTCCTGCATCTTATCTTTGCAGATGGTGTTTGGACTCCCCCTGGGATAAACTGGTCTGAGCACACATCCAAGCCTTTAGTCACAGGTCACTCCTTCAACATCTGAGAGAATTTAGCACGCACAATGACACCGTACCACAAAGACCCCAAATGTGGCTTTAAGAGCAATAAAAGGAAGAAGCTGATGAAACTAATGATAAAAATCATGATGAATCTGGTGAAACATCAGGGAAATTGAAGCTTAAATTGGCATTCTATTAGAGCTGTTGGGGTTTCATCGCTGTGCTGGCAACAGACGACAGTGCTTGGATTACCGTGTGAGCCCCCCCAGTCATCTACAGCTGTGGGCTGATAAAGCGGCTCGGCTGCAGCTCCTTTTCGGCCGTGAGGACAGGAGCTATGCTTCCTCACTGACTCAGAGGCTCCATCCTAGAACCACAGTACCCTGCTGTGATTTCCAGCAATTTCAATTTTTTGTGTCAGTAAGGCGTCTTGCACCTCAGCCTGGCCCCCACTTGGGTCACAATTCATACAGTTAATTAAGGTGAATACTGCCCCTGTTTTTTCTATTCATTAAGCAAAGGCACTTCTCTCATTCTGTAATGCATATCTTCTTGAACGTGCATAGAACATCTATCTCTCATCCATCTGCTTTGTATGCAGTTTTTTCCATTCAAGCTCTGGGATACACGGATCCTATCCTGAGCACACAGCATGCAGCGCTTTCAGCAGAAAAACAGCGTGTACTCATTCCTCTTGCTGGATCCTATTGAAATCCTTATTATTATAGTTTTCAGATTTGGTTTTTAGTTTTTTTTTATTTTATTTTGATGTTCAGTTTTTTTTTTATTATTTTCCTATTTTATTTAATTTAAATTTTAGTTAATGATAATAACCCTAGATGAAACACAAAGAAATAAAAATTCAGGGTGTCTGTTCAGTCGAGAGTAGATTCTGTCTGTCCTGTTAGACCGACTAAAGCTGTGATGAGTCCATATGTGGGTTCGATGTATCATGTCAGTGTTTAATGTCCTGACTGTTAGCAGATCATCAGCCAATCGCGAGTCCACTGAAACCTTCATTTATTAATGGGTGGTTAGGACAGCACCAGGTGTGCCATCCACAGAGCTGTCCATTATCTTAAAGTGTATGCCTAACTAATTGGCAGTAAGGTCATGACATATTCAGAGTTTTTCAGATGCAAGAAGTGTCAGTTCTTTTGATTTAGCTCTGGAAAGTTCTCTCTCACTCAAAAAGGTCTCCCTTCCATGAAACTTAGGGTGTCACAAGTAGGGAGAGAAAGAAAGTGTGGAGAGGAATGTGAGGGTAAAATACGAGCTTTAAACATATCAGGTATGATAAAGTAGAATCAGACACTAAGCTACGAAAACAACCCTGACTCCGGTCAGCTGACTGAAGGTTGTAATCCTCCAAGCATTTGTGCTGCCATCAGTAAACCAATAGATCAGAGGTGCGTTCTTTTCAGAGCAACTTTGAAGTCAGCGTGAATAGTGCATAATTGTTCAGAAGAGATACTTGAAAGCGCAAAGAGCTCTCCTCCATGTGAGGACAGGATCTTCTCACAGAACATCGTCTCTCATGACTCACGCACATGTAAAACTCTGTCAGCGAGTATTATACCGACCTTTTATAAAATCCAAAAAAAGAAAAAAAGCAGGCTAAAAGTAAAAGTCTGACTTGCCTTGCCCAAGCTCGAGGCCAAACACAACAACACAAGACGTTCTCCTCATCAAAGAGGCTTTATCATGCTGCAGGCCGAACTTAACAGGGAATACTCACTTTTCCAGAGAAGTCATTGTGACTTCTTGGTTTGGCTGCTGTGCCTCAGGGAATGGATTTTTTCTGAAATTGTATTTCAATGTAATTATTGTGAAATATGTTATCGTAGTGTTCTCATGTCAGCTTTTTAACCCTTTGTCTATGTGAGTAAAAGACAGAATGTGAATAAATGTTTCTGGAGTTGCTTTAAGGCTAGCTTGGTCACCAAGTTCTTTCTTTCCTAGTTACTCTGAAAATGTTTGAGACCAACATACTCATAAAAGCTAATGCCCCCCTTCCTTCCTATGAACTTTGAGTATGAAATATGATTCTTGGCAGAATATCGTCTGAATGATTGTGATGCAGAAATAACCCAACTTAATGGACAGTCACGGGAGATTGTACTCCAGGTCAGGCCATTACCAATGACTCTTTAAACTTTATTGAAGAACTATTAAACAGACACTGACAGGCACACAGAATTGCGCATGTTCCTTCTGAGATTTGGATCAAGGCTTACACAAACATACTACGTCTGAAACACAAGAAAGCTTTTTTGGAAGGTCCCAGACAAACCAAGCAGCCTGCTCAGGGAGCCCAAATTTGGACAAAAGGTCTGTTGATTAATGTTCCATTATTCTGCTAATTATTTTGCCAGCAAGAAGAAGAAAAATATTTGGATAGATTCTGAAGCCTTGAATCTTCTTTTTCAAGAGACGTACGTTCACTAAATGTTCAAATAATGCTCTGTTCAGTTGGGAAATGAAGAGGACACTGTTGCCATGACAACTCACCACATACTGCTGCAATTTAAATATATATTTTGAAGTATATTTAAAATGTATATTTTCTTAACATTTGTAGATATGTATTTTTTTAGCTGCCTTTTAATATTTCTTATTATGATTGTGAAAACTAAAATCTATTGTTGCAGGTGTTTGGGTTGTCTAATAGGATTGCAGTGATCACCAATTTTGAGCCTCCGCATGTAACCAAGTGTATTTACACAGCATCAGCATGTCATCCTTATGCACCTGCTAATTTTTTGCTTCCAGAGTTAACACACAGCATTGGAGCTTTAACCTGCATTTGGATACAGTGCCAATGTAGCAGCGAGTGACCGACACAGTAGTATAGGCCTCCCAGTGAATTCATGTGTTTACACTTTATGGAGATTTCACTTTCCTGTCGTAAGGCTTTTTTATTGAATTGCTGAGCACCCATTGGAAAGGTCTCTGTAATTATGCCTATTTGAAGCCCTATTGATCAAATCCACATAGAGTTTATATGCTGTTACTTTGCCCTTGAAATTGAATTGGATGAAAAAGGGTTAGAGTGACAGACAGAGGAGAGCTTCACCTTTGATTACTGTTACCATTATGGTGTATTTTCAGGTAGCCTTTGAAGCCTGTTGACGTCAGAAAGTGATTGATCTATTCTAGCCCAGGATACAGTATTTAGAAGCCGGGTCCACCTTTTCGTGTGTTTACAGTGTATGTCTGTGTGTGTTGGCTTTTACTGGGGGTTTTCCTGAAGGGCTCTCTGTCTTTGCCTAGGTCTTTCGTGTAGATAAAGTTCTCAGATAGAGCTCTGATCAATGTAACAAGTAAAGATCAATGATTGCAAACTGCAGCATTTGCCAGTCTTATTAATTAATTCATCTGTTTCTGGTGGTGTCTAATCATTCAAAAAAGATAATGGGATCTACATCTCCTAGAAAAGATGTCCTGGTCCTCTTTGTGGTCATTAGTTTTACATTGATTGCTTTTCTCTCTGTACGTCCTTGTCCCTCAAAGTAAGGCTGAAGAGATGATAGTGCAAGGCATTTTTGTTGGTATTCTGAAAGCAAGTTCTAGGTTTACTGTTAGGAATTATGAGTTTGAGGACATGGTTGAAGGTTTGATCTGTTTCTGGAAACTAGTAACCCTTAGGTCAAAAAGTGCAGCACTACAGAACAAACCTGCAGGTTTGCTCAGACATCATAAAACATTCAAACCAAATCAGGCACACAGTCTAGAAACCAGAGATGGGTCTTTATGGACCCTACAGCAGTGCTAAAAGTTCATTTTGTACAGGCTGAGAACCTCCCTTAGTCCACAGAAGAGAAAAAAACTGTTTGACTTTCATCCTAATAAAAACAGCAAAAAGGGAAAGATTCAAACTTTGGCCCCAGCCAAAACAGGCCTGTGAATTCAAGGCTCCTGGTAAAATGATCCTCTTCTTCGTTTACACAGTGGCTTTGTGCCCACTCCCAACTCTCTAGGCAAGAAAAATGGCAGATATGTCAGTGGTAGATATCAGCTGCATTGGCTGGTGTTTTAGTTAGGTTACTGTTCAGTAGACCAGTCAAAGAAAGGGAAAAATTGCTGTATTTCATGATCAATGGTCCTTCTGCTTTTGTGGATTTAAAAGAAATCAACAAAAAGAAACAATTCAGAAAGAAGGGTCAGACTTTGAGGCCATTCACAGCCTCAGAATTATATTGTTTGCCTTGTTAAAGTATCTTGTAGAAGGTACACTTTAACTTGGCCACAAGTTCATGAGTTTCTCAGCAAGAAACTCATCAACGCATGACTTCGCCCCTCTGTGTCCTTTCTGGACCTTTTTTGAAAGATTATTGGCTCATTTTGTTGAGATTTCACATGGTACTATGTGGTCTCAAATCCGCTTTCAGAAAAATAATTGGTTTTGCTGTTTAATCAGGACATCAGAGCTAATTTTTTCAATACAAAGCTTCTTCCTGCAAGCTTTATTTTTCCAGGTGCTGTTGTAGTCTATTGTGTTTGCTAGTTTTATTTTTGTAAACGAGCTATGGAGAGACCATTGAAATCCTGTTGACCCTGACTGAACACTGAGCATGCTCAACGGACACTGCCACCTGCGCCAGCCACATTTCCATATTATAAAGTTGCAGCTGCCTTGCCTGTATGAAAATTGATTCCCCTTTGTGTTCACCTGTGTGTCCCATTGTCTGTAGGGTCTGCTTTACACTTGCAGTACCAGAGGCAGGCTTTGTCTGGGAGATGCAGGCCTTCATCTCGGGAGTCTGGCCATTCTTCCACTGGCGAACACTGTTGAGCAATTATCAATGTAAAAAGGCCGCTTTTTGGGTGTGGTATGTATACAGGATTGTGTGCCTTGATGAATGGACAGACATCTGATTTTTAGCAAGGCTGATGCAAGGGGGGTGGGGGGGGTCCTACTCTTATACTTTTCGAGGTTGAAAGTAGTGCTGGCCAAAATGACTACTTTCAGGGTGCTCCTGGTTGACTTTGGGGCATGCTTTGAGCCCTTTTTTTAAACAGATATCTCAAACTAGCGGGGTCAGAAAAATACAGCATATGGTTCATGAAGCATAATTTTGGCCTCATTACTTGAAAGTGTGTGGTTTACAGAATAAAAAACCTGAAATTTAGCTGAACAGTAAGTGCGTGCTATAGGTGCTCACCTCCCCAAAGGACCCTCGGCTGTCTTGAGATCTGTAGAGCTTACAATTCAGACTGAAATAGAGTAAACTGAATAATAATATCACAGTACGCATTTTAAACTCCTGATCACTAGCATCAGCATTGGGCTCTTGTGGGACGGGTGTTGAGCCTGGGCTAAAAATGAGACAGCAGCATTACAGCCAACATTAGAGAAAACTACGTGCATTACTTTTAGATTACATTAGATTATTTTATTATCATTGTAAAAGATATATAACGAAATTCAAGTGCACTTCGAGGATCAGACTTCTATTAATTCAATAACATAATAATTAAGTTTATAAATACAAATTCTAAACAAATACAAACCCTACAATCCGACAGAAATACAAAATGCTAACATAAGTTAAAAATAATAAATGTATACATTGAAAAACATTAAAAATACAACGTTAAAAAGAGATCCCATTTACGTTATTATTGTGGCTGTTGAGTGTACCCATTTTGTATATGACAGTTTGCTTTGAGTTCGTAATTCAAGATGGTAATGGCTTTGGGATAATAGCTGTTAATGAATCATGCAGTGCGTGTTTCCATGGACCGGTAAGGCTTTCCTGAGGGTAACAGTTCAGACAGATGATTGGCAGGATGAGAGAGCCAATGCGAGAAGTGCTGAGCCGCTGCATGTGCATGTGCCGCCATGTTAAATAATCATCACTTTTGACTTAATGGAGTTCCCTGGCTGCCTGTTTTACAGCATGGAGACTGTTACTGTGACGTCATTCGAAAGATACCCCAAACATTGAGCTGACTTTAGCTAAAATCCAGACTGACTCATTGTCCAGTTGTTTACAGGACTTCATGAAAGTCTCCTGAGCTCATAAAAAAAATGTGTCTCTGGGTATTTATGCCTATAAACGTGAGTGTGTTGACATGTGTGTGTTTCTGCAGGAGAATATCCTAGTCATTGTTTGCTGATTAGGGAAGTTTGTGTGCCGTGTGTGTGTGTGTGTGTGTGTGTGTGCGTGCATGTTTATCTGGTTCCTCCAAGTCTCTCTGTTTTTAGCAATGTTTTAGCATTTACCTGCATATAAAATTTGTTAGTAATAGGCATGTCTCTCAATGTGTGCATTTTTGGCAGTGTGCACACACTTATGACAGTGTGTAAGAGATAATGTGTTAAGAGTTAGGCATCCAGTGGACATTGTTTGCAGTGATCTCAGCTCCTGTCTTTTACAGCAGGAACAGCAGCACAAACATCCTTCTCTGTCAGTTCTCTGTCACAAAACTCCCCAGGAACTTCCAGTGGTACCAAAGAGTCTGTATATTTCAAGCCATCCTGTCATCACAGTTTTAAATTTCTAATAAACACAAGTCTAAAAGTTCTGACTTGTGGATGAAATAAGGCATGAAAGTATCTGGATGTATTTAATCTGTGCCAAACGGGGCTGTTAGTTTTAGAGGTAAGTATCAGTGTACATCACATTTTTCGTCTCTACGGCTTTGAGACATAAACCATTTTCACTCTTAAGCTATTACACGTTTAGCTGCAGTTCCCTTTCGATAGCTTCTGATGCCGACAATAAAAAAAAACACATTTGTTGTGGGTTTGTCACATCATTTGATATATATATATATATATATATATATATATACTATGTGAACAGGGTTAAATAGGAAACAGATCAGGTAGGGGTGACTTTATAGCCTGCAAAGCAACCGGTACTCATGGCAACCAACATGAAATGCCATCTATATCTGTAAGTCAGCCGAGAATGATAACCCACTGGCATTTCCGAAGGTTAGGGCTGGGTAGGGGTTAAGGTTGTCATTGTTGGGATTATGGTTTTGCCCATACAAATGAACAGATGGTCCCCACAAAGATTTGAATACAAATGTGTGTGTTTGTGTGGGGAGGAGGTAGAACTGTGTCTGTATAATGTATATAAACGGGGGAGGTTGATGTGGGGGCTTTGCGATTGATATTTGCTGGCATCCTTGAACACTGCCTTCCTTTTATCTGTGACGATATCAGCTCTCGCTGATGCTATGGTAACTGGCTGCCGGCACACGTTGTCAATGTCATTCTGTAATAACATGGTCAAGGCAGCTTTTTTTTGTAAAGGGCTGCTTTTTCGTGGTTGTCCATGAGTAAGGCAGTATGTAATCTCCCCATTTCCTAGGGCTCCACATTTACCATGTGAGCAAAGGGACGCAGGGCCATGTCTGCAAACGCCTGCCCCAGCATCACATAATGGCTTTTGTGGTTCCATATGCAGCATTTAGAGAATCACTTTGAAGTTCATGTAGCATTAATGTTGAATGCATTGAACTTTTAAAAACCTCTGACTTCATTGCATCCGTGATTCGAGGGAAGTGGCCCGCTTTCGGAACGGCATCAGAATTCGAGCTTTGTGACGACGCGACTTGCAAAGTCTGCAAGGTTACCGTAATGCCTGGGTGTGTTTGTTGGCCCTCAGCAGATGGAGGTCTACCATATGCTGACAGGATTTCCTGCCCGCTGCTGTTCTTGGTTCCTTGCGGAGGTCAGGCCCTTCCAAAGAGGCTTTACTTGGAGCTTCTGTAAAACCCAGACCTCTACAAATGTTTAGCAAAGCGTCCGTTTTGGCGCCGTTTTCTTCTGAGGAAGCTTTGCTTGCAGCAGGAAGCGGGAGGCAGTGTGACCCAACTGTTGAGTTAGGCCATCTGCTGGAACCCCTCCAGTGAGCGGCTAATAAACACAGCCGGTGAAGGCAGGGTCTTGGGTCAGGCAGGTCAGGTCCGTTTTATCTTATGAGAAATGGAAAGATGACAAGGATGGGCCTGAGAAAATAGGAGATGAATAGGAGATGCTCACCTGGTATGGAGAATGAAAACACTTAAAAGATGCCAGGTAAACGAAATCACTATGTGTCATTTGTAAACTTATTACACCAGAAAACTGATTTTTCTCATGGCTGTTGGCAAAGATGATACATCCAAAAAGCTACACCACAGTTTATGGCCTTTATAAATCCTGCAGATTATCCTTTTGCTGCTTGTTCTATACATACAATACAATTCAAGCCTTTTGGCAGTAAGTAATAAATTATTGCTCAACTTCAAACACTGCAATTGCTGTGCTTTAGTGTATTGTATTTGTGTATATGACAGGACATTACTCTGTCAATGCAACAATGTAATGTCAGGTTATTCTGTAAGTGTGCCTTCTGACATCTTGAGGAATTATGTGCTCTTTATCACTCTGGAAAGCATTTTGGAAGGCTGACCTATTCAAACAGAGGTTCTGTGAGCACATAGAGTCTCTATATCATTGAGTTGGCTTCCACAGTGAATATCTAGTATAATTATGTATTTACGGAATACAAGCATAATGTGCGCTAAGAAAGTCAGCCTGGTGAACTTTTCCACAAAGACCCTATAATTGTAGTTACCTAGTGTTCTCCATGGAGATTTTCTGAAGTTGAGAATACTTTCCACTTTTTTTATATAGAATTTTGAAACAAAGTGTAAAGTGTGTCTGCCAAAAAGAGAAAGTATGGTTTGCAGTCCCCCTGCTGACAGCAAGAAAATGGCACTGAGTGAAGCGGAATGGACCAACCGCTGCCATTGTCGCTCCGTCGCCAAGCAACCTTCCAGGTCCTGTAGTGATAAACAGGAGCCGCCACAGACATTAAAACCTGCGTTTAATAACCTGCAGCGAGCCGCATCCCTGTCCTAAGGAGATGACATCACTCTGAGTGGCCATCTTCATTCCAGCACCAAAGCTGTCATGGAGCAGACACTTTGAAGACCTGAAGGCTCACAACTGCAATCTTAGCACAGCCTTGGAAGGGGATTCAGATTGTTCTCTGTCAAGCCTATGATTACTGGGAACACAGTGAATAGGCAGATAGCGGAACAGCTAATTAAGGTCACAGTTGTACTGTCTGTCTTTTAATGTAGCATGGTTCGCTTCACTGGGGATGTCAATTGCCTCTGTCATAAGGTGAGAAGCTTCTTTCCTGGTTTCCATTGCAAATGCTTTTCTGGCTGAGTGATGTCCTTTAGCTTACAGACTTGTCCAGGCTGCAATGGCAGACTGGTTATTTTAAAATGCTTTCTTCGCCGTGTGATTCAGTTAATTCTCAATTAGTATCCGTTTCACAGACAAAACAGCAGACCCCCATGCACAAGATGTTGGGACACATTTTTTTACAGCCGTTTGCACGGGAACATGATCTGGCCATTGAATGTTGCAGTTTAGCCCATGCCCAGGGCCCCCCCCAGCATTTAGATTGTGGTCAAACTGGCAGTGTCCCTTCTTTATCTGCGAATGTCCATTTTAGGCTGGGCGTTGGAGAGGTCGCTCACCCACACCGCAGCTCGCGGAAATCCTTATGGCACCGGCAGGATGTCACCATATTGTGTTCTGGGTGCAGGCAGAGAACATCAACAGGAATCAGCCCGACCCCTGAGTTTATAAACACAATGAGCCTTTAGGGATGAGAGGAGCTCTGGCGACGGTCTGCGAGAAACTTTGACCCACACAGTCCCCCTGACCATGTGACTACAAAGAGTGTAAATGGAAAAAATGTAAGAGGATCCACCCCACTGCTGTATCCATGTGTGTGTGTATTATTGTGTTGTTTGTGTTTGTGATTATTATCTCTTATATATGTGTGAGAATGTGTGCTTTTGCTATATATCTGTACATATGTTTCATTGCATTTTTGTATGCCTCTGTGCCAGTGTGTTCATGTGGTCCCCATCTGGTGGTGCTGCCATGACCTTCCAGCATTCATGGGAGGGATTATGAGCACTTGATTCAGCATTTTAGGGAAGATACAAGTACCGCACATGTTGTTCCCCTTAACTTCTGACATCATATCCCAGTTTTTCCTGATACCTCTTTCTCTGGTCTTTTTTTTTTTGGACTTTAATGAAGAAACGTGAAAGAGATGGATTTCATTTCAGCTGCCTGCCTCGGTGCCCCAGCAGGAAGCTCCATCGTTTGGGTTATTGTATCCTGCTCTTCCTGAGCTCGCCGGCTGCGTGGCTTCCCGCCATCACTCCGCACCCTAGAGTGCTGACGCCTCCATGTGGACATGTGCCCTCTGCGTCCTTCACCATTTAACTGGACCCAATTTGAAGCCACTGACCCGGTCAAAAGTGAGGTCCAGTTTAGCCATACCCAGAGGCTGGTGCGAAGCACCTCAACAATGGCATGGATAAAGCTGCAGTATAGCCCCAGTTCAGATTAGGCCTACCAGATTAGTCACTTAGAGTGGTTTTGCATTCCTCTGTTTTCAAGCATATCTGCTGCTCCTTATGCTTGACCTGTTGGGGGTGGTACTTAGAATGTAAGACAGAACACTTTGAAAGCTTCACACTTTTTATGAGTTGTTTTTAGGAGCTGATAGATGTAGTCCTCTGCCCAGATTTCAAAAAGGCAGTGCACCTCGCTGCTAGACCAAGTAAGACCTCGGTTCATTTCTCCTTCTCCGTATAGCTGCTGCTACTGGGTTTTGTGCTCTGCTGCATCCCAGAATGCTCGAACCCATGGAGAACCCTGGAAGTTGGGTCGGACTGAGGTCGGATCACATTCACACCACAAACGAACCGCTCCAGAGTTTGTTTGGGACAGGACCGAGACCACCTCCTCTCAGGGGTCTCAGGACAGTTCTTTTGGCCTGCTCCTGAGTATGATTACTGTGTTCACACCCAGCCAAATGAATCGCACCAAGGGGAAAATCCAAGCAGAGGCCATTTTAACTAAACAAAAAGTGCTGGTGTGAAAGCACCCTTAGAGTCTCAGCCAATCAGATCTGAACAAGCACAGGATTCAGGGTGGGCCTGGGGGGGTGGGGCGTAGTTGGTTACTGCAGTACATGTACACAAAGCTCGTATGGCTAAGCCATAATGATCAGGCCTTGAGATGAAAACTTGAGAAATCCCCTCCCTGCCCCTCTGTGAAGCAGCATGTGATTCCTGCAGACCATCTTCTGTTATCCCACCAATCCAGGGGGAGAACGTGGGCCTTGCTGTCTCTCACAGCAGCTCTGTTCAGCATCCCAGGCATGCGGGGCAGGTAAAGTGGTGTTTCCTGACTGCGGCAAATCCTCCTTTTTTAATGTCATCAGGAGAGCAGGATACGTATAAAGACATAAGGCTATGGGAGTTGTGGGGTGTTTACACTGATGTCCTGTGGCTGGATCTCGCTTCCTTGTGTGTCTGGGTTTGTGTGAAACCTGCAGAGACGTCCTTCTTCGTAGACATGGGAGAGCCGTGCAGGTGGCATGGGGGCTAGGTGGAGGCATCCATGACCAGCTCCCAGCACCAGCATTTCAGGTGTCCTGGAGACGGCACAAGCAGGGTCTCGTTATGTGAAGGGAGCACTCAAGTGCAATGCTGTTCACCACAATGAGTACTTACATTTCGAGTTGATTAATAGCCATCCGCCATATGCCGAAATCCACTGGGGGCAATTGCGCCGTTGGTGACAGGTTACGCTGGACATTCGGATGGAGCACAGATCTTTAACCTGCGGATGGCGCTCCTTGCTGTTCACTGGTCATTAGGGCCTTTGCCACAGAGTTGAGGTAGAAACTGCACAGATGAGAGATTGCGAAGAACAGTGAGTTGCGGGGGTCTTTCTGCAGAATTGTCCTAAACCAGCCGATCGACAGATTGCCTTTTGCCGGATAACAAAACTAACCGAAATTTCAAAAGGACTTGAGAAAATGGCTGTTTGCACTAATTGGATTTCATTGATTGAATTAGATGGACACCCCCTCTGGTGCTGGGGGGGGCGGCCTGTGATTTGTCCTTGAGGTCTTTTTACAAAAAGAAGATGGTGGGATTTCACATTTTTTAACACACCGACCAAGTGAAAGGCCTTTCTTTATAAAGGTCTTTTCATTAATGTGAGCCAGCTGCGCTCTCGGCTCCAGTCGCCATGGTGATGTCCAGGCTTTTAAGAGGCCTTTCAGCTCGCGTCCACAATGGAGCCTGATGGCGTTAATCACTTATAATAACGATTGTGTGCTCTCGCGGTTTGCATAGGCCCTTTGCTAATTATAATTTCACCTGTGACGTGAAATCCTGGCAAGATCGGAACACAGATATGAGAGAGGAACAGAAGAGGACCAAAGCGAAATCAAGGTAGGAGTCCTTGAAATATGGGGGCTGGAGAGCACTTATGTTTGTAAAGAAATGCACGGCAAAATATGGATTACTTGGTGTTGTTGAATAGCATTCCGACAGGAAAATGGTTTCCCTTAAAAGGAACATCCCGCCCTATTTCTCTGAGAAAATTAAAAAAATAAAGCATTCTGGTTAAACAACTGGCTGTCCTCAGATGTAATGGTCCTCCTTCTCCCCACCCCCAGCATTTCTTTTTCGACATCGCCATTCCATGTCTGTGCTGTCAGTTACCTGGCCTCCTCTCTGTGGACCCTGCTGCAGCAGTAATGGCCTCCCCGGTGACACTGTTGGATGGCAGTAACCTTACAAGCGCTGTGCCCAGGTGTGTGCTCACAGAAGGTAGGGGCACCTGTGTTAATCCACGACAGGACAAGAATAATGACAGCCATGTCAGAAAAGCTAGTCAGTTCCCATCATAGTGCAGATAGTCACCCTCAGGCCATCCACAGCTACATGATATGTAATGGGTCCCCCAGCCTGATAGCCCTTAAGCCCAAAAGGCTCCTCAGACCACCATGTCCTCATGCCACCTTCCCTGAAAGACAAAAAGGTGTTAGCCTCATCGCTAACAGAGGCGCCATCTTCCGTATGGGTGAACGATCGGGCTTGTTTTGGGCACTCGTCGTAATTAGATCCCCAAGAAAAAGGCAGATGGGCCTTTTTGGTTTGAATGTAATCATTAACATCGCCAGCACCATGAGTTTAATTAACGTCAGCCGATAGATTCCGCTAATTGCATGTTGTAGTTTTAAATGCATTTGACCCCCCTGCACTCCCCCAAGATCGACAGCATCACAGTTCCGGTGAATGGATGTTGTGTGCAGGTGTGGCACAGGCTTGGAGCAGCGACAGGTGGCCACACTGTGCTGCCTGTTTACATCTCTCTCTGTTTTCATCTCTCTCTTGGTCCTCCTGTTTCTTTTACTTTCCCTCCTCCCTTATTCTCTCTTTTCTTCTGTCCCTTCTCTCTGTTTCTCGTTCTCTCTGTCCCCTTCGTCATTCTCTTCTTCTGCCCATCTCTCACAGCACATTTGTTTTTCTATCCCCAGGATGGAAGCCCCTGAGCCACCAGCATGGTGTTGTTATAAGATACAGTTCGGTATCGTGTGACGGTTCCCAGGCGTAATATTTGTTTATTACCGTTCCCAGCCGTAATAAATGTGAAGCGAGTCGGTCCATCACACCTGCGTCCCCAGGCTCTGCGTCACTCAGCGTCCTGTTTTTGATCCTCTGACACAGATGAGCACAGCACCATAATAGCCCCGCCTTGTGAAATCACGTTCTCCGAAACATTCTGTGGCCAAGAAAAATTTAAGAGAACCTACTAAAACCTCCATATTTCTCTTCCTGTTTTGTCTTCTGGACACCATTTTTGACTGCGTGCCACCTTTCTTTCAGCAATTCAGGAAATCTTCCTTCCTGTCCCCCACACTGGTGTCCCGTCTGTGATGTCACGCCACATAACCATCTGATAAACAGAGGAATGGCATGCCGTCCCAATTTAAAATTCCCGCTGGCAGAAGAAGTCTTTCTCTTTCTTGAATCATAAAATGTTGAACAGAAAATAAATGGTAATTTCTGTTTTATATATATAAAAAATGTGCTTTGCCTAAACCAGATTGCATCTGCTATTTAATGGAATATCTCCAGCTTCCTGGGCAGTGACAACTCTGTAGCCCCCCCCCCAGCACCTTATCGAGGAAGGTTTTATTTAGGATGCTTCTGTGCTGAATGTGTGAAGATTATTCGACTAGATTAAAATGAGATCATGTGGCCTCCGTATCTGGGTTTTTGACGCTGCAGTGTATCAGGTGACTCTGCAGGGGTGTCAGCTGACGTGTCAGGTGACTTTGGTGGGGCACAGTAGCTATAGCAGACAAGTGGCCTCCTGACTCCACTCTTTTGCACAGTGTTTGCACTGGGGATGTCAGGGTTTGCTGTCCCACACCGGTGTCTGTGAGGTGATCTCTAGTTTTCTCTTTTGCAGTGTATAGAAGGTAATAACACTTCCTTGCTTCTCAGACATAATAATAGAATTGGGTCCCCGCCCCCCCATGAATACATTCACAGAACACGATCACTGAGAGGCGCTCTCAGCACCTGGCGGGTAATCAGCGGGTACAGGATCTGTTAATGAGACACCCGCTGTCTGGCTATTATATATTTTTCCCCTCCTGCCTTTCGATGATTAAAAATGTGCACCAGGTCCTTCTGGTGGGTCTGTGAGCTCTGTGAAGTTTGCTGCTTGTGTGGGCGGGCTCTGCCGCCTGGAAGCTGACTTAAACCGCACGGGGCTGCCGCGGTGCCATCTGATTCATTTCTCGGGCGCAGATAAATGCCCGGCTGGCCATCCCTGCCCTCTGTGGGGCCGAGATTGGGGTCAGCGCTGTTTCAGGACTGAGGATACCAGAATCCTGCATGGAGCAGATGTAGGAAAAGTGCTCAACTGCTCCGTCTGACAGCTTTGAAAAATAGATTCCTGCAAATTACTGATAAGTGAGTAGGCCAAATGTGCAGACTGCATTAATACCCTTATTTCTGTTCCCAAATGCCTTTTTTCTGTCAAACAGGCAACTTTAGTGCAGATTTCACAGGCTCCTCTTGGCCTGACACAGAAGTGGGGAAATAAAAATGCAGTGGTAAATAGATTTGGTAGGAGCAAAGCTTGCTTACATAACCAAAAAAAAAAAACAGGCTGACTTTCCACTACTCGAGTCAATATGGAGAACCACGCCAAGGAGGCACATCACTGTCAAGGGTGTTTCACCTCACGGCTGAAGGCACCAAGAGGACAAGAGCAGTTTTATCCCGCAAGGGCAAAATTCCTGTGTTCTGTGAGAAAGCACCGAGGTGGCGTGGTGTGACGAGCTGTCTGCAGGGTCCACCTGTCAGTCAAGACCATTTTTTCACCCCGCTTCATGCTGTCGATCAAGGAGAACAATTTTTGTGACTGAATGTGGAGATGGGAAAATACATCCAATCATGTCTTAAATTCCTCCAACTTTCAGCCATAATTTGCTGATTTCTTTAGTAGATTTACAATGGCTCCAAATTAGTTTCAGCTCAGTGTGAAAACTTTTGGCACAAGAAACATGTCAGATGAAGTATTCAGGTGCTCTCTCCTGACAAACTGGGGAGGAGAGCATTTTGGTCTTCGGGCCGCGTATATTTATCTGGGCGCACCTGTGGAAGTGACAGGATTTATCCTATTTTTCACAGAGCTTCGAATTTAATTTGGATGGAAAAAACAACGGCCACCCGTCGCAAATTGCCAGTCAGCACGGCCGTTTTCGTGAAGTCAGATTCAATTTCCATTCCTCTCTCCAGAGCGACACCAATCAACTTAGATAATCCCACATTCTGTGAGGAAGCGAGCAAACACAGCCGCCCGATGGAGAATAACAGCACAGTCCATTAAGATTAAAGGCATGGGGCCTGGCTCGGTGCCGGGGGGGTGGGGCGGTGGGATAGTGCGGAGCGGTCCCCGGAGGACATGACACCGCTACAGAAATGCTCGGAAAGACTCTTCCATGAGCCGTCGGCTCCTTCCATTATGTATGACTTAAGTTCTCTCAGGTAGAGTGTTCTTCTGCTCCTGACTTTATTAAGGGCATATTTTCACTGGGGCTCAGGGAAGAGACGGAGCTGGTTGGCCCCAGCCCGGCCTGTTTAACCAGCTGGGGGATGATGCGGTACATTACCAGACCCCCACAGGCATTAGCTTGAGGTGCTCCTGCGTTTCTATCTGCCCCTCGTCTGACCTACCACTCACAGACGAGAAGAGATGAGAAGCCTTGTGTTTGCTTAGGTTTTGGAGCCCACCTCCCCTCCCTAGTGTGCTGGGAGAGGTCTGAGGATATCGTCCCCAACGCATCAGGGATGGAGTATCTCTCTGCTGCAGTGAGGGCAAATGAGAGAGCCTCTTATTGCGCAGTTTATCCCGCAGAAACTGCTTCCTCCTACCAAAGCA
This sequence comes from Petrocephalus schoutedeni, assembly GCA_026780765.1. NCBI lineage: Eukaryota > Metazoa > Chordata > Actinopteri > Osteoglossiformes > Mormyridae > Petrocephalus > Petrocephalus schoutedeni. The sequence continues at coordinate 3,014,247 of JAODKL010000037.1, forward strand.
TAAATGCCAGCAGAGAGTCAAAAAAATCAAACAAAATAAATCTCCAGCTATTAGCGATCAGTGACTACAAAGAGGGGAGGCTTCCAAGGGCTAGGCGAGTGGGTGCCCCATGTGCTGTATCAAGGTGGCTTACGAAGATAGCATCTGTAGGGGCGCGGGACCCACATCTAGCTGGTGGCCCCTTGGGTTGGCAGCTGGAATGTTTCTGTCACCATGGAGACCGGAGAATGGCTAGGCAGCACTCGCCAGAATGAATGACTAAATGGAGAAATCGATGCCGGTTAGCAGGGCCACGCAAAGCTGCCGACGGACAGCCAGGGCATTGCTAAACTGAGAGCAGGATCTGTGGAATGGGGGGGGGCTTCATGGGTGCCAGCAGTGTGACCACATGTTGTTGGGTGTCAGACCTACCTGCACCCCACCTAAAGAACTGGGACAGACCCTAGTGAGACTGGATCCCAAGAGACACTGTGGACACCATGGTTGGCTTTATTAGGCCGTATGGTGCCCCCCATCCCCGGAATACACCCCGATTCGCTCTTGTTCGGGCATTTGTTTAAGTGCAGCTCTCAACCTCACACCATAGCATAACAGGCTTTGAATAAGATGGTAGTGAGAGTTGGTCCATCCCTGGCCTTGTAGCTCCATTTCTGCCTCCATTGTCTTGTTTGGGTGACCTTGTCAAATGGGGATGAGCAAGAGCTGATTTTCACATGCCACCATGGTCAGAGAGATGGAGTGATGAAGTAGAAAGCATAGTTCTGCCTGAACCTTTTCAGCTATAACAGGAAAAAGGCTCAAGTAGGAAATAGACACCTTGTCCTTCTTCCGTATGTCTTGAAACCACTTGTTCAGTACTGGGTTGTGGGTGAAGCTTATAGTAGGTGTATATAATAGGTGGGATGCCAGCCTATCAAAGGACACATACATGCACACTAAACCAATTTGAAACACCAGTTCACCAATCTGTATGTCTTTTAAAGACGTCCATTGGGAGATGATGCAAACTCCACCCTCTCACACATATACAACACCAGAACACCCAGTAAATATTTGTCTAAAATAATTTAAAATAGAAGCATGCATTTCTGCACTGCCCATGTTGGGTTGGGGGTGTGTGCTCCTCAAGGTCGAAACTGTGACTCGCCCCCAGCAAAATCAGATCTGTAACTGTAGGTTGGTCCTGCTTCTGAGGTGCTTTGTCATTGAAATTTATGGCGTGTGGCTCGGACAGCTTCTGCGGAAAGCCTCGCTCGCTTGGACAGGAATTCTTTAATGGAATTTATTGGAGCCAGGGCAGTAAGGAAATACAATTAGGCTGCCGGTCGCATCTTGCCGAGCGCATTTCCATAAGTGCGGAGACCCCTCTGGGCCCCTGCCAGCAGCAAATATCCACTTTGGGTGGTGCTGAAAGTGCCGAGGGGGCTGAGAAAACGCCCCCATGTCGCTTAGGGGGTCTGCTCCTGGTGCCCACGGGTCTCGAGTGTGTAGAGTGAGGAGTGAACACGCTTGGCACGGAACGCTGCCTGTGCTCTCAGCTTCAGATGCACCAGCTTCTTTTTTATGCCAGTGTTTTCATTGCACATTAGCTGTAAACATTAACCAGACAATAAACCTGTTAGATGGGATCAAGCCCTTGGGGAAATCGTCAGTTAATTTTGGCTCCAATGGGAAATCAAAAGCTCTACATACTGGTAAAGGGGGAAAATACAAATTGCTTCTCTTTTTAAAAATGATCTATTTATTTACAATTACAAACAACTGTGTACAAGCTCTATTTAAAAATATAAATGCAAAAACAGAAAGTGAAATGCCTTTGTATGGTTCTGATGCTTATGGTATGCAGTAGGAAAAGTGTGTCAGGGCAGTGAAGTGTGTCAGCATCAGTGTCAGTGCGCCTTCACCCGGCTGTTCACACCCTGGACCACGTCCTCCAGCAGCTGGTAAGCAGATTTGCGGGCTTGTCAGATCAATTAGCTAAAAGTGGGTGAAGCTGTATGAGAGCCGTCAGCGGTGACCTATCCAAACCCTGCCTCTGGATCGCTTCCTCAATTATGGGATGCTGACAGGCCTTTTGGGACAGTGTGGCTCCAGGAATCCTTGAGGAGGCCTCCTTGTGTAACACCACCAGCGCCGAGCTTCAGTACTGAATGGCAAATATCCAGTCTAGTGATGCTAAAGGCCAGCTGGTTGTGGGCATCTGGAGCAGTGCTGTTACAGTTGCTCATATTGTTGGCCAGGTCAATTTTGCATGTCCGCACACATGTCCGCCAGACAGGGGGACCCTCCTGCTGACCCGGGGTCTGTCGGACCCTGGCACGGGTTTGGTACTGCTCTTTATGCACACCAGTCAGGCAGGAAAGAGCAGTTCCATCAGACGGCAATTTTCCAGGCAGCTTCTGCCTGTGTGCCGCATTTTGCATTTAATTTCCTGTCCCCTGCTCTCTGCCTCTTAACGGACCTGACAGGTCTGAATAATAGAGGGAAAAGGGTCAGAAACTCTAGGAGGACTTCATTCACCTCATTTTTAGCCTTGCTGCCACTCATTTTAAGGTCATAATTATTATGTTTTTCCATTTTAGCAGCGTGAGCATCCTTCATATTGGTCACATGTATTAGTGCGGGAGGTACAGAATGGGGAGGGCTTACCCCCTGGATTCTGTGTGGCCACCCCCCGGCCAGCACTACAAAAGTCGTTTGCAGTGCTGGCCACCCCATTAGGCGACATAGACAAGCCGATTTCATTTTGTCTCGGCCTGGGGGGTGCCGGCGGAGAAGCTGGCCTATGGTGCCACATGGCCTTCAACTGGGACAGGTGGCGTGAAACATGACAGGCAATGGACTAGCTGAAAGCATGAAGTCTGGAGCAGCTGCTCATTGCCCCAGTAAGTTGTCACATCCCTGGAAAGCTAACAGCAGACAGTAAGCGGTGGCGATGTGCAGTGATGTCAAACCATCAAGCGGAGGGTCACTGGCGTCAAGCCTAAGGATGGTATTGGTTGCAGTATGCAATAAAAAGGCCATATTGATTTGTTTTAGGCCAAAGAGATGTGCAGTCAGCTTCTCTCTCTATGTTTAATACACGGTGCCTCTTTTTCCTGTCTGCTTAGGCGGGCTCTCTTATCTCTCTTATTGAAATGGCTTTTTGTACTGGACGAGGACACGTGCGGCGTGTGGAACGTGGAGGAAGGCATGGGGGGGTTATTTAAGTGCGAACCCCTTATGGGGGTCTTTACCTTGCTTCTGGCACTCATGCCTCTGGCCACCTGGGTCTCCAACAGCGTCTGCGGTGAAATCAAATTCCAAGAATGACGGATCCCTCCCCTGTCACCATGGAGCTACATCTTGGAGCCGTGGCCCCATCCTCTGCTCATTGCCGTTAATATGAGAGATGGGCTAGTGGGGGGGGGGCTCAAGCTAATGAAGAACTTCAGGGTTCAGCCAGCAGATGTCGCTAAGGAGACTGAGGCCTATTAGCACTCGCAGCAGGTTAATGGACAATCTGGGGGAATTTAGTCGGAAGGGATAACAGAATTCACCCCCAGGCACAATGCCTTTGATATTTGCATGCGGCCACTGTCACTCCTTTGGCTTGATTTGACACACACATGTGCTGCCTACAGCTCCTCCCCTCTCCTATAACAAGAACATGCACGTCTGAGTTGGTCACGAGCACATGCTCTGATAAACAGAAAGGTGTGGTGGCAACAGAGATGCTGGAATTCATTAGTATTTTTACTTATTTTTGCATTTAGAAACAGTTATACGTACAATAGGTCAGCGTTGAAGCTACAGATTTTTCAGGGCGAATGTTGGTTTTGTTATATTCCTTGTAAATGCCATAAAAAGGTTATATAAATGAATACTTTAATATTTAGATTTGCTGAGTTTGTGTGACTGACGTATGCTCTGACAGGATGGAGTTGTAGCTGGAGACGTGCTTCCAGAACTACTTGTACGGTCTGTGCCCCTTCTGAGTGGTTTTCTGTCTCAGCTGGTAGTAAATGTGTCCCTTTGGATTTGAGGTCTCTTTCCTGTGTTTCACATCCTCTGTGCTCTGTGCCATGTGCTTTAAAGCTCAGGCAGCCTATAGAATTGCCCCCCCTCACTGCTGGACCATCCAACCGCGGCCCCCTGGCCCCAGTCTCAGAGGAAGTTGTGATCTGACAGAGCTGTTTGTACTGGTACACCCGCTCACTCTTTTCTCAGTGGGGTCTTTATTCCGTCTGCTCCGCGCATGTCCTCAAATACCTTTCGCTCGCCTGTTATTCGAAGGCTGAACGGGAACTTAACTTGAAATGGATGTGGTCGATTTGTATTAAAAATAAAAGTAACAAAGCAAAAAATCGACAGAGTCCCCACTGGGAAATGTAGTGGCGGCAGTGGCAGCCTGACCTTTGAAAGTGCGCTTGCTGTTTGGCACCAGCCAGGGCCGCACTGCGGCCGGTGTCGCGGGGCGCTGCTCCCCGCGGGGGCCTGCCCGGCCTGCTCCTCTCCTCCTGCGCCATTGGCACGATGCAAATCACGCCGTCCAAAGGCACGTCGCCTCCTCTGCCCGACAGCTGTCTTTCTCTCGCTACCATTTCCTGCCCCCCCCCCATGTGATGCTCTGTTCCTTTTGTGCCCTTGAGTCAGTGGTACATCTCGCTGCAGCCATCAGGGAAATCGGGAGTAAATTACTGCTTCTGACTGGGCCGCATGCTAATGTGACTTGAATCAGAGTCTGACTTTTTGTGTATTTTTGCATAGCCTTCCATTAGAAGTAAAAAATGGAGTAATATTGGATGTTTTCTGGGGAAAAACTGTGCCCCAGTAGTATTTATAAGTGATTGAAAAGGTGCGTAACTGTGTAATTCTAACCGATGACCTGAGCTAATTTATCTCAGTCCTTTTCCACCTCTCATGACACGACATTTGATAAAACCAGAAATGAGCTGTGGGAATGTCATGTGATTCTGTCTCTATATGAATATTCAAGCCTGAGGCAAATGAATCTACTAGCAGGGCTTTGACCTTGAGCCAAAGCGAGCTCAGTGCGACATGGGAGTCTGAATTCACCACAGTCATGTGGCTTCTTGTTAACCAGCCCTATCCATGTTGCTGAAGAGCATCAGACAAACCAAGCGAGCTTGAAGTCAGCTTCATGTCCTTCATTGCCATGGCAACCTCACAGAGCCTATTATATGTGCCGTTTCCTCAAAACGACTTGCATGACATTAGCTTTTTGATATTGGGGGATTGTGGGAGGTAAGAGCCCAGGCAAAGAGAATGACTTACCTTCTCCACATTCCTTGATTCCGTAGTTTGAATGATGACAGCGTATGCCAGGGGTACTCAAAAGGGGGGGGCCCCCCCCCCCCCCCCCCGACACATTAGCCTGAGCCCCCTGAACACATGGTCCCCGGTTTTGCAAATAGGCTGCTATGGATGCAAACGCTTTCATTTGGTTCACGAGGCCTACAAGCGAAGGGACTCTTTTAGAATGGGAGTGAACTAGCTGCAGGGGACCAGCCGGATTTGAATTTCATGTAAGTATGCTTCTTCCTGCTTAATTCTGATGACCTGCATTGCCTAGTAATAAATAATTGTATGGAGTAATAATATATAACCTTAGGGCTGCAGTACTTCCTGCAAATATGCAAAACAAAATATTTACAAGTTTCACTGTCATTCAGTATTCTATTGCAAAGTTATTTCCCGTTATATGGACCAAAGTGGATTGCAGAGGCACAACATGTTCTTCTCTACAACTGAGGGCAGAAGCAAAACATCAGAGAAGGCCTGGCAGGAGAACCAAGCTCCTGACATACAAAGCTCATGGCTTTGGGAAGCATTGAGTGCTTGTTGATGTATTTCTCAATGACTGGTCTAAGTGTAATCCTCTGTATTTTACAGCGTATGTACTCTGGCTGCAGTATACAAAATCTGCAGTCTGTTCTTTACCATGGTAAATTAACTGTGCTCCTACTAATTGGTATACCCCAGTGTCTACGTGCACACTACAGTCTACAGGATCGACAGTCTGTTTTTTTATCATGATCTACACTCCTGCTCTCTGGTATACTCCAGTGTCTATGCTCTGGCTGTATTCTACAGTGCATGTGTCTCCAGTGTTTATATGCTACTGGAGATACAGCCCTGTTGGAATAACATCCATGGGCCACATCATCTGCCCTGGAGAAGCTGGAAAACACAGGCAATCTGCAGCATGCTTGCTCTGTGTGTGACATTCTAAAGAGGGAATCAGGCTAGATGGTGGTACTGCAAACAATAAGGGCTGGTAGCTCTCAGATGCATTCAGATTGGCCAAAGGATTGTTGACTGATTCCCTGTGGCGCCCAGCTGTAAAATCATTGAGGAAAGCTATTTAAAAGAAACTGCTCCAGTAAAATGTATGGCTTTGCTACTTGGACCAGTCTTTCCTGAAGCAGGGACCCCCAAATTAAAATAGAGCAGACCACCTATCATACATATTATTATGTGCAGAGAAGATATTGCTGACTGTGCTACACGTTATATCCATTGCGGATTGGTCTGGCCAGCTTGAGTGGGCAGATCTAAGCATAGCTGGCTGGCACACTGTGATTAGCTTGATGAAGACAAGGTAAATATGTCTCAATATCATTAAGAGGAGGAATGCTGTGTGGCATTCTGGGATTACTCGTTATCTCTCTGGCTTGTCAGCTGGCTCCCTGCTGCTAATAGGACAGCTCTGCCGAGGGCCTTTTTATGTAATGTTGAATGAAGCAGTTGTGTGTTAACCACGAAAAAATGAGCCTGCAGGTTTTACCATCCGACATCTTACTGTCAGTCACAGGCTTGAGTTAATAAAGCTGGATTAAAGCTGCTTAACCTTGCTTGATGGTAGACAAATGCATATATACAATTAAGGTATTTTTGCAAAAAAAGATGGATGCAACCCAGACTCAGGCGGGGAAATGGGCATCAAGAACCATCAAGAGTGAGTGCCCGTCCAAAAGGTGCTGTCAGAGGAATCCAGTTGACAGGTGTGGATATGGGCAGATTGGGGGAAATTGTTACCCTTTAGTGGCTCCTGCCCCCATCACGAAAACACCTAGCACCGCTTGTTTGGAAGGCGCATGGTTTTATCAGACGTGCCTGTTGTCATGGAGTCACTCATTTCCCGGGGGGAAGGTGTGGGGGGGAGCTCATAGCTGCTGATGTGACATCCAGCTCCCTCTGACATTTCAGTCCCTCTCGCTGCGTTAATTAGCAGAAAAGGTTAATAAACCCAATGGGCAGCTGAGGTTTTATGAGTTTTTATTTATTCAACAGCTAATATATGTCACCCCCCCTCCCCCCGTGAGAACCCCAATGAACTAGTTGTGTTTCTATCTTGATACAGTTGTCCATCTGAAAGTCGGTATTACCTTGAGCAATTTGGGGGCATTAAACCATGAAGGTGGCGTTATAAGAATTACAATCATTGAGTTCAGTGATACTCAGCTGTATCTTGACATCAGTAATGCAGAACGGCAAATACCACTCCCCTCCAATTAATGTCAGACTCCATTTAGATCCACACTCTGCCTGTGTGATCTCCTTTATTTCATTAGATTAGAGAGATGCATGATAAGTCCATACCCCGAAGGCACGCCACGTCTTATGAAATATAGAATATGATCAGTAACACAACACACAGCCATGCAGGGATCTACCCTGTGAAACTGAATCCAGTTCTCAGTTCTAACCATTTCATACGGGAGTTCAATATGAAGATTTGAGGAGAGATCAGCTTGTCTTATCTTCTTTGAGTATTATTCCCCTTGTCTGAATCCTTTTGCCTCATTGCTCCCCTCTATCTGATGTTTGTCTGTCAAAGTCTGTAGCTGTACCTGCTTATCACACTTGGTCTTTATCTCCCTCCACCCTCCTCTATGCCCCTATTGCATGTGCTATCTGGTCATCTATATTCTTCTTATGCTGAGCAGATATGTGTGGGGGACTGGACCTAGTTATCACAATGGGCGGGATGCCTGTCCATGATGTGCTACACACACCCACCGTAGGAAATTTGGAGATTTCATTAATTTGTTAATGAATTTTTTCATTTTTTTTTCATTGATTTATCATTAATTTAACCACACCAAAGCTTGCAGTTTTACCGCTACGTTTTCCTTTTTTTGAGATAGTGACTGGAAGCTTGGTCGGAATTCAGGTAATAGGGTATTTTGAAATCTTTCCATACTATTCTAAGTAGCAGCCTAGTTCATTTTTGTTATGAATCCGAAAAACTAAAATAGCTGTTTGAGGTGTATTGTAGTTCACTTCCCGATCCACTAGAGGCAAGATGCCGTGGGGTTGCAGCCGGTGAACAGTGCAATTATTTCTTTACAGAGCATTAGTTAAAAAACGGCGAGCGAGTTGGTGAAGAAAAAAGCACATCTGCTGGCCCTCTTCTCCAATGAGAAATCCAATGAGAAACCTGCTTGCTGCTGTCAAATGTAGCCTATGAATGTTTGTGTGGCATCCGAGTGAATATTTACCACAGCGGGGAACGCAGTCACCTCACAGGGCTCACAGCTGAAGCCAAACAAAGCGCACGTGCTTGGGACCTAGCAGAAAACCTAGATTAGATTGATATTTTCAATGCGTTAAACAAGTGTTTCCCAATACAGTCCTCAGGGACTCATAATCAGTCTAGGTTTTTGCTCCCTCCAAGCTCCCTGCCAGACAGTCTACATTTTTGCCTTTTTTTCATATTTTTCCTTTACTGGGAGCTGGGAGGTAACAAAAAAATGATTTTGTAGCTCTGTATAATAATTTATTGTAATATATTTTATAATATACCTCTAATATAGTTTATTGTTCATTTACCGTTCATTTACATTCTGTTTAAATTTGATTCAGTTGTTTCGTTAAATGTTTGTACAAGAACAGTTATAATAAAGAAGTACGTGAGTTTAAAGTGGCCTTCAGTAAATTAACTGATAAATTATGATTGATTAGTTAAACCCTTCTTTTAACAAATCTAAGCACAATTATTTTACATGAGAGCAGCCTCACTTGAAAAGTCTTGCTTTTGAAAATACCATCAGCAATGGCTGAAAGGTATGATGGTATGAAAAAATAGCTGACTGTTCTGTGACCTGATTGGTTACTCTAAAATAAAGAGCTGCCATATTACATCACACATGGCTTCCCAAAAAAATCATTCACCGAAGTTGCAACCTAATAATCATGACATTTCTCTCCATCTCTGTCATAAGATTAAGGTTTTTTCATTCTGAAAATGTACTTTTTGTCTAGAAGAGTTAGGTTTAAGTACTTTCATTCAGGATGCCCCGAAGTCCACCCTGCTGAGGAATTTGCAATCAGGGCAGGAGAAAGTGGCTGCAAAGCGCAGTTAATAAGGCATGTGTCCGGGTTCAGCAGCATGAGTAAATCCACTGGCGAGTTCGCTCCCTGCCGGAGATTAGCGTCCGCAGGCGTGAGCACAGAGCCGGCTGAATGGACCGAGATGCCGTCGGTGTGGCGGCGTGTCTGGTTCGGGGAGATAACTCGGCAAGAAAGGAGGGGGCACACATCACGTAAATCCACACCATGCCGGCGTAACTGCCTTCTTACAAATACCGCCGTTCCCCCAGTAATGGATACTGCATGAATTAGTCGCCCTAACGGCCCCGCTGTTTTTGTGGGCCAGCGCCCCCCCCCGAAAATGGTCACATGATGGCAGTAATCGACTGGTACCCTGATTGAAACTCCTGAGCATCTGATGGTGAGATTAAAGCAGGTTATTGTTTGTTTGTTTGTTTTGTACTTGTACCATAAGTCCATCATGGCTTCTCGGCAGTGCTTTCTTCACCTCCATTAACATGCTGGCTGACAAGGACCCACTTCTCTGCTTAGGGCACCTTCCCCGCACCCATCCGCTGCTCCACTTACAGCTGTCGCTGAAACGCTGAGACCAGCGGAGTTTGTTTTTTTGGTGCCTTTCCATTCTCTCTGCCTCGACACGTCCCGCTGGCCCGGATCAGCGTCACTAACACAGAGAGGGTCAGAGAGAGAAGGAGAGCCGCTGTCCTTGTTTTGCTGTCACGGGACGCTGACTGGTCCCTCAGGCCATCCCCCAGGTGGAGCTCATGTGAGGCTCGGAGCCTCTTTGTGCTGAGATGGATGGTGCTTAAAGGTGCCCGCGGGGCCCCCTCGGCCATCGTGCTGCGCTGAGATCTCTGCACCAATGCGATGAGGTGCCGAGATGATTTTGCCTCCTGCTTCTGGGACACCTCCCGCCTGACCTTTTCCTGCTCTCCTGATACGTGCTCTCTCCCCGCTGCAGCATTCCTGCTGAGCCGCTTAAGTATCAGGGCGCCTGAAGTGAAACGTGGCATGTTTATCCCCCCAGGGGCCATTTGCCGAGGAGTCCGGCCTCGTGCTGCGACATGGCCGGCGGCGTGCAAATGCAAGTGTGCAGAAGTGCCCCCACGGGCCAAACCCCAGGGGCTCCTGAGTAATTTGGCCACCCTCCGGGGAATCCGTGCGGACGTCCCTCTCTGCTGATGGCTTTGTAGCCAAAGAGACATGCCCCGCTTTTACACCAGCTGTGATGGAAGAACATGGCTGGCGTGAGCAAGGGCACCGGCAGAGTTTTGGGCCCCATGAAGGCATATCATATTGGGTGCCCAAGCCAGACCAATCCAATTATGTTCCATATTTTTTGTGGTCCATGGAATCGTCCTAACTTCGCCCTCATTAAGGCTCCCTTGATCCTGTGAACAGTCTTCCCCCATTTCCCCCATTACATACATTTTATCAGCACAAATGAGCCTTTACTATGTCACCCCCCCCCCCCCAATGTGCTGATGATTATCTCTCCAGCTATATGTCAGCCAGGCGATTAGTCTCTGATCCTTTCCTAGAAAAAAAAATGCCCAATTAAGAGTGTTCTGGTACGTTCGCCATGTTTTGGGATGAAAGTGTTGACACTGGTCATGTTTCCCTGTTGTCCTTTGGTTCACTGCTGCATTATGGCTAAGGCTCCTCGTTTGGGAGCCGCTGTAACCATGACGATCCCCCGCTCAACGCGTCATAAGCGTAATTGTGCCGGTCGGGCCCTGGGGCTCCGTAAGGCTGGCAGCCCCTCTGTCTGTCTCTCTCCGACTTCGTTAAGCCAGCGTGTCAGGGCCCCGCGTGGGAGACGCAGCCCGCGGCTGCCACGTGCTATTTCCGGAGCGGCAGGGACGACGGTCACGGTGAGACTGCCGGCAGACGATTCTGTCGTTCTCGTTATCGGACGCTCTTCGGAATCTGTTTACTGTGCCGATGCTACGGGGTAGACTCAATTTCATCCCGGCTTCTGCCTGGCAGGCAGGACCCATCTGATAACTGCTCTCAATCTAGTGAGCAGGAGCCATTATGAGTTTGGCCGGCCCCGGTTCAGGAGAAGAGCAGCTCTTTCTACGGCAACATGCCGGGCAGGTCGCTGGCGCTTACAGGTCCTGATGGTATTATCTTACAGCTTAATTAATTTTTAGTAATGGTGTTGAGGACCCACAGTAGATGGCCTGCTTTCTCTCTCTCCACTGCTACTCATTGTAGGTTAGAGCCTTGCAGATCATTAAAAGCCTCATTTGAAAATGGCAAATTGAATTTCCCTTTATCCTTCTTCAAGCAGGAGGCCTATTGTGTCCCCAAAATAATCCTCCCCTGAATAGGAGTGAGTCTTTTTTTCATACTTTATGAAAGAATCGCACCCCCCGCAGTCACAGGTGATTTTCCCCTTTCAGCTCCATGTTTGCATTAGCGTGTGGCCGCTAACACTTGACGATGTTGCTCGATGGCACTAAATCACACTGCCAATTGGAGGCTGGCTCTCCCACATTTTATGGGACTGAGCTCTTCGCCCCCCGCTGTGCCTTTCAAACACCCCTCGCCCTGCGTGAGACCGCGGCCTGGGCGGTGGTCAATCTGTCAATGCGTCTCATTCGGCTCCATCTGCATTGCTATGGCAACGATGTGGTAGGCATGGCCGCGGCCCGGACTGCTGCCTCTACACGGATAGTTTCCTGGACAGAAGTTAAAAGCGTGGTGTGGGAGTCAGCGAGTCCAGTTGTCAAAGTTCAGAGTTCAGAGATGTGTCAGGGTCTGATTGGTACCACGCATGTTCTTTAAAGCTTAAATAACAAAGCTTTTAAGGTGTGGGGGTGGTGGACTGACATTTCTGCAATCCCATGAAATAACAAAAATTATTACATCTGTAATTTTAATATTTTTTGTCTTTTTTCCCAGGATGCTTTGCTCCGGCTCGCCTCTATTACTGACGCCAGTTCCCTGCGGGATGTCATTAAGGAGGTTCTGCAGGCAGTTCTACCCAAAGTGGTACGTATCCTCCTTGCAGTAAACCTGTACGACACTCTGTCCATCTGTGCCCCTGAAACTCTGGCTTCTGTGTGTGGAGCTGAGCAAAGCTAGCTGATGGATTATAGGAATATAGTACTTCTGGATTCAGGAGCTGTGTTTCAGACGAGCTTGAGGATTCTCTAGGTGGACATTTGGTAGCAAGGAATGATCAGGTAATTACTGGGTGAAAGCAATTTCAAACAGTATTTGAGTGAGTCTCATGTAGAACAGAAGTTAATTTCTATTGTACGTTTCTGCAATTGTTTCACTTTCTGGAATGTTCACTGATAGTGGGCATCCTCACAGACTGTAGCTGAACATGTCACTAAGTCAGTGAAGTTCCGGGGATGTTTGTAGGTTTGATACTTCATCTGGGCCTAGATTTCCTCTCTATGGGCTGACAGATCAGACCCCTTTCTACAGCCAGGATCTCCATCTTGATAAGTCTGATAAATTAAATAAGAATCGCTTTCGCTCCTTCCCTAGCCGGAAGGTCATAGCCGCGGCTCACTGTCATGCACACGCACGCACACACATGCAGGCAGGCTCTGGGGGGCTTCATTCAGCCACACACTGGTAAGCTGATCGCCGGGCAGCCCAGGAACTTAAGGAGAACTCAAACGCCTGACCTGGTGGGGGGCTAGGGGCCAAACCCTACCAAGCTTCATTATCCTGCTTGCCGATTTTGCTGCTTTTACCCATGTTAGGAGTGGAAAAAAAGCTAAAATGTTACATTTACTGACAAATGTGGGGGCTTGGGAATAAAAATGGAGAGGACTGTCTGTGCTCCAGCTGGAATGAATGCTCATTATTCTCGTCTCTGGCATTCTTTTGTCAGCAGAGGGTGAAGGGGGCACGGGTTATTTAAGGAGTGGTCCGAGCCGGTAGATTTGGTGGGCCAGCAGCATCTGTCTGATTATTTCACCTTTCGAAATGTTCACTGATAAGAACATAAGAACATAAGAAATTTACAAACGAGAGGAGGCCATTCGGCCCATCAAGCTCGTTTGGGGAGAACTTAACTAAACGAGTCTGATGGACCGAATGGCCTCCTCTCGTTTGTAAATTTCTTAGGTTCTTATGATAGTTCATAAGATGGAACCCTTAGGAGCGTGGCAATCGCATCCACCTCTTGTGCCGAATTACAGACCATGCCTACATGGTACACACTGCGGACACTGCACATAATCGGCATAGCCCACCATGACCTGTCCATTGCAGCTAAACAGACGCTTTGTGTGAGCTGGCGATGTGAGCGGGGGCGTGAAGACAAAGAGTGGCGTCCAAGGAAATGAACACATGGCTTAAGGTCCCCTGATCGAGTTAGAAGTCGCAGAAGGTCAGGATAGAAAGAAAATGGAGACCTCCTACACATGGCACAAGACCATCCCAAGCAAATCCAATAAGCATCATCACTGCAGCTTCAGATTAGTACGCAGAGGGCTGTTTCAGTCGGAGCTGCTGGGTTTTGGTGAACTTACTACAAGGGTGCTGCATTTCTCAGTCTGTGCTTTTCCACATAATTAAAGTGTTTTTCATGCTGAAGGTGTTTCCTCATGTGCGTGCTCCTCAGGGTTGGTGGTTGCTTTGTGTGTGCAATGCTGCTTCTTCTCTCAGCCAGGCTGCCCCTCCCTTACAGTCTGTCCCTTATTCGGTCACCACAGTAACCTGAAACACGTCTCTGTCACAGGAGAGCGTGTTCGTCTACCTTCTGGATGTGGAGGGCGGCCGGCTGCTGTGTGACAACCCGCCTCACGCCCTGCCGGCCGAGGGGAAGCTCAGGTGAGAACACGTCTTCGTCTCCTGCAAATCAGGTGAAAGGCGTCACAGTATGAGGTCAGTACTGCAGGTGGCGCTGTGGTTAAGTCCTTGTACTGGTTCCAGTCACGGGGATCAGTGGTCGGTGGATATACTGTGACGCACAATGACCTGGGGTTTGGTACCCACTCCACGTGGTTCCTCTCTTCTAGCTGGTATTACTCTTGACAATGACACCAAATGCCTTCATGTGATGAATGTCCTACATAAACAAACCCACAATCTGTGACAGAGTTTTGGAGAGTGATCCCATCCGAAATCGGCCCACTGTAAATTACTGGAAGCTAACTAAACAATAATCAATGACTATTGAAAAACTACAGCTGGATAACCATTAAAGGATTACTGAAAGCTAACTGAGTGGCAGTTAAATGACTACACAATAACTACTTAACGGCTATGGCGTATTGATTGAATGAGCATTAAGTGAGTACTCAGTGGGCTTCGCCTTTCTCCGGGCTGCCGGTAATTGTGGAGCCTTTCTGCATCTCCCCTGGAGAAGCCCGCCAGGCTGTCTTCTGCACCGTTGTAGTGGGCAGCCAGAGAGCAATTGAAATAGAGTGAAATGGGTCCGGATGGAAAGTTACTCTTAATTCCATTGTACCTCTGTTCTTCCCATTGCCCCTGTTGGTATATCTGTTTTATCTTCTCCCTCTTTCGTTTAGTCCTCTACATTCTAGCATAACCACACAATGGACTTATCTATATATCGTTTTTTTTTTCTTGGGGGGGAGGGGGGGGTCTTTATTAATCTAAATTGGAAAAAACTCAACATTCCCATTCCCGACTCATCAGGTTACAGTCGCACATTCCTTTATTCAGGAATTTGGGAGGCGAGAATTTCAGAATCATCTGCTTGATCGGCTTCCACTCCGAGCTTTAATCTCATGCTGGCAAAAAACTCACTCCAGTGTTCTGGAAATCCAGACTGGCATGTGGCAGTACTGAAGCAGGGAAAAGTGCTGGTGGAGTGAGTGGGAATAAACTCCACATGGAGGCTCACTCATTGTCCTCATGAAGGATTAAACTTCCCTGGGCTGGACCAAGTGTGCGGGCTCCTTCCAGGGAAATCATTGCGTTAGCCAACTGCCTGCTGCGTTTTGACAGTGACATCGACATGTTTGGCGGAGGGTGCAGCTTGCCGAAGGCACAGCCTTTGGGATGGTAGCAGCCATGAGTCTTTGTGACTAATCTCAGCAGCGACGCGGCCATCGCTTTCGGGTACCGCGGTCATTGTCTTTTCCGGCTTGCGGAACCTTCCGGGGAGTTCAGTGGAGATATTTCCGCTCAAGTCTTCCGGTGGGTTAGCTTTGCTTCTCTGTCATGGCAAAATATAAACCAGGAGTGTGAAGAATGACTCAACATTAGCAATGCCTTAAGGAATGCTCACTTTCCTGTTTAAAACTCTTATACTCTTATATACTCTTACACTTCACGTGTTTTGAGAACGATTCTCAAGGCTCTAAAAGAAATAGAGAATGAAAGAATTAAAATATGTAAAAATAGTATGAGTGAAATGTCCCGTGTTGGTTCACAGTTTCCTTTCAGGCTCCACCTCTTTACGCTGAATAGCATCTAAAGGATTAGCTGGTAAGAAGTTAAATGAAATAAGTGTCTCTCCAATTAGCGTTTTTCTGGAGGAGCAGACGGCTTTCGGCAAAAAGCACTTCACAGGAAATACCCTTGAAGTGCGTGTTAGTGCACGCATGCGTGTGCATGTCTGTCGTCTGTGGAGAATGGAGCCCAGTCGGGTCCCATCCTTTGATGTTCCATTTCCCAGTCGCTTTGAGAGCCCTACATTTAGCAGTCAGTCTACAAGGCACCGAGATGAAAACCCAGATGGTTGAGTTTTTGTTTAAAACTCCTTGAAGATGCCTGTCAACAACCCACCACTGCTTCAAGGTGAAATAAGTCGGGCTTAGAGTCCAGTTTGTGCTGATTTTTACCTCACCTGTTTGTTAAGGAGAGACTTCCAACATCTGGCAGTACCGGACTGGCCACCTCTTGACACCCAGCTCTCCGGTAGGACCCGGGCATCCAGGACTCCACGACTGAGTGCTGATCTCAGCTACATTTTAGTTGACTTTTTTGATCCTTCTGAGAGATGAAAAAGATTGAAACCCATTCTTTGGGAGGGGGAATCTGGATGTACTTGGTGTACAGTGTCTCCCGCATTTTCGACAAAATGAGGGAATGTTTGATTGCTGTAATTCTCGCTCATTTCCATTCCAAGCCGTCCGCCGTGCTGTTCTGCAGCTGTGGGTTTTTAGCAAAAAAATAAGAAGAACTGGGTGGTTTTAAAAAACGAAAATAGCATTTGAATACCTTTACTGGGACGTTCATACGGGGATGCGCCAGTGTGGGCTGGCACTGCTGGCGGGCACGAAGCTCCCGTCCATTTGCATGTAAATAACACATTAACATCTAAAGAGCATCGGCAGCAGAATGGAAATGCACAGCGGGCCTCGTGTGATCGCATCTGGCGCACCATTGTGTTCATGCTTTTCAAAGGGGTGCCGGTGTCCAGCACATCCAGTGAACATAGAGAGACCGTTTCGGTAATGCCAGTGTTCAACGAACCTCAGTGAAGAGCTTCACTCCTTGTCCTCAGAAAAAAAAAAAGAACCCGGGTGGGTTATAATATTAATCTGTGATTTCTCCCAGATTATGTGGCACCTTGATGCCAGAGAGAGGTCCTTGTAAAATGGTGGACTGACCTGCTTATGTTTATATCATTTCCTAGACTTTGGTTTAATGAATGCACCAGAACTCCACAGCGCATTTTGACGTGAGGGATGTTGGTGGTGGCTCTCTGGGTTTTGTCTGGATATGGAAACCTCACCACTCTCAGCTCAATGGCTACCTCATTGGGGTGCAGGGGCTTTTGTTGGTTTGTATTGGTTAAAGATGCAATGTCCAGCATATTGAAGCTGTTGTGGGTTGAGTTGAGGCCGGGTTAGTCTGGCCCAGATGCCTGAGCGATGATGAGGACCATGATGAGCTCAAAGAGAGCTGGTCAGAGGCAATAAAGAGGCCCTTCTCCAACTCCCATTGCATGCAGCAGATCCCTGATGGCCAGTCCAGTTCCACGTGAGGGCTTCAGCCAGACCGTTCTGGAGGTCCACCCTGAACTGCCTCGCCAGAGAGACCCTAACTCCAGTAGCGGCTAATTAGCAGTGTGGCTCTTATGTTACTCAAACTCGTAGTAGAACAACTTAATGGAGAATGTTCTGCGGTGCCTTGAAATCTCATCCTTGGTGAATACAGAGACGTGTGGGATGTGTGTTGCTATAGGAGCCCGCAAATCGCTGCTTCAGATCTGCACACAGGGCTGCTGATGGCAGCCTAGCAACACAACGTCTCTCTTTTCATGTTGAGTGTTTTCAACTTCATGAAAACAGGAGAAAGAAACACACTCTGCACTCCTGCGATTTCATAGCAGCTCTGGTATCGACTGCCGAAATAGAATCTCGATGAAGATGCAAAAAAACCCAGATGGCTTCCATATTCCTCTCTGGTATGTAACCATTCATCTTGACTTTGTTTCAAGACTGGTGTGGTTCCTAAGCTGAGCATGGGAAGGTCGAAACCTCAATGCCTAGTTCAGCTAATTGAACCCTCATCCACCCTTCAGTGTCCATGCAGCCCAGTATGCACCTCCACCCTCCCCTAGACCAAGAGGAACACTTGAAAAGCATGGGTAATTGTCAGGGGTTCTCTCTCGTAGGTCTGCTCTGTTTATGGGGGACAGAAGATGTTCCTCACCCAAACCCCACCGCCCTGTCCCAACATAATGAAGTCTTGGCTCTTCTCCTCACTGGAGAACCAGACCCTGGGACAGGGGCAAATCTGGGCATTACCCAGAACAAGGTGCTGGCAGAGTGCACTCAGTACTCAGTATTCAGCACATCGCTGGACGGGGAGCATGTGGGTTTGTCTCCCGTGCAGAAAAGTCTTTTTCATTAGAGTACAAGACATGGCGATCTCCCTGCCAGAGGGTGGTACACCGACACTAGTTTGCTCTTCAGCGCAGGATCTCATTCCTCTGAAGGCTGCATGACACCAGACAAAATCTCAGACAGCTACAAAAACAGTAGGTTATAGTGCAGGATATGAATAAACAGGCAGATTAATAGTTCAAATTGCTGTAAGCGCTTTCCCTGGTGTGTCCCTGGAGGCTCGCTGTGTGCGCCGATTTCCCTTCCCGCCAAGCTCTTAATTAATTCCACTCTATTGAACTGTTGATTGAATTGAGACCATGACCAGACATATCTTAACTTGATTAATTCTGTTTGAGAGATTTTTGCAGGTGTGTTTGCTCTGATAAAACATAAAAGTAAATCAAATTTTTTGCTTTTTCCATGGTTTTACTGCTCCTTAGAATTATGATGTGTGAAACCTAATGAATAATAATTTTGATTAATTAATGATTAGGCCTGCTTATTTCCAAGCCCCTGAATAATTAGGTAAGTGTACCACTAAAGAATCCTGCAAATTTTATATTAAACATAATCAAAGGATTTTTTTTTCCTTTATATTCTATTTGTGACAAACACAAGGTCTGTAGCTGCTAAATATTTTTATTTTTCAGCCAGCTAACTTACAGTATGAACTACCACCATTGACTAGCAAGGCATGATAGTGGCAGATAATATGACCCAGCTAACAATTATGGTTAATTTTTCTGTGTTGTCATTAATATTGTAAGAGATGCACTTTTCTTTGATCTCACTGCTCTGGTATCAGGAAACTGAGCGAAAGCTGAAATCTACCAGCAGGCAGAACAGCAGCTTGACAGCGCCGAAGTTTCCGTGGAGGGACTCACTAGAACACGAGAGTGATGTTATAGCTTTCTGGTTAAATCTGAGGTGTCAGCATGAGAGCCGGGGTGAAGTGACATGGGACTGGTAGCGAGACCTCCTTGGACTCCTCTCATTTGACAGCTTCAGGTGAACACCTACCCCCCTGTGTCATCGCGATATCCCATTGGCCACATGACGCCAGCCTCGATATCCCATTGGCCAAATGAAGCCAGACTCGATATCCCATTGGCCACATGTAGCCACCTCGATATCCCATTGGCCACATGTAGCCACCTCGATATCCCATTGGCCACATGTAGCTGCCTCGATATCCCATTGGCCACATGAAGTCACCTCCATCCCGAACCTAGTGGAGCCCAGTCACGTTTATCACTCCCATCTTTGTTTATGTCTGGCAAATTGTAATTCAGAAGATAATGAGACCATTTGGAGGGTCACCCCCCAACTCCAACACCGCAGAGAGAGCAGAGCTTAGCTTCACAGATGAAGTGACAGGCCCCCATTAGACAGGCATAATTAAAAATGCAATGCTCTCTGCATTCCAGCAATTTCGGGGAATGGTGCTCTGGAGTCTGGCTCTGAGGTGTTCTGGGGGTTTGGAGGCACAGCGGAGATGCTGGCAAGTCGCCCACAGGTGTGGAACCTGAGCTCATCCTCTCAGAGTAACACTGGGTCAGCGTGGGCCCCTCAGTATCCGGCCTGTACCTTATCAGCTAGCTCCAGCTGGGTTGTGCACGCGTCCTGGATTCCACACCCCCTCGCAGCTGAGGGATGCGCACGGACTCCCGGAAAAAGTGAACGGACGCATGCATCCAGCCGGGAGCTGCATAGCGCACCCGCGCAGGGATTCTTCCGGCACTCTAACTCTTAATGTCATCAGCATCCTGTTCAGAGAGGCAGCCGACTGTTACACTGCCCCCCAGGGACAGTCTCCAAACACAATCCATTTTTCACAGCTGGAGATCAGCATGTGGAGGATCGCTGTCCCAGAATTCCCTGCAGGACAGTCAATCCCCATACACGTGTCATGTGGTCAGGACTTGAGGGAGATTCTCCTTTCACAAGATGCAGGGGAAGATGGATCCTCCACAGAGATCACTTTGGGACAATCTGTAACCTGTCTGACGGGCTTTGAAAGGTTCTGTCATTGATCCTCGCAATCCAGCTCGAGA
>JAODKL010000037.1:3043602-3058743 GCA_026780765.1 Petrocephalus schoutedeni
TGTGTCCCTATACCTCTCTGTTTCTCTGTGTGCCTGTATCTCTCTGTCTCTCTGTGTCCCTGTATCTCTCTGTCTCTCTGTGTCCCTATATCTCTCTGTCTCTCTGTGTCCCTATATCTCTCTGTTTCTCTGTGTCCCTGTATCTCTCTGTTTCTCTGTGTGCCTGTATCTCTCTGTCTCTCTGTGTCCCTGTATCTCTCTGTCTCTCTGTGTCCCTGTATCTCTCTGTCTCTCTGTGTCCCTATACCTCTCTGTTTCTCTGTGTGCCTGTATCTCTCTGTCTCTCTGTGTCCCTGTATCTCTCTGTCTCTGTGTCCCTGTATCTCTCTGTCTCTCTGTGTCCCTATACCTCTCTGTTTCTCTGTGTGCCTGTATCTCTCTCTGTCTCTCTGTGTCCCTGTATCTCTCTGTCTCTGTGTCCCTGTATCTCTCTGTCTCTCTGTGTCCCTATATCTCTCTGTTTCTCTGTGTCCCTGTATCTCTCTGTCTCTCTGTGTCCCTGTAGCTCTCTGTCTCTCTGTGTCCCTGTATCTCTCTCTCTGTATCCCTGTGTCTCGCTGTCTTTCAATGCCCCTGTGTCTTTCAATGTGTGTGTGTCTATCTTTGACTCTCAGTTTCCCTGGATCTCACTGTGCCCCTATGTCTCTCTGTCTCTCTGTGTCACCATGTCTTTTCATGTCCCTTTCTCTCTGTGTCCCTGTATCTCTCGGTCTCTCTGTGTCCCTGTGTCTCTCTTTCACTCTGTGTCCTCGTGTCTCTTTCTCTCATTGTACCTGTGACTCTCAGTGTCCCCGTGTCTCACTGTGCCCCTGTGTTTCTCTGTCTCTCTGTGTCCCTATGTCTTTTCATGTCCCTGTCCCTCAGTGTCCCTGCGTCTCTCTCGTTTATGCGTCTGAGGCTTGTGAATATTGGCCTCTAGTCGGAGCACACATGTCTGGTGGGTGGGGGTGAGAAAGCCCTAGTCGGGGCCCCCGCCTGCCATCTTCTCAGTAGCCAGCAGGGCAGAGTTGTGCGCCTTTGCCATTGACACAGAGATCTATGTCACCGTCCCGCGGTTCCGAAGCCCCTAGAGGCGCCCGTAATACCTAGGAACAAACACCAAAGCAGGGTCAGAGCTGCCATGCCCATAATTCCCCAGTGTTCAAATCAGTCGGTTTCCCTGGCAAAATCTTTACTGGGGACGGCGGGTAGGGCTATACCTGTAAACACTGAGTATTGAGCGGTACTTAATCTTAAACGTATCTAGCTGCCGAAATAGATTCTGACTCGCGCGGTTAACTGCATGCCAGTGGCTCTGAGTAACGAAGTTAACTCAGCCGCTAGCGATACTCTGGCGGCTTTGGAGCACCCTGCGCGTCGCACCGGTCGCCAGCCCCGCAGTCGGCCTGTTGACATATGGCTGGCCCGCCACACAGCTGCACAGGATCGTTATACCTAATTGGTCCTCAATAGAGCACGCTGGATGTTTGTACACACAGCTGCTGCTGGGTGAACGCAAGGGCCCCATCATTAGTCACATTAGCCGGGGGGGTGGGATGGTGGGTCCCCCGGCCTCCCTGGGCTTTGGCTGACGGGTGGGGCTGACACGCAGCGTGGGGAGGGTAAGGCTTTGCCCCTGACTGAGTGCGTGCAGCGTAAAGGCTGCTTTGCTGAGCTTTTTTACGCTTGTGTTTCTCTTTCTCCCTCTCGTTTCCTTCTCTCCACCCATCCGCCTTTCTCTAATACAGGAGGAACACCGGCAGCTGAACAGCATGCTGGGATTTGAGGCCCAGTCCATGCTGTGTGTTCCTGTCATCAGCCGCGCCACTTCACAAGTGGTGGCCCTGGCCTGCGCCTTCAACAAGATGGGTGGGCAGAAGTGAGTGAGCACCCCCTGCTGGGGATGTAGAACATTGCTCTGGAACAGTAGTACCCATAATTCCCTTGGCATGTAGTCTGTGGGAAAAAAGGCAAGATCCTGAAGAAAACGTGACTAATTCTGCCACCAAAGACTCTTGGAAGCTGCTGTAATATTACTCACTGGGTGGTACATATTCCATAGGCTGGCATATTCTGAATCTAGAACGGGTCACTAGATACTCTCCTGCGCGTGTAGCAATGTTTTTGTTCCAGGCAGAGGTTCCCAGGCCACAGGCAGTGTAGGACTTTCATTTGTCTGAGTACTTAACACACACATGGCATGGCTTCTCCGGGGGAGTCTGTCTTCTGTTGCCCACAATTCTCAGGGTGTCTGAAGTAGCAGAAACTGGTCCTACAGGCTGCCGGGGGCTGTGATTGTCGTCTGGCAAAGCTGAAGCTGCTCTGCATCTCCCAGGTCCAGCCACTCTGCCTCTCTGTGCCTCCAGGCAGGTCAGATTACAAAGGCAGCACATTATAACCCCCCTCAGCGAGACACGCAGACCTTGTGCTCCCCGCTCCTGCGATTGTTTCCCTTCCGTCTTCGTGAGTGTGATCAGCATCTCTGAGCGGCGGGGAAGCAGTCATGGCTGCAGGCGAAGGGGGGCGAAGGCAGCAGCGAATTGGGGCCTGTTTGCTAGTCGATAAGCCCCCGTCACCCAGGGCTCCCTTAAAGTGCCACATCGCCCTCTTTCTGTGGAGGACGCCTCTGCTGATGCAATCTACTGTGCCTCCGTTAGTCAGCCGATATGTGATTGGTCAGTCACCAGTCTCCGCCTTGACCTGGAGCTGGACAGCAATCGAGCAGATTGCAGTGGTCCATCGGTCCAGCCATGACGGTGACTCTGGTCCTGACCGCATCCTGGCGACATCCTGATCGCGGCCCCTTTCCCTTCTGCGTCCTCTCTGCTGTCCCTTCCGTTCCGACTCTCTTCGTCCTGTGATTGTAAGAAGCACGCGTCAGTAGTTATGTTCCGTGTGAAATCGACCCATGTCTAATCATCGTATTGGCTTTCCATGGCGCGATTCCACCGCTGGATAAAAATGACTTGCGAAGGAATGAAATCAAGCCGCAGGTCTGCTGACGGAGCCCAGAAACGTGACCCGTATCACGGCGCCGAGAGACGCAGACCGGCACAGCCCATCCATCAGGGACTGACAACAACAGACCAGTCAGGCGGAAAAAATGCTCTCCAGATGTGTACTTCTCTCCTGGAGCTTTGTGTCGACGAAGGCGTGTCATTGTGTTTGCGTTCCTGGCCCTGTAACCCCGAGGCTGCCGTCTATTACATGCTTTTCACTTGCTTTTGTTTCCTCGCCTTTCCGCTTTGACACAGAATTGATGGAGAACAAATGCAATAAAAAGGGACTTGTCTGGTGAAAAAGTGACTCACCCTCCCCCCAGACTCAGAGGGCAGTGCCGGGCCCATAGGCCAGGGGGCGTAGTAATGAACTGGCCATGCATCTGTCCAGTTCTAAATAGTAATGATTCTGCAAATGACCAGCCATAATTTATCCAGTTGCTGAACGGCTAAGAATGTAGTTCTCTAGTTCTCGGGGGGCCTTGGTCCTGTTCCAGACTAAGCGTTTTAATTAATGACTTATTTACACATAAAACAGCAGGAGATATAACTTAGTATTCAAATAATTACTTCATTTAGGCAGTTTAAAAGATGAACTGAGTAAACACCAGCCAGTGTTCGGGGTGAAAGCCCAACCCCCTGACATACAGCCAGTAAAATGGAAATGATTAATAGTGTGGCAAAACTGCAAGCTGCAGGGGATTGTGGGTAAAGGAGCTGAGAATCATCCTGATATAGGTGCTGATGTCTTTTTCACTCACGGCCTTGCAGGAGCATGCTCAGTGACAGTGTGTTGGGGGCTGCAGCCTCCCTCCCCCCAACATACAGCTGAATGTGATATTTCAGCTACCCCACAATGCAGCAGGAAGCCCGCTTGTGCTGATGAGTTTCTGCACGTCCCAGGGAGATGTTTAATGGCCATATGGGGCTTGACTGCTACATTTCGCTTGTGTGTCTCAAATTGAAACTGTCTGGGAGGACACCGGGTATGGCTTCAGGAGACATTATGGTTAGAGGTGCAGAATCTAAAAGTCTGTATATGAAAGAGATGCACACATTTGCTCCTGGGTCACTGATATCACAGCACCTGGACCCTGCTATTATATTTGGGATGTTGACGATGGAGCACCCCTCCCCCCGCCCGCTGGTTAGTGAAGCACTGTTAAGTTCCTCTGACAAATCCCACCATGCCAGCGCCCCCAGGAGTCACCTGCAGGAGTAGGCATTAGTGCATCCACACTCCGGCGAGGAAGTGTCAAGGACTGTCCGTGTGTCCAGCTCCATGCTGACACACCGTCTCCCTCTCTCTCTCCGCCTCTCCTGCACTCAGATACACGGAGGAGGACGAAAGGAAGATCCAGCACTGCTTCTGCTACACGTCCACTGTACTGACCAGTACCCTGGCTTTTCAGAAGGAGCAGAAGCTGAAGTTCGAGTGTCAGGTAGGGAAGCCCTGCTCCCACCTCACAATAGGCACGGCATGCTATGGCCACCTGGGGGCGCAGAAGAGCAGGTGCCACAGACTAGTGTAGCAGAGCAGAGGGATCTGTCAGGCCTGCAGAACACCAGTAGGAACAGGATGGGGGCAGGAGACCTGGAGGGTAGGACTGGGATCACATGTGGGAGTGGCCTTCGGCTTTGACTGTTTTTTGTGACCACCTGTAGCCTGACGCATTTTGCTCCATCACCCAAATGGAGACATGACAAGGGGGTTGGGGGGTGGGGGGGGATTAGAAACCATGGAGGCTTCACGTCAAAATTTCTGGGCACTGAGAGCCCAGAATTAGCCTCCCCCAGGAACAGTGCTCAGGGCTCGCCTGCCTACCCTTCAGAGAGGCTGTGCCCATTAGCGAAGCTTCCCATTGCTCCCAGTCCTTGGCCCTGTCAGGGCCATCGTTACCACAGCGCCTCCAGGCTGTGCTGTCACGGTGCCCCCAGCAGGTGTCATTGGCAATGCAGCCTGTCATGTGGAGACTGAGGGGTCTGGGACAGGCATCACGCCCTCTGCAGGAGATTGCCCATTTTTGGCCTCCAAATGTTTAACCTCACACCTCACCTTCCAAAGACCTAGCAAAGGACCTCGCCTCACCTTCCAGAGGTCCAACAAAGGGCCACACCTCATCTGTTTCTTTGTGTTTGACAGG
The DNA here is from genome assembly GCA_026780765.1 of Petrocephalus schoutedeni. Taxonomy (NCBI): domain Eukaryota; kingdom Metazoa; phylum Chordata; class Actinopteri; order Osteoglossiformes; family Mormyridae; genus Petrocephalus; species Petrocephalus schoutedeni. The sequence continues at coordinate 3,048,725 of JAODKL010000037.1, forward strand.
CTCTGCTGCAGGTTGCCAAAAACCTCTTCACCCACCTGGGTACGTACTTACACCCTCTATCCCCGATTGTGGACCAGGATAGTTTGTGTTTTTAAATGAACAATAAGTAATGAATCATGTAATCAATTAGAATGTATGTCGTTCCCCGCCCTCCCCCCCCCCAGACGACGTTTCCGTGCTGCTGCAGGAAATCATAGTGGAGGCCAGGAACCTAAGCAATGCGGAGATGTGAGTGGCGCTGCCGCGGCGACGCCTTGCGTCATGTGATCAGCGTTTCAGTGTCAGCATCCGGAGCAGCCGTGCATGGGGGCCTGGGGAAAGGGCACCAGGCATCGTGGCGAGGGAGGCAGTCAGCGAGATAGTAAGGAAGCAGGTGGTGGGGAAAAGCTGCTGATGTGAGCGCACTGCCTGTCTGTCTGTCTCCCACACGCCCAGCTGCTCGGTGTTCCTGCTGGACAGGCTGAGTCACGAGCTGGTGGCCAAGGTGTTCGACGGCGGGGTGGTGAACGACGACGAGGTAGAGCAGACCTGCTGGCCCAAAGGGGATAGCCTTTGTTAGATGGGGGCAGGCAACGCCCCCCATAATCAAAGCACTGTCCTAGATGACTTCCAGAATACATAAGTTTTTTGTATGTTTCTGGTTGTCCCCGTCCCACAGAAGGAGTTCCGTATCCCCGCTGACCAGGGCATCGCTGGTCATGTGGCCACCACGGGAAAGATCCTGAACATCAAGGACGCTTACTCGCACCCGCTGTTCTACCGCGGCGTGGACGACAGCACAGGATTCCGCACGCGCAACATCCTCTGCTTCCCCATCAAGGACGAGAATAACGGTGAGGCCTGAGGGGGGCTGCGTGATCACAGGAAGGTCGATAATAAATTACATTACAGCACTTAATCAGTGGTACATATGTGCTTCACCGGAGCACCTAATTATCCACCTTAACCAGGATTCGAACCCCCGACCCCCTGGCCTGGTATCTGGTCCCTCATTTAGGGGAAGAGCTGGGCTGGCTGGTGCAATGATGGATGAACCCCCCCCCACCCCGCCCCTTTCACAAGCAGTCCTTCCTGGTTACGGAATTAATCCCCTCTCTAGAACAAGTGCACACGTTCGATAAGCGGCCGTCCATCCCAGGGAGCGCTGTCAGCCCGTGACGGATCACCCCTCCACTCACTGGGATGAAATGAGTTCAAGGGGATGGGGGTGTGGCGGGGACCAGCAGGGGAGCCGAAATCCATCATTGCCGGGGCCGGCCACAGGCTCTCCTTCATAGATTATTGGGCCAGATATAAACAAACTCTCGCTCCGATAGCGGATGCGAAAGACGCGAAAAACAGCAGCTGATCCATCATCAGGAAATCATTTGCAGGCCATCATCCGTCTGTATCAGCAAGTCTCCCGGGGCCCGGAGACACCAGCAAAGCCCCCGGTCCAGGTCTGGCTCCTGGCGCGGAAACATCAGCAGGCCCCACGTCGCTGCTTTAAAGTCTTTGTACTGCTGGCTGACTAACAGATTTTTACATGGTAGTTTCTGTATTGGTGGATTTTTCCATATTAATTAGATTTCCCGTTTCTAATCGGTTGCTACTGTGTTCTGTACGTGCCTCTATTCCAGTTGGAGGATTAACACATTTGAAATACTCAGGGAGTTCTGAATAATCAGGGCCATGCTTCACAAATGTACCTCCAGTCCTATACAACTTTTGCCTGCAGTGCTTCATTAATTATTCAAAAGACTTTAATATGGTTCATCGGATTGGACATGGGGGGTGTGGTTTTTTATCTCCTCTCACCTCGCTCCCATCCAGATGCCTGACTCCAGTCTGAATCCTACTGCGCTCTGTATCTCCCCCTCACATAAATGGCTCCTCTTTCTCTCATGTTTACATTCCATGTCCCCCCTCAGATAGGGAGTCCCCCTCCCCACCCCCCAGTAAAACTGGTATTTCCCGTCTGGCCTGAAGTGGTTCTTACACCATGCCGTGGAAAAGCAGATCTTGGATGTAAATATAGTCACCAGGCCCTGCTCTGGCTCCGCGTCCCATGTCCTCACATTTCGTGGTCACTTGCTTATTTATGTTGCCTGGCTAATGCCCGCAGCGGTTGTTTGGAACACGGCAGAGGAGGTGGGTGAGTCTCTTAGAGTGAATATCGTCCACTTGAGCGTAATGGATGTTGATGTGTTGACAATACAAAAGTGCAGGACTGAATATGTAATTCACCTGGACCCCAAAAAACAGGGTCAGGAAAGGACAGCTCTCCACACGCTTAAAAGCAACCTTCACTGATCTCTCACCCCTCTCTTGCCTCTTCCCTGTTCCTTCCTCCTTCTTAGAGGTCATCGGAGTAGCTGAACTTGTTAATAAGACCAATGGACCATGGTTCAACAGGTTTGACGAGGACTTGGCCACCGCATTCTCCATATACTGTGGGATCAGTATTGCTCATGTAAGCACATAGAAACATCAAGCAAACCCAGTGGCCCTTGGAATTCCTCTGCGTTGTAAATAAGAGAAATATTACATTCATACCATACCATCATATCTGCTGACGTGTGTCTTCTGTTCTGTAGTCGCTCCTGTACAAAAAGGTCCATGAGGCTCAGTACAGGAGTCGCCTGTCCAACGAGATGATGATGTATCACATGAAGGTAGGACGGTATCGTCATGACCCTCCCTCTAAGGCTGACCCAGTGACGTGATGGTGACCCATTCATGATCCTGCCCCCACCAGGTGTCAGGCGAAGAAGTGATCAAACTACTGTCCAATGGGATCGAACCTGTGGATGAGATAGACCCCAGCTACGCCGAGTTTACCTACACCCCACGATCACTGCCGGATGACAGCACACCCACGGTCAGTGCCTCTTGTTTGTGTGCCTCCCTAGTCGTACCACTGTAGCTGTTCCTGCTATCTCCTCTGTTCAGCAGGCTTTGCTTTCCAGAACTTCCTGGCAAGTGCTCTGTGTTCAGCATCTGATCTCCTTCCTACCCCTCTCCTTCAGGGCATCCTCAGCATGTTTGAAGACATGGGCTTTATCAACACCTACAAGATTGACCTGCACACTCTGGCCAGGTGAGGCTAAGATGTTTCTAGATGTTGTCTTCCCTGAATGATCCCTGCTGCCACGCTGCCCTATCCCGTGTTTGGGGTCAATCTGACCCCAGAGCATCATTAAACGGTATGCAAATTTCACATGGGGAAATTATCACGGTAAAAGGGTTAAGTGAGGGTCACCTCATACAGAAACCATCAGCTATCTATGATATACAGTATGACTGCCAGTGTATCAGCGATGATGCGATTGTGATGTGTGATTATGTCACACTACACTGAGATGTTAACAATGTAATGGATGTAGGTAGTGATGTCACAAATGATGCATTTTGGATGCTACGTGGTACACTGGGTAGTGATTTCAGTTCCCGTGTAGCTGCTAACGACTGTGAGATCTGTATCTACCTGGTAATGATGTATCGCTTCACCTGCAGGTTCTGCCTGATGGTGAAGAAGGGCTATCGGGACCCTCCCTACCACAACTGGATGCACGCCTTCTCCGTCTCCCACTTCTGTTACCTCCTCTACAAGAACCTGCAGCTGTCCAACTACCTCGAGTAAGATGTGGAGATCCAGTGCTACTCCACTTCTCCCCAGCTGCCTAAAATCAAACACCGGGGCCCTATTCAAACATATTTCCTAATCCAACAGGAGGGATAGTACTGAGCACCAGTATATGCACTACTGACCATTATTAGGAGGTACATTGAATCGTGTTGTATTGGTTGGTTTGCTTTGGGCTGCCTTCATTTTTATTGTCTAAGCTGCTTGTGGTCGTGATTTGTCACCCTGCCCTGTTTGGGAGTGGGTGCCGTCAGAGCGTAACACGCCACGTAGCTGCCATCGCGAATGTGCATTGGCAGAGACGTCCTGCGTAATTTCCTACGAAAGCACAGCACCACGAGAGAGGCCCTGTTTTAGATGGAGAGCTGGAGCTGTGTGATAACAAGCTTCCCTGGCTCATTCCAGGGTGTTTTTTGGGTTAACGCACCGTGGGCTTCATCTCTGACTCTCTTTGGTGCGTGGGTGACTCCACAGTGCCTGACTTCGGAGTTGAAGCTCATGACAGCGCGGCGACAGGAAACCCTTTCCTTTCCCCTCCTTTCCTTTCTTCCCCCCACATTCTCCACCGGCAAACAGGCACCAAGCCCCCCCCCCCCCCACCCACCCCCGCAGGCTCCATTAGTTGCCGGAAATCCAAAACCGAGCGATGAGACGATAGCGGCGTTGCTGTCTGACATTCTATGTGTAGAGAATTTAGCTGCTGGTAAGCATGGCTGATGACGATTCTCACTAGCCTCCGGCTTCACGCTCGCCCCCCTGCAGGGACATTGAGATCTTCGCCCTCTTTGTGTCCTGCATGTGCCACGATCTGGACCATCGAGGGACTAACAACTCCTTCCAGGTGGCCTCGGTAAGGACTTCTGTCGACCCTAAGGTGTCGTCACGGTTCGTGTCGGCATGATTCACATCATAAGCAAACTGTACTTGACTAAATACTTCTCTCCGTCCATTGATTTCCTGTAACTGCTTGTCCTATTCAGGATCTTCTCAACTGACTCTTTTTATTAATGCAGCCTCTACCTCAGCTTGGTTAAATCAGAAAATGAATCTGTCCTACACACGTAAACTGTTAAATCAAAAGTAAAAAAAAAATTCCCTTACTTATTTCCCTTATAACAATGTGCTGTTAACACTCATCGCAACCAGCCATGGTCCATTCCTTCAAAAACTGCAATCTTCGTGACATCACCCATACCCATCTTACAATCAGTCGTCCCTTTTTTCTTAAAGAGATAAATTATCAATTTCATTGTCATTATGCTGTAGATGTGTTGTTTGTTTCTATTTTACTGACTAGTTTATAAATTATTTTTATTATAAGAGTGGTGTTGTATGGATTTAGTGACCTGTTATCATGTGGGTTACATTTGGGCTTCTCTTGGTGTTTGGGGGCCGGAGAACAGCTGGGATATTATGTTTCCCGCTAAAGAAGATCGCTCCCTGGTGCTAGGCGTACATGCTTTGCCAGCCTCTGGATAATTAACAGATTCCGCACTGTTACTTAATCCCACACTGCGCTGTCACTACGAGGAGCTGCTAATTCAGTACTGTCCACAGCTGTTGCTCAAACTCAGGAGAAGATGTTTTATGCCACTGAATCAAAAATCAAAATGTGTGGCCAGAATCACAGTTCAATGATGTGATTGTCAAGTGATTGTCCCTCCTTTTTCCCTTTGCCCAGAAATCGGTGTTAGCAGCCCTGTACAGCTCAGAAGGTTCTGTGATGGAGGTGAGTGCTTGTCTGTCACTATCTGGCCGTTCAGCATGTCTGTCATTCTGAGACAATGGCATTTTCCACGTCACCTACAGGAGAAAAGATCAGTCACCTACAAGAGAAAAATTAAGCTCCGCAAAGCATTTGTTGTGGAATGAGCCATGAAAGATGCCCCTAGGAGATACAGAGAGCATTATCTCGATGTAATTTCTTTCATTCCTGCAGTTTTCTGGTGTAACTCTGTCGCCACCTGTTGGACAGCAGTAGCCTCGCTTGCAAGCACTTTTAATCCTTTCCCCCCACTTTGTGTTTACAGAGACACCACTTTGCGCAGGCGATTGCTATTCTGAACACTCACGGCTGCAACATCTTTGACAAGTTCTCCAGAAAGGTCAGCATGAGGCATGACACTCTTTATGCAGTGATGAAACTCCCAGGGCAAATAAGTAAATAATCATTGTGGTTCAAACTCAATACAGGAGTGAGGAGTGTTGCCTTAACCCCAGAATACCCAGAATACACATCGTACTGAACAGTGATATTTGTACTTAATGTTTTTTCTCTTGTCGCCAGGACTACCAGAGAATGCTGGACCTCATGAGGGACATAATCCTGGCCACGGACTTGGCTCATCACCTTCGAATCTTCAAGGACCTGCAGAAGATGGCGGACGGTAATACCTGTTCCTCGGCATTTGCGTAGTCCATGATGGAGTGCTGGAGAAGACTGTTATCTATATACATGCATGTTCTCCTGCCTCTCCCAGCGGGTTACAACCCCAGGAACCACAGCCACCGCAGCCTCCTCCTCTGTCTCCTCATGACTTCCTGCGACCTCTCAGACCAGACCAAAGACTGGAAGACCACCAGGAAGATTGCGGTGTGCAGCTAGCAGCTTCTGTTCACAATCATACCCTGACGCTAATGTACCTTACTGACTACTGTGTAGGATGGCTTTGAAATTTCAAAAGAAGGGGGGGCAGTTTTGTTCTGATTTTTTCAGTCATTGTCTTTCATAATGAAATCCTGCCATGGTTACCTTTTGATCTGCAGTGCGGTCCTCATCTCCAGGCATCTTATCACCATGTCTCTATTCATTATCAGCCGGTTAAAATGCATTGTTTGGCAAAGGAGATCTTATCACAAGAAGATACTTAAACTGGCCCTAATCACACTGATTCTCCTCTCCCTGCAGGAGCTCATCTACAAGGAATTCTTCTCCCAGGGAGACTTGGTTTGTTCAGTTTTTCCATTTGTTTTCATTGTGAACATCTTGATGTGATGTGATTTCATATCTAATTATCAAATGTATTTCATACGATTGTACATTTTTTCTTCTTCAAAATAGCACTCACTGAGAACCCTGTGTTAGAAACATTTCTGAATTTTGTGAGCCATGAATCAGCTCCATTCTTCTCTGACGTGACGTCATGCCTGCTGTTAAGCGGGGACACTTAATATTCTACACTGAGTGTGGTCATTTGTTGTGGTGTAAGAAAGTGTGTTTCCACTTGCAGTAGTCAACCCTTATATGATGTGTGTGTGTGTGTGTCTGCGCATGTGTGCTTTCGATGGCAGGAAAAAGCTATGGGAAACCGGCCCAGTGAGATGATGGACCGGGAGAAGGCCTACATTCCAGAGCTTCAGATAAGCTTCATGGAGCACATTGCAATGCCCATCTACAAGTAGGAGTTTATTCAGTAGTCGGCATCCATGATTGGTATTGCCATAGCTATGTGTTATTAAATCTCCCGTTTCTCTCTGCTAACCCTGTGCCCAAACAGACTGCTTCAGGATATATTCCCGCGAGCCACCGAGCTGTACGACAGAGTGTCCGCCAATCGCGAACAGTGGACCAAGGTCTCCCACAAGTTCACCCTCCGCGGGTTGCCGAGCAACAACTCGTTAGACTTCTTGGATGAGGAGTACGAGCTGCTGCAGGCACAGGAGGCGTCGTGCGAGGACGCGCACGGCATGAACGGCTGCGTGGACGCGGACACGGAGTGAGACGCGGTGACGCGCGTCCCGTACCGATGCCAATAGAGATACTGCCCCAAGACAGCCGTCTGCGAGCGCAGCGCCAATCTTAAGTTCTCAAGATGTTAATAGTGTAAATCTGTGGTGGCTTTTACTGACATTATATCGTGTGTCGTTCTTCATTATAGTGATGTCTCAGAATGGTAATTCCAGTTCTGTAAATCTGAAGTGTGACTTTATTTCGCTTTTAAACGGCAAGATGTGGCGGCCGCGGGTCCCGTGTCTTTTTATTGTACAGAATATGAAAAGCAGACATTTCAGGGTCCTTTCCTCTTGTGAATTTGTACATGTATATTAAAACGAAACATTTCAAGCTGAACATCTAGAGGTGAGCACAGTGTAGAGCAGCTTGAAAACATAGATAAACAAAGATAGACCTAAAACCCGGGGTTTCCCCTCATTACCAGTTATTATGGCATTACTACGACATAGTGATCGTGTTACATTTTAGTATGGATCTTTAATGATCGGATTGTTTTAGAGAACATCTCCTTTTGTATTTTTCATACATTATCATACATTTAAGAGAATTTAACTCCTGTGCCATCTTTCATGTAAAACTTTAGTACTGAAAACGTGAAGACGTTGTTTTCATTACTTTTTGATGCACACATCTGCCGAGTGTATTTTTCTTACCTCCTAATCAACACAAAAAGTAGGCAAGTTGGAAAATTATTGTTTCTGCTCGCGCAGTACACTGGGTTTATGTATCTCGTACTTGTTAGGCATACGTGTTAACATTACTCTTCTTTTGGTTTGCCAAAACCACTCAGTGCGACAAAAGCCCTTTAAAAACCTCCTTTAACGTTGATACCAGCACACATTGCACAGTCATAGTGAGGTGTCGTCCTAGAGAGCAACGATGACATCGCCATCACATGCGGCGTCGGGCGACACTGACCCACATGAAAACAATTACGTCAGCTTTACGAGGCACGAGGAAGTGTACATATATTTATGAGGATAAGGGCTATGACGCTCTTTGAGGCATCACTAGTCAGTACTGAAGCCTGACAAATTGTGTATTATATTGATTTGCCTTATATCTCAGTTGCCTTCAGTAAGACGTCTTACTATGTATGAAATATACTTTTACGATGTACCAATGTACACTTTCTGTTGGCGCGGGTACTGTAAGCCTCCATGCAGTGTTATGAAAGAAATCCCAGTGAATTTAAACCTTTACAAATGCTATGTAATAAAAAAATGAAATTTAGCGTGAACCACTTCCAGATTAAGAAATACTACTGATATTTTCCATTCAGGTAACCTGGTAGCGCTAATTTCATAATGATGCGTGTAGTGAGAGTGGGATGGCAATGCTGTAAGACCTTTGGCACCTTATAAATTCCTATAGGTATCAAATTTTATCATAACCGATCCCATGCTTAACTGAGAACATGTGTCACTACTGTACTGTCAAACCTGCTGACATTGTCACGACATAGTCACGACATGGCGGATGTTAACAGACTCCGTTTTCTATCGTGGTCATTACCAGAATTACGGGATTATTGAAAATGTACATAGAATTTCTATTGTTTGAATCAGATTCAGGTAGATCTCTAAGAATATGCTCCTGTTCTTTCACACTTGTGGGCTGAGCTTTGATTTTAGACCAAACTCTGTTTATCTGAATCATCTGGCCTTTTTATGTGTAATCACGCATTTTCCCTTGTGCAATATGATGTTGCTGCTTTCGTGGGTGTGTCGTGTACTCCGATGTAAATATGGTTTGTTTTTAAATTATTAATTTTTAAGTATTTTCAGTTATTATATATATTCTGTATTTGTAAGTTTATATCTATACATGTTAGCTTCGAATTATTTTCTGCCCTTAAAACAGGATGTTGTTGTGCCAATCTCTGAAAGGGTTTGTACATGGAGATTTTGAACCTGTACCGAGTATCTAATTGTTCTAAGTGGCAAATATACATACATGTAAATAGTGATAAAATGTTTCTCAGTTATTCATGCTTATAATAAAACTATAAGACAGAAAGACTATTTTGGTTATTTAACCCTTCATGTTTGCAGTGCCTGCATGCGTTTCCAAATCTTCTCATTGTGTATTGTGCACTAGGGACTTGTTTGCCCCAGATGTGAATTATGACAGAATAATTAATAACCGACGAATATATGAATAAGACAAATATATTTTGATGGTTTGTCCAGGTCTGACAATTGTCAGTCTCAGAATTACGGGGAAGGAAAAAGGCAAAGAATGGACAAAAGTTAAGGTGAGGGAAAATGCTCTGACAGTGACCAAAAGTCAGATATTTCCAGATAAAGATTTGTTTGTTAAAAACAGATTTGTGCGACAAGAAATGGGCGACAAGACGAAATACGAAGAGCACATGATTTTTTACATAAACATCTTAAATTCTCATAGTATGGAAAATATACAACACATGGCAATTAATTTTGCAATTGGCAATTCAATGTACAATTTCATTGTGCAATTGGCAATTCAATATGCAAAGTGGTAATGCAATCCTTAGTTCATTTCAAATTATTTTAAATACAAAACAGAATAAAAGTAATTACTCGCATTAAATATTGTCGGTTTCCATCCATCCATCTTCCAACCCGCTTATCCTGTACAGGGTCGCGGGGGGTCCGGAGCCTATCCCGGAAGCAATGG
>JAODKL010000037.1:3066889-3077014 GCA_026780765.1 Petrocephalus schoutedeni
TATCGCTAATGTGTATTCGCGGTACTAGGTCGTTATTGATAACCATTTACTAAAAGCCGGCATCTCCCGCTAGCAGCCGCAGCCTGCCAGCACGTTGGCGGCTCTGGGCGCCGGTTGCTTTAGGTTGTACTGCTCATCTTGACCACAGAGTGGCGTAATGGGCCCGGTTTTATACTTACCACTGCACTAATTTACCTGTAAGGTAACCCTAATATTTTATTGCTTAATTATCGGCCAAGACTGTCAAAAACAATGTGCTCATGTTCATCCTAAATGGTTTTCGGTTAATAACTAGGTCTTTTGTCCTTTAGAGGACTTAACTGAAAGTTTTATGCAGGTTTAAAGGCTGATGTGAAGGTCACCGAATTGGACCAGTTTTTAAAATAACATTTCTCTGACAAATAAAACTCACCTGTAAAAATACTGCTGTAGTGATGTGTGTCACCTTACAGCCCACCGGTGTTCAGGCCAGAAACTTAACGAATCACGTAAATATAATTTTGTTTTCCACTGAATCATCTGCTCAGAGGCATGTCATAAAAAATAAATATTTATTGGTATGGTTTTGACAGCAATTATGCAAAAGTAAACATATGGAAATTCAGCTGATGTTGACAATAAGGCATGTTAAAAGCACAAGCTTTTATTTCTGTCCTGGAGGGACCTCCCCCGAGTGCACGCACTCCGTTAAAATTCACCGAATTCCTGGATTTCCCAGCAGTTAAAAAAACACACCCCCCCACCCCCTGCCACTCTGATCTTGCTGCCACTGTGCGTGGGCAGAAAACAGCCACGCCCTGCAGGAATGTAAACAGAGCCGAGGTCACGTCCTAATGCTGGTTCGCAGGCCACCACCCCGCCTGGCCCCTCCTCAGTGCTCCCAGCTGATCTGCTCCCTCTGCAGTGACGTCTGCAGTCTCTGCATATCCCTTAGCAGCTGCAGGCTGTCTCTGCTGCGGTCGCCCGGTTTCACCCTGACCACCCCGGCGGCCCGGCCCCGTGTCTTCACCGTGGTGGTCACCCTGACCTCGCTGTCCCGCCGGCACCCGCCCCTCGTGTCCTTCCGCAGTTTCGCCACCTGCAAGGGGGTTGAATCCACTCGTTGTACTTTTTTGGAGGTTAAACACCTCCCGTCCTGGTGCGGCCTTGCTCCTCCACGCTGAGCTTCGGAGCCTCACCTGTGCCTGGTGCCGTCGCACCTTCCCGATCTGCTCCCCCTTGCTCTCCATCCTCTTCACCAGGCCCTCCAGCTCCCTCTCCAGGTCCTGCCGCAGCCGGTCGGACCGAGTGTCCTGGATCTGCTTCACCAGCTCCCGATGCTCGCTATCAAAAAGAGTGCCCCCCCCCCCCATCCAGTCGGGTCAAACGTCGATCCAAATGCAGGAAGGATTCCACCCCTCCATGCAGATAACTCACAAGCTCATCTGGCCGAACTCATCCTGCAATGCCAGCAGCAGCTCCGAGAGCTCTTCGCTACAGGAAGAGGGTGAGGAAGAGGCGGAGCCACTGCTTGAGTGACAGGTGCCAGATTGCCTCCCGTTGACCTGGGATGGCCTCCTGGCCAATGGCGTGTCGCCGAGCACGCGGTCGTTGCACAGCTGCCGGTTGTGCTGCTTCAGGAGGTGCAGCACATGCTGGACGTTGGCGCGAACGGAGTGGCTCGTGGCCGTCGACTGGAAAGAGGCGGAGAAGAGGACTGAGGACCCAGCCTTAATGTCGTCAGCCAAAAATCTCTGAATGACATCACAGAGGCCTTACCGTCCCTGCCACGAAGGGCACATCTCCAAGGCACAGTCTGTAATGAGGCTGAGGATGCGAATGATGCTGCAGGGGCTTCTGGGTAAAAAGCAAACAAAAAACCCAAGGCCTGAAGTTATTTCACGCCCAGAACTGGATCCATCCTGCTACACCATCAAGCATCTGATGGTTTCAGGACGACAACGCGGTTTGTTAATGAAGACAGCCGAGTCTTATGACTGATTTACCGCAGTGCCCACCTTGGCTTTCTTCTTCCTGTTTTTTGGAGCTTTGCTTGGCCGAGGGGACACAGACTCGAGCAGGATCCTGTTGGCTTCCAGGCCTGACTGTAACTGAAGATACAGCTGCATTAAATTCGCAGAGCCAAGGATCCGTTTGTGGAACCTGTCCAGAGCCAGAGCCTTCACAACGGGCTGGAGCTCAGACAGCGGCCTGCTCAGGTGTTTCGCCTGAAGCCCTCTGCTGGCCGGAGGACCTACCTGCACGGCCTTGTCCTGAACTAGCTTCCGCTGGTGCTCCTCCTCTCTCAGCTTCTGCTCCAGGTGACGGATCTTGCCCTACAAGTGTGTCAAAGAAAGGGAAATGAGCCAGTCTGGCCATTTGAGTGCCTCAGTAGATTTCTCATTGTTCCGTCCTGCTAATAAGACTCTGGATCTTATTGGCATCTGGACTGAAGGGACGATGGACGAGTCACATGCTGAACCAGAAGCATTCAGCCCGACGCTGGATTCCAGAAGCTGCGGCCCTGGGCCTTGTTCGGAGGCATGCTAATGCTAAGCAACCTCTCACACCTCAGCCAGACTCTGGGTCTTCATCAGCTTCAGGTACTCCTGCTCCAGCAGGTCCAGCTTCTGAAACCTGGCTTGAACTTCATCGTGATCGGTCACTTTTTCCTTCTCCAGTGATACCTGGGGGGAGGGATACAGGTAAATGTCTGTCCGCTGCAGCGAGACCCCCTCACCACCGGAGGCAGCGCGTCGCTCCCCGGGCCTCCAAACCACCTGTTCCTTCAGCATGGCCGTCCTCTCGCTTTCCGCTTTCCTCACCATCTTCTTCATGTACTCCAGCTGCTTCTCCAGCAGGTGGCAGCGCGACTCTGCGGCGGCGAGCTGCGAGGACAGTCCTGGGGCAGCAGAAGGCGTGGAGGTGAGTCACCAGAACCAAGGCCCACCTCATCAAATGCAGGTTAATACACTCAAGAATATTATTAGTGTTCTTATTAGTATTATTAGTCTACTGAAAGCAATTACTACCAGCTAATATTAGAAATTAGCATTGGGGATCAGGTGTCATTGATGTCTATGATGTTAACTATTACTCACATGAACCAAAGTGTGTATGGCACATTTAGCAGTTTTCCTGGAGCTCTTATGTGCAGTAGCTTCCATGTTCCACCAGGGGTCGCTCACATTAAGTTCCTGAAAGGTTACAGACTCGCTAACGCTGTTCAGCTCTCACCCACCCTGACTCTTCACTGGGCCCCCGCCGCCATTCTCCTCTCTGCTCTCCGGCGCCCCCTGCGGACGAGACGCCTCCCTGCTGAGATGCCTCAGCTTCTTCTCTGCCTCCGCCCGCTCCTTCTCCAGCTGCCGGATCTTCTCCTGCAGGCTCTTCAGCGCCGAGAGGATGGCTGCGGGGAACAGAGACATCCGGGGTGAAGCGGAGCTTACGAGCCTCCTTCCATTCACCTTAACTGCCCAATTCTGCCACAAGCATTACGGTCTTTATGGGCCAACTGGATTGGTCAGGTTTCACTTAATCCTGACTGAATGACAATCTGACGGCGCTGAAGGTGGGCAGGAACAGGAGAACTCTGTGGTACAGCTGAGCGGACAGCAATGGCCGAGCTATTTAAAACCACCCGGCAGGACTGAAGGAATTGTGTGGTGCACAATGCCTTGGAACCCCCCCAGCATAGATTTTCATACGTGTGGTTAGCAGCACGCTAGCCAAAGACCTTTAAGGATCCAGTGTCAGTACCAGCAGCAGGCTTGATGTTGCCATGGTGAGGGCATGCAGGGTGAGAGTCAAGCCAGGGACTCTCAGCCCAGAAAGCATGGCAAGTAGGTACAGACCCACACGCACAAGCATTTCTAGGCCCCCTGTCCTTCTGGATCCAACAGGTCTGTCTTTACTTAATCTCGGCAAGTGCTAAAAGACAGCCGTGGTCCATCTGAACTGGCCGTGCGGCGTAAACCCAGCGGGGCAGAGCGTCAGGGCTCCGGGCACCGAGGTGCCCCCGGTGTAAGGCAGACCTGCGCTGCTGCTTTCGGGGAAAGCCTTGACGGGCTTTCCCGGCGATCGGCGGAGGTGAGAATTGAGGAATGGCCGGTCGAGGGGGTAGTCTGTGTAGGACGGCAAGGACACGCTGTCCGACATCGCCATTCCAGCCTTATACTGCAAAACAAAGACAAACAGAAGTTGGCATGTACGGTGTGAGCGGGGCTGACATGCTGTCCGTCACGCAAAGCCAGCTAACTGGACAGCGCTTCCACCTTTAATGCAAATGGGTCGCACGTCGCAACGTTCCGATATAATTCCGAGAGCGGCCAGTAAGCCGACTGTCGGTACTGGGACCGAGAAAAGCGAGCACTCTCTGATAGACTAGCAGGATCCCCACTTTGTAAAGACCCCAGATACTTATTGGTTTTTGGTGGGTAACAAACAGGCAGCCGGGGCAGATAAGCCCGGCGTGGCAGGCAGGGCCGCCGCCAGCCCGCCCTCCACACGCCTGTAACACGGATCGCTATAACGATCGATGCCCCGCGTCATTTAAACGCACTTTCAGCTCCGAACGACATGCAACCAGCCCGGCATGTAAGGCTGGCTGCAGGCTGGTGGGTCGCCGTCCAGGAGCCAGAGAGAAGCTGCCGCCCGGGGGTTATAACTACCTTTACTCCGGGAGCTCCGCTGTCCGAATCGGCCTGGATGGAGCCCAGGTTACCGCGTCCCCACCGGCTTCACAAGGCGTTTCATCCTCCGCGGCCGCAGTTATTTTGTTTAATGTAGAACTGCGTCCAAGGCGCAGAACCCGGGCTGCAGGAAGCGCGGTGGCGGGGGCGCGCAGGGGGGGGGGCGGCGGCGTCACGTCCACACCTCCTGTTCCTGGGGCGGAACAAATTCGTAGGATTAAAATTAAAGAAAAAAGAACACAGGCGCTGTAAATATGCGCCTTTTCCCAAAGTTTCATGTGATCAGCAAAAATAAATAAAATCCCATAAAGTAAAATCAGATTAAAATGGACCGTGGGAGGAGCCTAGCTTCGTCATCACGTCATGGGGGGTGAAAGCGTCTAAGATTATTTACTTTAATTACTTTTATTTACGAGACTGTAACACAAATTGCATACGTTTCCCTTATAGTGAAAGCAAACGTGGTCTGAAATATCACACGCATTACGAGAGGCATTACGAAATAAGGGGCGTTTGCGTTCGCAACGCAGCCGCCGACCATCGGGCTTATTTAACGTGAAATCGGAGGCGCCCTTAGCGGCTCGGGGGTCTTGGGCTTCGGGGGCATCGTGCACACGGACGTGCGTTTATTAAAATAAGCATTTCGCCGAGCGCCAGGCCCCCTGGGTCCCGCCCACCGGCGGCCCTGCGATCCGCTCCCTTTGTGTTCGTGCGCATCCGGTCCGAATGATGACGCGAGAAAAAAAAAAAGAAAAGAAAAGAAGAAAAAAAAAAAAGGAAAGGAACGACAAGAGGCGAAACTCCACATGGGCGCGCTCGCCTGGATCCTGGCCGCGGTGTGAATGTGCCGAAGCCGGCGACGGACGCGTAACGCTGCGCGCCCGCATTCGGAGCCGCCGGAGATACTCGCCGTATTGCGCGCGTTCGCGGCGGCGCGCTTCTCGCCGGCTACATTGTATCCCCGCGTCTGATCGCCGACGATGGCGACGCCGGCGCTGTACGCCTGCACCAAGTGCAACCAGCGCTACCCCTTCGAAGAGCTCTCCCAGGGACAGCAGCTCTGTAAGGTGTGCCTCCGGACCCCGGACCGCGGCGTTCCTGGCCCGGGGAGGGTGTGTCGCACGGCCGCGGTGTGCGGGGCGCCTTTCCTTTGTTTTGCCCCCGCATTTTCACCGGCGCCTTGTGCGGCGCCCTTGGCGGGGGGGGGAGCCTGACACTTCGGGGGCCAGTTGTAGCGAAGCCGGCATCGGTGTGGTTATGGATATCAGAGTCACGGATTGCGGTAGCGGGCTGTAAATGCAGCGTGCGCGGCTGTAGTGTCAGTACTGCTGTGTAGATCGCCACGACATTCATCGCCTAATGTCTCTTAAATGTATTTCATTAGGAGTGTCGGATAGCCCACCCCATAGTGAAATGCACGTATTGCAGGTCGGAGTTCCAGCAGGAGAGGTGAGTTAATTCCTTGAAAACTACACAATCTTACTTGTGACTTACACAGACTAGTACCTATATGGAAGAAGGCGTTTACTTGTGTTGGCAGTATTTCAAAGGCTTTTAAGTTTCTTGGTATCTGGTTTTGTTTGCTCTTCGCGGTGTTTATTTATGCCAATTCGGGCTAATACTGTTAATTATCGTGCTGATTCTTGCTGTTTGTAAAATGCCGTTTCTTTTTCTTTCTTTTTTAACCAGCAAAACAAACACGATCTGCAAAAAGTGTGCCCAGAATGTCAAACAGTTTGGGACCGTAAGTGCTTCATACTTAAAAAAAAAAAAAAAAAAAAAAGTCATTGGATTTCTAGTGTTTTATCCGGCGCTGAATGGTGGAAGCGGTCGGCCGACTCCGAGCCCCCATCCGCTGACAGCTCCCGCCACTTCGGCAGCCTTTAAAATCCCCCCCTTGACCAGCCTGCTCTCCTTGTTTGTTTCGTCGGTGCAGCCCAAGCCGTGTCAGTACTGCAACGTTATCGCCGCTTTCATCGGCAGCAAGTGCCAGCGCTGCGCCAACTCGGAGAAGAAGTACGGGCCCCCGCAGACCTGCGAGCAGTGCCGGCAGCAGTGCGCCTTCGACCGCAAGGAGGAGGGCCGCAGAAAGGTGCCGCCCTAGCCCTAAGCGGGCGTCCGGTCGCGGCTCGGGGAACATCCTCAATAAGTGCAAGTGCAGATTAAGGGCTTTGGAGGGGTGGGGGCCTGTTCCAGGTACAGCCCTGTTACCCCACCCTGTTACCCAAATTTCCCTCCTCTTACCAAAATGTACCGCGTTGAATATTCAGCTGCTGGCCTTTGGGAGCCTGAGTGTGTGTGTGTGTGTGTGTGTGTCCCTCACCGGCAGGTGGACGGCAAGCTCCTTTGCTGGCTCTGCACCCTGTCCTACCGGCGCGTCCTGCAGAAGGCCAAGGAGCAGCGGAAGGGCCTGGGCCCCTCGCGGGCCAACACGTCCTCCCTGAGCGAGAAGGAGCCCCGGAGCAAACGGCACCGGCGTCAGCAGCACCCCGAGCAGCAGCACCACGGCGGCTCGCACAAGTAGGCACCTGGCGCTTGGAGGCCGGCCTCTCTGTGTTTGTGTGTGTGAGGTGTGAGTACGCTGTCAGTAAAAGGGCACAAACTTGTACCTTTGCTTGTCATTGGGACTGTACCCTCTGCATTTGTACCCTATAGCTTTAGGTGATTCTAGGTTTTAAAATACAGAAATGGACTATGTTTGTACTTTGGGGATGTTGCTTAGTCCATTTCTATACCTTAAATTAGACTAAAAGGTACAGTTACCTACAGCTATAGGGTGCAATGGCCAGACCCTCCGCGGTACAGCCCCAGCAACAAGGAAGCCGGTACCTTGTTTTTTTCTGACAGTGTACATCCGGGTTACAGTCAGCCTCGTGGAGCGATTGGGGCTGAGGGCCTCGCTCGAGAGCCCAGTGGTGAAATCACTCTGCTAGCCTCAGGATCTGAACCCATAACCTTCAGGTCACAGGCACAGTTCTACCATGTTTAGCCACCTATCCTCCTACCTCATTGATTTTAATGTGAGCATCTTATGTTTATGACCTTAAAGGTCAAGCAGTGATACAGTGAAATATTTATGCTGCACCCATCGAATAAGCTGGTAGCCAGGAATGGCTGTCAGACTGAAGCATAGTAACTCTCTCTCTGTCCCATAGGTTGGGAAGCTTGAGCCCAGAGCAGGACCAGGGACACTGGAAACAACGGTAAGCCTGGCCCGCTTTCCAGACTCACTTCTACCCTCTGATGTGTCTGGACCTCGACCCCTCTTGTTTTGGTTGGTTCTGAGCTTTACGTCAGTCTCTAAATACATTGTCCTACATTTGTCTTGCTTCCTTGTTCAGCCATAAGTCATCCTCCATCCAGAATGAAACCCCAAAGAAGAGACCCAAACTAGAGATGAAGCCATCCAGTGGGGACAGGTACTATATATCATGTACTATATATCATATACGTTAAGCTGTGTTCTGTCCTAAAGTGAGACAAGATCAATCTGAATATGGCAACATGTGGGGGAGGAAATGCTGACTTTCTCCTGATCTCCTGATTGGATGTACAGTAGTTCCATTAGCCAATCTGTGGACTCGGGTGGAACAGACCATTTCATTCTAATCAGCCAACTGAAGGAGGAAGTGATGTCATTGAAGAGGTTGCTGCAACAGAGAGACCAGATGATACTAGAGAAGGAAAGAAAGGTCAGTCCGAAGATCCTGGTACTGCCCCGAAACCCAGTACCCTTACAGGTCTCACACCCCGGATCTTTCCTCCACCCCCCCCCCCCCCCAGCTAACAGAGCTGAAAGCAGACTTCCAGTACCAGGAGAACAACATGAGGTTGAAGATGAACAACATGGAGAAGACTCATAAGGAGGCCATGGAGCAGCAGCAGGTGAGTGGCCAGTGAGGAGTAAGGGGGCGATTGACATGGGAAACCTCATGGCGCCCCACAGAGTCTGGCTGCCTGGTTCCTCCTCAGTATTTTCTTTGGTTTAGATGTCAGAATAACCAAACCAGTGCCTGGCCAAGCGTGGTCAGAGGGGCCCTACCTGTTCCCAATTCGCTGAATCCATAACTACCACAAATCTATTTTATTTAAAAAATTTCATTTTCACATTCCAGTGAGCATCCTGACCACTTTGTAAGCCCTTAAAGCAGAAGCCAGAAGGGTAGCATGAATTTAACGGTCTGATTTTCTCCCCCTTTGTTCTCCTATCTTGGAAGCCAATTTGAGCCAACATTTCGGAACAGGCCTGGGCCTGTCAGGGAGATATGGGGTACTCAGGATTGAGAGCCATGTGATTGCCTGTGTGTCCTATCTGACTGTGTGTATACAGGTTTCGCTGTACTTGTGAGCACATAAGGACCTCACAAGTACAGCAAACCTCAAAAAACGTGGCTAGTGAGGTCATTTTTTCCATCCTCACTACTTGAGAATTTTGTAAAAATCTGTGAATGCAATCAAAAAAGTAAAAATGCATTTTGTTTGGTGTTGTGATTGAGATTAGGGTTTCCATAGAAATGAATGGATGGTCCTCACTAAGAGAGAAATACAAATGTGTGCGTGTGTGTGTGTTTATTGATAATTAAAAAGCCTGGTGTTAAGGTCAAGCTTTGGGGTGCTGAAGAACTTGAGAATCTTATAGATAATTTCATGTGTGTTTTCTCCTGCTTGGTCTCTGCAGGCAAAGAACCGTGAGCTGATGAAGCAGGTGGCCTCCCTGTCCAAAGGCAGGAAGCTGGATAAAGGCTCCTGTACACTGATCTCACCCTGAGTCCCCTCATGCGCACAGCGAGGTCTTCTGCTCTGCAGTGAACGGCCAAGTCTTCACATGCAAATACGAGATTCCCGTGCACCACGCTGACTCGCACGGCTTTCTCTGAGAGACGGAGGCACGAGCACGGACTTCATATGCAAGCTGATGGGATGGATTTTAAAGTGTTATCCATTTTTTAAAAAAGAAAGGACTAATTTCTTGTCTGTAGTTTTTCTGGGGTTTTATGTTCAGAGAAATGCAAAGCTTTCGAAATATAAGAACAATTCTGGTGGCTTGAACATTTTCCATGTTGTTTTTGTTTTGTATTATTTATTCAATTTTTATTTCCATAATAAGGCCCCTGAATGGTCACATGTGCCGTTTCTGAATACAGGGAGTCTGAATATGCATGTGCTCATTCTGTCTGGTGGAAAGTGGACTCTGTGCCGCATGGGTGGGGTGTGCCGTTACCCCGGAAACACGGGTCACTCCTGGGAACTCCTGGGTGTTATGTGGGTGCTATTATCGTGGGATGGTTTCAAGCCTTCTTCTCTTGCCCCTCTGCCCCCATCCATGCAGGGTTTGACCGTGGGGCTGTGCAGAGGTCTGCTGTCTCCATTACCCGTATGTGCCTTACAACAAGACCCCGTGAGAGGAGGTCAGAGTGACTATAACCCCCATCCTGCGGTGTGAGTCCCCCCCCCC
>JAODKL010000037.1:3086577-3097920 GCA_026780765.1 Petrocephalus schoutedeni
CCCCCCCAGCGGAAATGGTACAGTCTTAGAAGTCGAGGTTCCTCCAGAGGTTGGGCAGCAGAATGAGGGGGAAAGGGTGGCAGCCCCTGGATTGGTGCCTTTTCTGAACACCATAACCCCTCCCCCACTCAAACCAACAAAAACAGTCTCTGTTCTGATTGGCGGATTGACGTGCAACAGGCTTGGCTGAAGAGGCCACACACATCATGTTTAAGGAAGTGTCTGGCTCGGGCAGTGTGTCAACACTCTACAGTGTTTATCTAATCCGCTGCTTTTTTTTTGGGGGGGGTGTTATTTGTAGTGTTTTGCATGAGAAAAGCATGGCATCTGTCACTGTTCCTGTGTCCTGAATCCGGCTAATAGCTTGACCGTACAAATCCTTCGGACCCCTGCGGGACTCAGAGATTGTGATGATGGCGTGGAGTCAGATGGGGGGTGCAAGAATAAGTGGAAAATGTGGGCCATTTTTGGCCACCCTCAAACGGCTGATACTTGTCAGCAGAAGCCTTTAACCAGGACGGAGTGCAGCACACCCACCCACCAAGGCAGCATTAAGCTTCGCGCTCATCTGCATGTCGGGGCCCCGGGCTTCTTGCTGCCACTACATCTGGTCACATGTCAGAAAAACAGACATGCCGGCTCATCCTCAGATCATGGGCATAAATTAGATCCGTTCTCAGATTCTCGTCCCTCATCGTTACTGTGACATCAGGACTACGCTGGTCATTGACTCGATTTAAATCTGGATGGAAGGTCTGAAGACCAAGTTGAATAAATGTCCATCTGTCGGACATGAAGACTGCGCTCACTTCCCAGAAAAGACTTTCACTGTCCTAACTTGTGGATAGTTATGGAGTGAGTCTGGATCATTTCAATGCTGATTGATGTCAAAATCCAATCACTCAAAAGTACAACCAGGAAGGCAAAGAAATGAGTACGATTGTGAGATCGTGTTTGTCAAAAGGCTAACAGCAGATGTGAAGTGGTGGCTAATGTAATCACTTTGAAGTAGCCTGGGAACAACTGAAACGTCTGCCTCCGTCCACCAATAGGAATGCAGCTTCAGCCAGCCACGTGTTCAAACAGACTGTTCATTGGCTGTTGTGAGTAGGAGCCAAAGGCTGTCCTGGTTTTATTATATGAGCAAGATCTCCAAGTGTGATATAACAGAGCTGAGCAAAGGAGCGTAGGCCGTTTAATTACACAGTGAAACTTTGGCCTGCCTATAAAATCATGTTTTTTCATACCATACAGTCTGATGTCAACCTTGTTTTTTTTTCAGAGCACCAGAGCTGATCTTAATCGCAGACTAAAGCTCTGAAAGTCTCTAATATGCAACAAACTGAGCCCTTTGACAATAAATTTCCTTCCGCTTTCTGGTTTTGTGGAGGCCTAAGTGTTCGCCCTGCCATGAAGATGTTCCGAAACTGAAATGCAGCACTGATTGTCCTATAACTACCTCCTATAGCCTCCTCCCTCCCTAGAAAATCCATGTGAGTCCCACACCCTTATCTAGACCAGGAATTTAGCTTAGTACTAAAATAAGATGTGTCCAACTTGGGAGACATTTCGTGTCAGCCACCAAATCCATGTTACCTTCAAATGATACATAGTTTGAAAGCACCTGGATGACTTCCAGAGAAAATTCAGGTTGGGTCCTTTTGTTAACAGTGATCCTTGGCAGGTCTTTGGGGCAGCAGCCCACATCTAGTCCTGTGTTAACCTAGCCGACCTCCTGCTTCCCTGTTGGCTAGTTTAAAAGATCTCCACTCCTCCACACCGGAAAATTAGTCAGAGATATATGACTGATGTTGTTTTCTCAAACCAGCATCTACAGTACTTCCCTTTCAGCAAAATGAAAAAGGCGAAAATCACTGCGTGCACAGTAAGACTCTGATGGGCTGTTGCATAATCCTGTCCATTTCACAGATACAATTACAGCTGCATCCCTTACAGTCGACATGCTCATCCTGAAATCACACTGAGGAGCCATGTGTGCAGAGGGGCTGCTGCCTGGAACGGATGTATTCCTGCGCTGTTTTTATTGCTAGTTTTCCTTTTGGAGGAGAGAAGCTGACAGCCGTTGGAACAGCAGGCTTGAAGCTGAGAAGCACAGCATCTCTCTCGCCCCCCCCCCCCCTGTCCCCCCTCTTCTCCTCCTGTGACTTCATCCAGGCCGCAGTCACTCTGCCGTGTTCACATGAAGCTTGCGGGCAGGAGCTGTCATCGTAGAAAAACAAGTCAGCCACCCCCACACATACTGGAGTCAGAAACCTCTGTGCACACTGGGGGCAGCCCCTCCTGCGCGTTTTAGAGATACTATCTGCCGATGGTGGTGGTGGTGGTTGGGCTGGGTTTTAGTGAAAACAGCAGGGCATGCCTAGGCATGGCTTTCCTGCAGGACAAGAGACGGTCACCAGTTGGAGCTCATTGGCCAGGCAGTGAGGAGAGGGCACATTTCCTGGCACTGGAAAACCACTCCCTAAATCACAAAAAGCCAGGGCCTAGCTGAGGGCCAGGTATTGCACTACAGATTAAATTAGACAAATGGACTGTCCTTCCGTGACGTTTTGAAGCCAAAGAGGATGGCAGAGAATCCAGGACACGCAAAGCTACGTGAGCCAAAGAGCTCATCTGTGAAATGAAGCAAACCATCAATCAAGATAATCCCACACTCTGCATATTTGTTCCCAGCATTCATTCAGAGGAGACAAACAGCACCTCAGCTGACTTCTCCATCAGCGGCTCAACGGTGGATGTTTGTTTTTTGGGGAGTGAATTCTGCAAGAGTGTGTACAGAGCGTGGGGATGAAGTCTTCACTTTCCTCGGGATTTATTCAAGCCTGCACAGGACTCCGGGCTGCTATAATTGACTTGTGAAGGCTTTAGGAAAGCAGATAAATAAAGGGAGTTTTTTTTTTTTTTGCAGTGGCATGATACGTAGGTGCAGGGATCCGCCACTCGGGGCACTGCAGGCTGGGACCGGGTTCAGCACCCCCAAGCTGGCTAGCTGGCTGATTGGGTAGGTGGGTGGGGATATTTAATTCCTCGTGCTTGGCGTGTGCGTACCTGCGTCTCCGTCTTCGTGAAGCTTCCTCATGCTATCAGCACCCATGCCTACCTGCACACCATCCCCAGCAGTAGCTGACCCAGTGTGTACCCCAAGGGATCCGACTTCAGCAACCCAGCGATGGGTGGAATGTCAGCCTTCTACTGAACATCAAGCCCCATATTCTCCTCGGAAAGAAAAAACATGGCAACACACGTCTCAAATACAGGAAATGGTTCTTCTGACCCTGCGTATACTACTCTGCATGTACTATCCAATTTTAAAGTAGAGCATGGCCTGTGGGTACGGTGGGGAGGGTTTAAGCTGACAGTAAGGGGTCTGTAACATGACACACCCATTGAATTTGGTTTGTAAGTGTAACTCTGGGATGCAATAAGAAGCCAGGGGGGTATCTAGCCTGGGCCAGACTCCCCGGCGTGCCTTTGAAATGGAGTTTGGGGGGCTGGGGGCTAAGCTGGCCACCAATCAGCACCACCTCCTCAAGTTCGTCCTGGCGAGGTCCAGTCCCTACAGGGGCTGCGAAGGAGGAACGAAGAGCTATGGATTGTTCACATGGAAGATCTGCATGATACTTGAGTAAAACACAGGCCTCGTTCATCTGCATCTATCTATCTGCATCGGAGAAACGGTGCGTGACTTGCTTCTAATACCCATAATGCCGCGTGTAAATGATGCCCATCTCACCCAGGCACGTGTGAAATGATACTGCGAAGGACCAGAGGCGCTCACAAATGGCTTGTGGGATATAAAGGACCATGTCGAGGCCGAGGTACCGAGAGCTGACATGCACCACCTCCGGATGTTACAGCCTCACCAACTACAGGTGTCTGCCGTAGCTGAAAGAGCGACCTGTAGCTAATACCCAATGTTCTGTAAACACAGCCATAAACCCGTAAAAACTGTGAGTACATGATGTGTCTATGGGGAAGATATAATCACAGCAATAACAATATAACTCTACAGGAGCCATCGGTCTGCCGTGATGTTCCATGGAAAGAAATGTCCTGCAGGCTAAGAATGCCAAGACCTGGAAACAAAAACCAGGGGTAATTTAGGTTTCAAGAGTTTTTCGTCATATGCACAGTAAACTGTCACACCATACAATGAACTGACCGTTTCCTGTGCACAGGATATTAAGCTCTACAATCTTGGATCAACCTTGGCATCACGAATTAGTCAAGAACCGAGGAATTCTGGCACAGGAGAACATTCACAGGGAACAGATATACAGATATACTGGCGATACACAAGTCCAGTGTGTTTCATCTGTCAGTTTAGTCTGGAGGGGGGTCCATCTGCTCCTGAGGGCCCGTGAACTCACTCCTGCAATTGTGATCCATCCTCCAGCTTTTGATATTAATTTGTAGAGATCCCAGAGCTGATTTGCATGAGCTTCAGCCCACGTGTAATCTGTGACAGTACAGTCTATTTAAAAGCAGGGCCCACATCTTACAGCACAAAGTTCCTTTTGTATTTGATCACTCACAGAGCTGAAACTCCCATCCATCTGTCCATCAATCCATCCATCCACCCACCCACCCAACCATGACTAACTGCTCATCCTGGTCATGGGGAGTGGGGGGGGGGGGGCTGAACCTGACCTTTGCTCCTTTTTTTCTATTGGTCAAGCTTATTGGACTGAAAGGGAAGTGGTGAAAAAAATAAGATAGTAATCTAATTCTTTCATAGAGCTGATATTCATTATACCAGACCTAAGGGTGAACGTCTGTGTGAGTCTTTCACACACACACATGCACTCACACACACATGGCAAAATGGCTCTCACAGCAGAGTGATTATCTGGGCCATGATCTCAATTTTGTTCAGCGTAACTAGCGTCTAGATGGATAATAATTAACACGTAGAGTGGATGCGTCTGCACCCGTTAGCGTGAATGAGGCTAGCCGAGACGGCCATCCACGAGGCGAGAGCAGGACCCATGGCGTCATAGAGGTCTTTGATGATCTGTGGGTGTAAGAGAAGGTGACAGAAAGAGATGGAGGAGAGAGAGAAAGAGTGAGATCCTGGGAGAGATGCAGGGGGGAAAAAAGAGCAGAACTCTGCATTAATAGATGTTTTCTTAAACCTCTGGGAAGCTTATTAATTTAATTGTGTTATGAAATTCTTTCACAACCTACTGGATTCACTATTGTTCTGATACATGCTGAGTTTAGAAAATCCATCAATGTCCCAGTGGGAGAGATGGGGAACGGGTCGGACCTCGCCAAACAGCGTCTCATTGTACAGCTCCTCACCCTGCCCTCTACCCACTATCACCGTTCCCTCAGTTTTTACTGTTAAAAATGAGAAAAGTCCAGCTGAGAGCTTTGTGAAGTTTGGACAGCGCTTTTGCAACAGATTTGCTCTGTTGCATGCAGGTGTCTGTTTGAGCTACATGCCACAGCTCAGATTTAGTGTTGTTCTGTGTTTTGGTGTTTCAAGCATTATGCCATATGTTTTTTTTTTTTCCGACATCTTCAGCTTAAATGCAATTACAGACAGTTTTGATACTTGCTGAAACTGAAGAAGTTATTTTATAAGGCTGAAATTCATTATTATTTCCTGTTAATCACAGGTCGTGGGGCGTCCTGCATGAACACGCTCTGGTTCTCAGGATACGCGCAGTCTGTCCTGATAGCTCAGAGGAAGTGCACAGCGCCATCAGGTTTGACAGGCATTTGGCCATTGCTAGGATACTGCCGTGTGACCTCACTCCTGCGAAGCGGACGCTGTGATTGGTCGCACGCTCTTTCTGCTGACATCACGTTGTTGCTGGGTGAAAAAACTCCGGAGGCCCTGAAATGTTGTTTTTCAGTTTGCTGTTTAACTATACGCTGCCTGACTGTAGATGAGAACGGCACTGATATTCACTGTTTGTTTTTAAACAGAGTGGTCTTTGAGGCATGACTTTTAAAGTCATATTTATCTTATCTAGTCACACCTTTTGAGATAGACTTTTACAAACACTGCTTTTCCCTTTGTCGGGAGAAGCTTTCATAACTTAGTTATTTTCTTTAACCTAATTATAACAAGTAATGGCAGACGGTACGTCTGCATAGAGAGAGACCTTTAATACCCGCATTACACCGGCAGCTGCTGATTCAGCTTCTGAACTTTCCTCGGGTGATTAACTGTGTTGGCCGGCTTTACTGGTGTCTTGTCATTCATGTGTTGCTGGTTTGTTCTATATAATGTCTACCACCTGGATCATTTACATGTAGCAAGATGAATTGCATGCACCTGTGGGAACACAGCATATGCATCGCCCTGTCAGCGAACGGCGAGGAATGTTTCTCCGGGGAGAGGAGGGGTGGGCGAGGGATTGGTGTCTTGGTTCTGGGCATCGGTACACAGGCTTCTCTCCCTGACGGATGGCTGCCTGGCTCACGCCCAATGGAAAAAGATTGAAGGCTGACCCCCGGCGCGCTAGAACCTGGTTCCCCTTCCTCTCGCCACGGTGTCAGCTGTATACGCGGGCAGGACACGGCTGTGTGTGTGTGTGCACCGCTATGCACGTATGTCCTTTCGCAAGACAGAAATTGATGCAAAATATCCAATAAAAACATAGAGGTAAACTGCCTCATATCTAATAAAAATGAGCTGCGTATGGCTTATCGAACATTACGCAAACATGCAATAAACGCTTAAGACCGATTCATATTATTTATATTCCTTCAGCTATCATAGCGACAAGGAAGATCAGACGTGACGCTGGATGTCATTACAAATGTTTTAAGGTTCTGCTAATAGCTGTCATCGACAATAAATAGCTATTTTTCAAATAACTGCAAAACCTTTAGAATTTTACGACCATATCGTTATTTTAGAATAAAAAATAAACTTTGTTCGGGTTGTCAGTGGCTTAATTGGTTAACTTGCATACTGAATGTTGAATAGTTCTAAGTAATGAACTTTTGGCTGGATTAACTGATTAAAGATGGAATAATGTTCTAACGTTACAATGCGTTCTTTCTAATAAACATAGATGATCGTAGGCAGTCCGTTTTGGTGACAAATTGGACTTTCTGATGGGAAAATGGGGCACTATTTTTTTAATATCAAAGTGGGAGATCATTGAACTTATAGACAGAGGTAAGGCATAAGCGGGTGGGCGTGGTCGTGTCGGACACACCCCCGCCCCCTGATTGGCCGCCGATCTGCGCTCCGGCTAAAGTTGGAAAGTCGCAGCCCGAGAAGTGCTTCTGTATGGGGAGCCAGGGCGTAGGGGAAGGAGCTCGGACAATCGACAGCCTCTGGCCCTGCTCTGGACAGCCTGCCGGACCGCCCCATCGTCGGAGCTGAGGCTGATTCCTCGGGCCCCTACAGGAAAATGTCCCTTTTCGCCTGAGAACAACCAGCTCGCCAGCTTCCAACATGAACGTGGGTGCCGATTCCCATCCCGGCGCCGGCCAGTATCTCATCTGTAACAACTGTCAGAAAGTGATCAGGAAAAAGGTATCGTCCTCGGCTCAGCTTTGCACTCCGATCTGATCGAGCTGCGGTCGGCGCTTTTCCCCTGTATTACTGTCCGAGTCCTCCAGATCCTCCAATAAACGTGTCATATCCCAGTTGCGCTGTTCCTGGCAGCTTTACGCTTTGCAGATATTTTGCACGTATTGCATCTTCTTAATCCGCGTCTGAATTAAGTGCAGCGTCACCGTCGGTACAGCGGAACTTGTCTGATCGCGTTTTGCACTTGCGATGGGTATGAAATGCTGCTTTGCGTCTTAAACGCAGGTTACCGTAATACTGCCGTGCAGCGCAGTACTCCCTTTGCCGTCTTTCGGAATATGGAAGTGTCTGCGATCTAATTTCAGTGTAATAAAAGCGAAGGCCCGTTATTTTGTGAGGATTGCGGTACCGGTGACGGTTCAGGGATTAGTATGATCCGCTGGCAGCATCCCCCGCCCCATTCGCACGGATTTGTGCTGCACCGACCCTGTATCTTAAAATTTGTATATATATTGGGGGTTGGGGATTTCGATATTTTCAATGCATTTCAGTGCTTTTGAGAACTCCCAGGGGCCCTGCGGAGCGGCATTCGGGTTGGGTTTAGGGCCCCGCAGTCCTGAAGCGTGAAGCGGGGAAGGGTAATGGTGTGAATGAGCCGGGGAAAGTGCGCCAGGGAGAGAGCCTATCGGGCTATTTTTAGCTGCCATTACTCACCCGCGGCACACATGACCCACTTAGTTTCGGGCCGGCCTCCTCATGCCCGGGGGCCGCGATCTGCTCCGGACGGGCCCTTCAAGCGCAGCAGATTGAGCACGGCCTGGTCGGGCTTGGGTTTGATCCATGACTTTTGTGCTGTCCTGCCAGAGGCACGCTCCTGGCCCGTTCCCCGGTTCTTTCCAAACTTCCTTCCTCACTGTGGTATGAGGGAGCTGCACCCCCCCCAACTGGGGGCCCTTCTCGGGGCTGTGTAATATTCATGAAATATTATGATTTGTCCATGGCTGAACAATCCTTAATGTTCCTTAAGAGCTCCAAAGTGTAAAATGCCCTGTTTGTGGTGCTGGTGTGTGTGACACGTTCTCCTGCTCTGGCTATCGGCTGCCTCGATCTCGGCCCAGGCGGTGTACTTCTGGTGTGCGTCCAAGACCAGCCCAAATTTTTCATGTCCTTCTGAACTGAGAAGGAGAAAGCCCTGAGTGGTCCGAAAAAGGGGACGCAGAGATGGCCTCGGATGGGGTCTGGCGGGCACTTCGGTGCTGCCCAGAAACGGGCCATCCGCGGCTGGGCGGCTTGCTCACGCTGTGGCGGCCACCGCCTCTGGATTCCTCGATGCGATTGGGACCGTGCGCCTCGCCCCGGCTGCTGGGCCTCTGAGAGGGGGTTCTGCCGCGAGTCCAGATGCAGGAGAGGAACATTAACTCCTTGTGGTTTCCTGCAGCCTGTGGAACGTGCCCTCATAATTCCTCTCGTATCTCAAGTGTGAAGGTTGGGGGGACAGGGGGGTCAGGCTGTCTTCCCCACAGGGCTGGTAAAATGAGAAGATTGTGGCCCTTGAAAGCTTTTTATGTTTTTTATTTTATTTTATTTGCACTGGACACTGTACATTTTTACGCCCGCCCCGCCCCCCCCCCCCCCGCCTCTCTTTGTAAAGCTCCCATTGTCTGTCTGTAATCCTTGCGTTGACTCGGTGCCAGGTTGCAAATAGAGCCCGGACTCGGGTTGCTGATTCAACGCGGGGCCGTCTGGCTTCCTGTTCCCGCTGCGCTGATGAGAATGCTCGGGCGGAACGAGAGAACCACGGGGAGACTGTGAGGCAGGTTGCGAGGGTATGCTGCAGGCTGGTGTCCGGCTGGGCGAGGATCTGCAGATGCCCCCTTACGGAACCACGGCGGCGAGCGCGCCGGGACGGCGCCATGTTTGTGCACTGGTCTGAGTGGTTTGTGAGGTTTCCCAGCATGTACCTGGGTGCTTTCAAGGCCTACTTCACAGCAAGTGAAGCATGACACAGCAACACTTCACAGCAAGTGAAAATCGACTCCCAGAATTGCGATTGCTACGGCCTGCGGCCTGAGCACTGGGCCACTCTGTGTTTGCCTGAGGGTGAGGTTTCCTCAGTAGGTACAGTACAGTCAGAGGAAATGTTTAAAGCTATTTATCTGGGTAGTAAGAATATTTGCTCAGAACAAGAACGCTCTATGACAGTAGAGCATATGCAAGTTCAGAGTAATGCAATGAAAACCGAAAGGAATTTCTCCTGTTCTCCGTAAAGTTGCTGATATCTTGCTGGATGGCCACTTTGTTTGTATCACTTTGTTTGCCAAACCACTCCTCAGCCATTCTATGTATTTGTTAAATTTCATCACCAGCTCACTTAATTAATTAACTGAAGTAGTTAAAATAAAAAGTTGATTTTAGGAGAGGTTTCGAAATGGCTACATTGACTCACTTTGACATAGTATCATTGTTACACCAGCATGAAGGTAATTTACACATTATTATCTTTGACTGCCTAAGACTTTTGCCCAGTACTATAGGGGGTTGGGGGCATTTGCTGAAACTGGCCCTGCTTTGAAGGAGGGGTTTCAGAGCAGGGCCATCCTGACAGCGCCTGGGGCCCCCCTGACTAAAACTGTCCAACCCAGGGAGGGGTAAATTGGTTGCCCCTCTACGCCCCCACCTCCTCTGCTACTGCCTTGGTCCCTGGTGTTGAAACCATACAGAGGCCACAGTGGTGACATGGTGTGAGGGCGCCGCCCTGGAGGTGATAATATGCATAAGCACACTTTTCAGCTCATTGTTGCAAGGCAGGGGGAGGGTGGTTAAGCATCGTAATGGGTATGAGATGCAACTAGATGCCCTGAGTGGACCCTAGTGCTGGTTTTCTAACATGTGACAGGCCGAAATTGGCTAACCTGATCAGAATAGACTGCCATTATTGGAAGTAGCATAGATTTCCCAGGAAATAATTGACTTACCTGTTGATTTAAGTAGGAAAGACGTGTCGCAGATGCGGGCTATTATTGTCTATGAGACTGTGCTTGGAATGGGAACTTTGGTCTGGTCAGGCTGGGGGGGGCGCTTTCCCTATCTCCGTCTCCCTCTTGAGTCTTGGGGGTTCTCTTTGTGGCTGTTCAGCATCTGACGTATCTTCATATTCCTCCACCATGTCACAAATTACGGCAGATTTCTGGGGCAGTCCTAGAGACTCGGCCCATACATCAGCACTGGGCTGGCCTGGTTTTGAGCGACATGGGCACAGTACTGAATGTCCATTTCTGATTCTCTGGGGCTGAAAATTCATGGGAGGCTGAGGGGTTGAGCTGACCTGCTGGGGCATCTTCCAGGCCTCTGAGAGCAGGATGGAGACTCCAGCGAGAGCTTCAGCTATCAATTATTTTAGTAATCGAGTATTCTGTTGATTTATTTAATTGATTTAATCGAGTAATCTGATAAGAAATACTTTTGTCTTATTAAATTGCAATAGTAACAATTCGACAGAGAAAAAAGACAGGTCTCTTAAAATTAACAACTCATTGATTTTAATGGTTAAACTACATACCATAATGATGGCATTATTCAGCATGAGGGAAAAGAAGCCCTTTTTGTTCGAGCGCTGTTACTGGATCCATACTGCCCTGTCGCTGCCCGATCTATACAGCCTTATCGCTACCTGATCTGTGCAGCCTTGTCGCTACCTGATCTGTACAGCCTTGTCGCTACCCGATCTGTACAGCCTTGTCGCTACCCGATCTATACAGCCTTATCGCTACCTGATCTGTGCAGCCTTGTCGCTACCTGATCTGTACAGCCTTGTCGCTACC
>JAODKL010000037.1:3112833-3141061 GCA_026780765.1 Petrocephalus schoutedeni
AAATTGCAATACGGTTATGATATTAATATTGCAACTTCGCCAGATGTACAATTAGTACTCTTTTATCCCTTATTTTATTTTACATTTGTGACAAGAAGGGACATGTCTGCTTCAGATTAAGACACTTTAAGTTAAAAATAAGTATTTTTCTTATCACTCATGTAACGGTACAGTATATGTACTTTCCCAGCTTGTAAATGCGGTACGTTTAAGCAAGTTGACTGCATTGCATTTCAGCATAAAGACTCAAACGCCAAACTGACGTTCTATGGGTAGATATATAGGCTTGTTTTGCTCCAATATTCTGCTTGTGAATATTCTCTGCAAGCTGCGGGCTTCTGTTTAGAGAAGCAACTTAAACAAATGAACCTCATAGTTTACGTAACCCTCCAAAGATACGTCTAGCTTTAGATGGATCCCTGACCTTCAGATTAATGATGTTCAGATCGATGAAACACTGCTGGGTGTGTGTATATATTACAGTGTGGCAGTCAAATACCCCCACTATGTAATAAAAACCTGCTATTTTGATGTGGGGACCATTTTCAGTCCCCACAAGGGGAAATTCAGTTTTATGAAAGTCTGTTACTGCAATCGAAAAACTAAAAATGTCAAAAGTCTTGCATATAGTTTGGTTAGTTATGGGTAAGGTTAGGGCTGGGCAGGGGGTAAGGTTGTCATTGTAGGGATTAGCGTTTTTCCCATAGAAATGGACGGTCTGTATGCATGCCGCCAAACCATGTTAGCTGAACTCCATATGGACAGCCTAGGCAGGCGTCTGGGTTACTAAGAACTTGAGCTGCTGTTGGCTATAATTTGTGTTCCTGGAAGATGCTTTGCTCTGAGTTTCTTAGTGAGGTCCTCCATCAAAATATCCAGTTACATAATTATCATGCAGTCAAGAATTTCCTCCTAGGGTCAATAAAGTTTATCTTTCATTAACCTGACAGGTGGATTTATTACCAGTATTTGATATGAACAGAATTCTGTTGAAGCCTTTGCACAGTACTTTTCGGGAGACTTTGACGGGAGGGGCTTTTTAACCATAAACAGGGGCTGAAGTCTCATCTCTGCGCCCCACCCAGGTCCTCAGTGGCTCTGCTGGCCATGAGCGTGACTGGTTCATGCCTGCGTCATGTTGGTGTGTTCTATAAATGGGATCGGCCCTCCTGCATCCCGACCGCCGGGAAACAGGCTGTGGATCTATTCCCACAGCTTCGCAAGAGGCAGGAGGAATTCCCATTGGCCCCTGACCTCGAGCCTCTCGAGACCACAAGCCAACGGCGCATGTGCTTGTACACACACACGCACACAGAGCATCCTCCCAAAGCCAGCGTTCCATAAGTATAGAGGTTTGGGAAAGTCCCAACCCCATTAGTGCTGATTTGTTTTCCTTTTGCCCCCCCCACCCCATCCCCCTGGAGATAAAGGGTGAAAAGCTTGGGGTTAAGACAGCAGAACTGAACTGACACAGGGTGTGTGTGTGTGTGTGTGGGGGGGTGCACCTGGGTCAGCTGGGGCTTGGTGAGGGGGGGGGGGTCTCTGTCTTCTCACGAATTCTCCATATATTTTTTTCTCATCTTGGATCTGCATGGTGGGGGAGGGGGGGGGGGGGGACCTCCCCTTCCTTGAAAACTGGCTCACGAGCCGCAACAGCTCTGGGGTTACCCCATAATTACGGAAAATGTGTTATGGATAAACGTTATTGACCCAAGGAGGAAATTCTTGGCTGCATGATAATTACACAACTGGATATTTTGATGGCCCTTTTGCAGAAGATCAGAAACCACGCAAGCTGTGTGCCATACAGTTTTCCGCCTGTAGGGGGTGCTCTTTCTGGAGGACTTCTGAAGCAAAGGGCCCATATTGCCCCCCCCACCTGTTCCTCCCATGTTGTGGGTCAAATCGAGCAGGACCGGGTTGCTGTTTTTTGGATGTGCCTCCCAGGCCGTGTGGTTTTCTTCATGTTTAATGTATTGCATGAAGATATTTCATGAGCAGATGACCTCAGAAAGGCAAAAACATGCACAAGACATGCCTTGGGGGCTTTTAAAAAAGTTCAGCTTCGGAGGAGTGCATAAAGTTGGGGTTTTGTTGATTCTCAGCCGCTTATGAGATATGCTGGTTGGGTTTCGGTTTGTCTTTGTGAGTCAGTGCTCACATGCGACACTGGAATCGCTGAGCGCAGTCAGAAGGGGGCGCTATGCTCCCCATCCGCCATACTCCCGCCCAGCTGGTAAGCGAGCCGTGGGAGCCTGCTGACACGGGAGTCGAGATAACAGCTGTTAATCATGGAGCTCAGCTGGAGCTGCATGGGCAAAAAAAAAACGCATCAAAGCTTGCAGACCTTAACATGCAGACCTTAAAGCCTCTACGGGGAACTCTTAATACCAGCTGTGTGTAGCGGCAGTCTTTATCACCACTCCAGCCAAGGTTAAGGGGTCCCCTTTGGCCACAAATATTCACTACAGTATGGGGCCCCAGGAATGACAAAGCCATCCCTGAGTGTTTGGCTTACAGTTGGCCAGAAGTCTAACCAGCTTACCAGAAGGATCATGTCAGTGTGTGACCCTGGGTTGTTCTTTGACCTTTATCTGCGTGATGGCAATTTTCACATGAAAATGACTCATTTTGAAAGTATCCATTCGATTTTAGAGGCAGTGCATGGACCTGCACCACTACATCGTCACTGTTTGAGGCTTTGAAGGGATCGTGGTAGGTCATGTGATTCCGGGTGCAGGTCACATGATCGAGGGAGTGGTTACTCAACTAATTAGCAAGGTTGTGAAAGGCAGTCAGAGACAGTGTGTGTGTATTATAGGATGATGATTGCAGATGGGCGACTGCAGTCCAGAGACTACAGGCGCAAGATTATTACGAGTTAAAACCTCTCATCGTGACACCTGGTGGGTGACTTGCTCATTAGCTAGTCCTGCTCATTAGACCCTGAATGGGAATGGAGTGGGTGTTAAAAAATGACTGCTTGCAGTGGCCTGCCTTCATCTGTAACTGAAATGCACAACAGAGCACTTTTACGACGCTTTTTGTTTCAAATTAGCACGTTTATGTTGTGTGGAAAAAACCATGAATCAGAGAAGCCTTGAGTGCCTGTGCTTTGAAAACAAACTCGTATGCAGCTTGAAGGACAGTCATGCCAGTGATAACGTGGAGGGAAGCTTCACTTCCCATTTATTGCTCTAATTCTTGATTCATCCTTTTCCAGATTCTCCTTGCCTGTGTGTGTGTGTTTTTTCAGAACTGTCAGGTGTGGTAGGATTACCTTCGTGCTTCCTCCTGCACCGTGTTGCAGATGCCCGTTGGCCATTATGGCCTGCTGCCAGTTGCTGTGCATTCTGGGACGTGTTTTGGCATGTGGGTGAAATCGGCACATAGAAAGGAAGACATGAAAATTATGCACCGTATGTTGTAGATTTAAGCACTTTTGATTTGCCACACTTTTCTACCAAAACTTTTAAAAGCTTGTAAATCATGTGTAAACAAGTTCATTAAGGGGAAAACAACTTTTAGGTATACCATAGTGCGGTTAGGATTACTGTTAACATGTTATTGCTGGTTTTACATGAATAGTTTGAAGGGCCTTGGTAATTTGCGAGATTATTAAAGGCAATCAGTCACACCACAGAAGGAAGAGTTACTGCTGGGGATACTGATCCAAGCATCCTGCGGACAGACAGGCAGCCTCATTCCAAGCGTCACGCTCCCTGCCTATGCCTTCCAGGCTATCCAGCTGCCACTGAGCTGTCTCCATGGTAACAGGACACTTGGATGCCAAAGGGTGCCATGGGAGGGGGTTTTGCTCTTGCATGTTCTCAGTTAAGACATTGTTTTATCGATCAGACAGGACCTGGATCTTCTCGGCAGTCGCCCCACTGTGATGCGGGTTGGGTGAATCCTGGTTGTGGTTTGTAGTTAAGCAGCAGAAAGTTTGCAGGTGTCGCAGCTTTCACCCCGTTTCTCACAATACCACGGCGCCATCAGGTGTCACCGTCATCCGGATGTTTATTTGCTTGTTTACCGGGACCTGTCCCCCTTCCCCCCCGCTTTGTCCTGCTCCTCATGGCATCTTGTGTCCCCGTCGCCCCACAGTGAAGACATGAAGCCTGCCGATCACGCTGGCGGCGGGAGAGGGCCCGCAGCGCCGCGGCCGCCGCTGAACGCCGATAGCACCGCTGCGCTGACTAATGCGCCAAAAATAACTTGGCCAGCCGAAGAAGACCCAGCTGCCCCGCTTTTGCAGAGACGGCACGTGGACGCCGGCCACGGTGAGGTCCCTGGAGCTGCTGGGGGCAGGGGACG
Organism: Petrocephalus schoutedeni; assembly: GCA_026780765.1. Classification (NCBI taxonomy): domain Eukaryota; kingdom Metazoa; phylum Chordata; class Actinopteri; order Osteoglossiformes; family Mormyridae; genus Petrocephalus; species Petrocephalus schoutedeni. The sequence goes on from JAODKL010000037.1 coordinate 3,117,151, forward strand.
GGACAGGACAGGACAGCAAACCCCCCCCTCTGCATTCATGGGGGGGCCGAGCTGCCCGCCAGGATGGGTAAGGTGTCACAAGCCATCGATGCTCCAAAGACATAATGTGGAAACTATGAGGGTGGAATTTGATTTATGTGGAAGCTGAAGCGGCTGGAATGCGAGGGGGTGTTTCAGGTATCCGTAACGGACCCCGTTCGCAGTAAAACCAGTATCTGTTCACTTACAACCCCGTGGACCTGCATACCTGTTACATTTCTGTCTGGGCGCCTCGTAAACTCTGCTAACATCTACCAGCTTCAGGAGCAGTCAGTCAGCTGGCTGTGCCCCACTGCCATGGGGGGGGTCCTGAGAACGGGGGAAACGAGAGAGCCATGCGGCGTTACGCTCGCGGGGGCCTGAGCTCGAATTAGCCGGTGTCATAGTGCCCTACAGGGTTGGGAACAGACCGCAAAGTCATTACCGCTGAAGGCAAGACGGGCCATTATAGACCTTGACAGGCTTGCTATCTCCCTCTAGTCCACCTTAGGTAGTTGTGGAGCTTCACTGATGATGTACGCAGTGTAGGCCCAACTGACCGGTGGGGCAACCTCACCAAGGCAGGCACCCTGGACATGTCACTGTCCCCCTGACATGTGGGCATTCCTATGCTTGCACAAACAGGTGCGGTGTAGCGGGGTGACCCTAGTGGAATCGGGGGGGAGGGGGGGGTGTTCTTTCGGGGTTGTGAGGCTAAGCAGAGGAACTCATGCCAGGCATAATCTGAACACTGGCAGTCAGTGGAATGTGATTCAGGACTTTCCTAATGAAATCTCCCAGATACCCTAAACCTATTAATAGCAGGTTGGGGTTGGAACTGAGGCCTCCCCCCCCAGAAAGTGCCGTGTTTCTCCGTAAATTGAAGGCCCACTTTTTTGAGATTTGCTATCAGGTCATGCACATCACATGGGCGGGAGCCCAGCCGGCCGGAGGCAGCTTCACTCCATCTGGCCAGACGGCCTAGCTGCTGAGGGTACACGCTTGTTCCATGGTAGGGTAGACAAGGGAATCACAACTGTGTGGCTCTGATTCCAAAATCCCCCCCCCCCACACACACACACACACACAGTGAAGTGTTGCCAGCTAATGGAGGGGGCCACCAGGTTCTGCTGTGACTTGTTTGGGGTTATGACTATGGTTGGGATTGAGTTTAGGGTTAGGTTAGCCCTATTCACATGGACACCAGAGTGACAAGCTGTGTTTGCAGACACCTCTGAAATGCACTGACAGTCTCTGTTCCTTTAAGGGGAAAAAAAAGACGCAGTGATTGAGGGGGTGCTGAAGTGTGTCATTTAATCCAAACTATACACATTAAAGGCACAGTCTTATGCAGCAAAAATAGGAATCTCTTTGGTTCAGGAAATCACTGATTACCATCAGCTATGAACAAAAACCTGACCCATAATGTATAAAACTCACAGCACCACACTGCTCTGTACAAACAGCCCATTGCTACAGGTGGCAGCCACAGCACTGACGCCATGGCACAGATGCCTCGGCATGGACGCCATGGCACAGACTCCTCGGCATGGATGCCACGCCTCGACACTGACGCCACGGCATGGACGCCACACCTCGACAAGGACGACACAGACGCCTCGGCATGGACGCCACGGCACAGACGCCTCGGCATGGATGCCACGCCTCGACACTGACGCCACGCCATGGACGCCACACCTCGACACTGACGCCACGGCATGGACGCCACACCTAGACACTGATGCCACGACACAGACGCCTCGGCATGGACGCCATGACACAGACGCCATGGCATGGACGCCACACCTCGACACAGACGCCATGGCATGGACGCCACACCTAGACACTGACGCCTCGTCACATCTTCACACAGCTTGGAATGAACTGAAAGACAGGATGCTAGAAGGATGGAGGCAAGAAACAAATGCAAAGCTGCAGTTCAGGGAAGTAAAATAATATAATCACCACTCTGCATCTAGCCGTCTGCTCACTGCTAAAAGTTTAAATAATAATAATAACAATCAATAATAATATTAATAACAGTTCTTTAAGATGAGGCTGGCTTTTTACTGCTGGGCAGCAGTGTGGAGACCCGCATTCAGCACCTCTGTCCTGTCCACTCTTTCAAACTCATTCTCTAAATTAAACTGATCACAAAACAAAGTAAGAAAATAACTGAACTTTAAATAAACAGGAAATCAGTCTGTGTATTGCACAACCACAAAGATAAGGATGTAATAAGCATGTTCTCTCATCGCTCTGGTTTGTGGGATAGCCTGAATGTTGATTATTATTTGGGATAAATTAACAGCATTTTTAATTAAATTACAAATAAAACATTTTTAAAGTTGGGCCTGAAACGCTTTCATGTCCCCAACTGCCCGATTCTAGCTGACGGAGGCAAGTAACACTGACCCCCCGACCCCCCCCCCGGCCATGTGAGCATCCATAAACATGCTGAGTTTTTGTTTGTCCTTCAGCAGGAATGGAGACACCAAGGGCCTGTATCAGGACTTGAGATTTGTTGGTTACCTAGATAACTTGTCAGATTTAAGGTGCCCCAGTTTAAATGGATTTTATCTTTGTTCACCAAAGTTATCCAGCAATGCATGAAATCCTGCTTTATGATACAGGCCCCAGATGGGGAATGAGATCCACACACAGAAATATATACATCTGACAGATGGGATGGACGGACCAACATTAAGGGGGGAGGGTGAGATTGATTGGCAAACAGCGACGGTTCGTTTTCGCCCAAAGACTGCCAGTTGCCGACTTCACCATAGAAGTTTCCTGGGACAGACCAAGAGATGATGCTGCGGACGGCATCACTCTAAACGGACGGGGGGGAGGGGGGGGGCCTCGGACTCTCTCCTTTGTCCACAGACATTTGAGACCCCACCCTCTCCAAAGTGAAGTGGTTTTTTGAGCGCCGGGGCAGTTGGGGGGTGCTCAGTGTCAGTGCTCTGAGCAGCTCACAGCAGCACCTTCATGTTCACTCCAGCACCCATGACTGGGGCATGAAGACAGGGACCCGCTTTAACTCCTGCTTTGGACTGTATGAAGAGCCCACGTGGCCCTCACCCCACCCACAGGCAGGATGTCCCACCCGGAGGCGGGGCTCAGGCCGGACCGTCACTGAGCCAAAAACAAGGACAGTGTTTTATGACTGTCCTAAGATGCACCTCTTCCTCCCACACTGCTTACTGTCCTTGGGAGGGGAGACTCCTTCCATGGAACTTTCCAGAAGCCTTTCCATTGGGGCCAACCTCCAGTGCTGTTCCTGAACCGACTCGGCGAGCAATATAAACCCCTCATCCTGTCCTGGGGATGCCTTTTGGCTGTACTCCTCCTTGCTCTCCGTCTCTCTCTGTCTCTCTCTCTCTCCACCCCCACTCCATCTCACTTGTTCTTCTCCTGCCCTCCTTGCAGGTTGTAAGTGCCTTGTATTGCAGGGTTGGCCACCCGCTTAGATCAGAATTTCCACCACCTCTGTGTCCGGCAGCTCCGGCCTGTGGCCTGCCCCGCTGGGGGGTTTCGAGTCCATGGTCTTTGTGGTGGTAAGGGGGCTCTCTGTGGGGCAGGGAGAGAACGCAGGGTCAGATCCCCCTGCGAGACAGCTCTAGGGCGAACTGGGAGCTCACATGAAAGCGTTTCATTTTTACTCTTAACACCATTTGATGAGTTCAGCTCTGCCAGTGGGAGACTGACAGAAAATGCATAAAGTTGCATCACTTATTTTTGATGGCTGTATTACTGAGGCTGGGCTCACTGTCCTGGGGGAGGACAAGGGTAACATTTCTGTAGTACCACCTCTGGGCAGTAGTGACTGGTTTAATGTGACTTACAAATTCAGGTTTCTCAATGGTAACACTATTATCCCATGATGGAAAATACTAGTATGGTTATAGTCATAATTTGACCAAAGATATGCTATATTTTGAACGTACTCTCTGATTGGATGAGTGACTCACTAAAGGAATGTCAACGCAGAACTTATCAGCCCCGTCCACATCTCTCCCAAGTGTTCTGATTGGATAAGCACCTCACTAAAGGTACAGACAATGGCGAACCTGTCAGCCATCTTACCTGTGCTCTCTGCCCCGCTCCTTGGTAAGGTGTGGCGGAGGACGGGGCTGCCACTGGGGGTGTTGCCTAGACGGGAGCGCCCCGCAACAGAAGCGGCCCTGGGCGTCTCGGGGCTCTTTTCCGTCTGTGTGCAGCTATCCCGACTGCCCGTCTTTGAGTGGGCGGTGAGCAGGGGCGTGGCCGGCAGCGAGGATGTGGTGGTGGGGGCCGGCATAGGGGGCGGGAGGGCCTCCATCGCCTCTTTTCCAAGAAGGGCATCTGAAGAGACATTGGGCCATCCTCTGAGAGATGCTTCCTCAACGAGATTTCCCAACATACCCATTTTCTGATCTGTTCACTGACCCATTACAAGACCCTGGGCCCCTGCTGAATGTCGTTAAATGGGGCTGTGTTTTTATTGGTTTATTATAATCTATTAAGCCATTTCACTAAAGGCTCTCCTGAATGTGACCTGAGTTCAACAACTCACTGGCGCTCCCCTTCCACCCACGTCCCTCCTTCCTGTCCTCCGGGATGCCGGTGCCTGTCTGGGAGGCTTGGCGCGGGTGCAGGCTGGTCGCCGCGGAGATGGAGGGCACAGAGCGCGCGGGCCGCAGGGGCGTGGCCTCCGCCTTGCCCTGCTCCTTGCGGGAGCGCTGCTGTAGCACTTTGATCATGGCGTCCTTCTCGATGATCTGGGCGTGGAGGTTCTTGATCCTGTGCGGAGGCAGTGAATGGAAGAGTGACCCCCATGCACTCATACCCGCCCCTCCCAGGCCACCCCGCCCCGGCCGGCCCGGGACCTGTGCTCCATGTCTTGGCAGCGCCGGTTGGCCTGCAGAATCTCCTCCTCCTCCTGCCAGATGCGGGCCTCCAGGGAGCCGTCGCTGTAGCTGCCGTCACGAGAGTGGTTGATGATGGTTGTGTCCCTGCGGAGTGGCACACGCCAAGGTTGTGGGTTTCAGATCCTGGAAGGACTGAAGTCCCCGGTTGAGCCTCAGGGGCGCACTGGCACCCCCCCTTCCCCCCAAATACCTCTGCGCTGCGGCGGTGGCGGCTGCGTCCATGGCGAAGTGCCGCATGGCGCTCTCCTCCAGGTACTTCTGCTCCCACTTGGTCATGTCAGCCTCCAGCGCCAGGATGCGCTCCTCCTTCTCCCTCAGGAGCTCCATCAGGGCGGGGGCGCTACTTCCCGCAGGAGCAGTGCTATGGGACACCCCGCCCAGGCGCTGCTCCGCAATGGGTGGGGGGGGGGGGGGGGCAGGGCAGAAGAATGGGAGGGAGAGGAAAGAGGCTGCTGAATGGAATGCTCACTGTACTCATTTAGCTGAGAAGCCAGTGAAGCTCCTAGGAGCTTGAATTTGAATTCAAGAGGAAGCGAGTCACTCTCTCCAGAGGTCAAAGGTCAGGTCTGAAGGCTTAAAACACCCGCTGTTATTCACACACTGCCTCTGGCTACTGAAAACATTGTCAAGATAAAAGAAGAAAAAGACAACAACTTTCCTATAAATACGAGCTTCGTGTGTATATGCATCTTCAGTGTATCATTGGGTCATTACCACTCAGGGAGGGGCTCTCCGAGGTTGGCGTCACACGACCTTAAACACACTAACAGAGGCTGTTTCTCAAAGCCCCCAGAGGCGTTTGGCACAGAGAGCACCTTCCTCCCATCGGTCTTTTCTGCTTCCTTCCTGTTTATGAGGATGCTGCATTCACCGGCTGACCACATAATTGCAAGGTGGGGAGCCAAGGAGTCAGCCGCGAGGTTTCACTGCACCCCCGGCTGGACGATGACCCACCCGAACCCGTAAGGACCCGGCCCGGCCCCTTCAGCTATACAATTGGCGACCAAGGATCTACTGGCAAGAAGCTCAGATGTGACCAGAGGGCGACTGGTTTGAACCCCTAAGTTTGAGATTTGAGAATATTATTATTTTAGAATAACCACATACACACTAGGGCTCACACAAGCAACATCACGGGGGGGCTCACCTGCTGTGCCCGCAGCGACTCCAGCTCGCGCTCCAACCGCGTGCGCAGACGCCTCTCCAGCTGCTCACGCTTCTCGCAGGCCGCCTGCAGCTGACTGAGTGCCTGCTGGAGCTTCTCCACCCTGTCCACGTACACTTGCTTCTTCCGCAACTGTGTGTGGTGGTGGGGGGGGGTCCCGGGGGAAGAGTCAGGGAGAGACAGGTATGCCCACTGCATCTCTCCTCTATGAATGCTTCTAGACATTCGTCAGCGTGTCGAAACATATGCTAAAGTTGAAGGAGAATCCAGCTAAACTTGACTTGAATGTTGAACATAACAGTTAGCTAGGAACTAAAGGAATGGCCAAATCAGGCAAAACCAAAGCAGTTTGGCCCTTGACCAGCAGGGGGCGACGGTCAAAGACGGCTTCTGTACCTCCTCCTCCAGCTTGACCACTCTGCCCTGAGCGTTGCTAAGCGCCTGCTCCAGGATCTCGATGTGCCGCCGTTGGTCCTCGTTGGCTGAACGTAGGGTCGCAGCCTCCGTCTCCAGCTTCTCACGCTCCTTCACACTTTCCCTGCCTGGGGGGGGGCAGGGCTGTCAAAGGGGTGCACAGATGCAGGGCTTGCAGGCCACATGGACTCATGGGCTGTGTTGATGTGCTGTTTGAGGTTTCTGAGGAATGCTATGTCTGGGCATGAGACTGCATGCCGAACAGTAGCCAGGGCCTCCTGCAGCAGAGTCGATTCTGCCATAACTGCATCGCAACACTGGAGAAACGCTAAAGCAATGCTAATGTAGAGCCACCATATCGCTAACGTAATATTAAGGCAACGTTGCTGTAACACCACTGTAATGCTGGCATTACACTAACACAATGCTAATGTAAAGCCATGGTAATGTTAACGTACCTCTGCCATAACAGTAACAATGTTGTCATACCATTAAAGTAATGCTAATGTAAAGCCACGGGTACCGTTATTGGACCACTGCCGTAACTAACGCAGCATAAATGTAACGCAGCGGTGACACCATCCTACTGCTAAAGTAACACTGTGGTAATGCTGGGTAAATGAGGTCAGGCATGAGCCGGGAATCTCACATGCAGATTTAGTTCCATGATCCATGCTGAGATACATAGAGCTGCTGCTGCAACACAGACGTTCACAGACTGGCCAGCAGAGGGCGCTAGGCTGAGCCTGCCGCTCCTTTTTATGGCACACTCCTGCTCCCCTTGGGAGCCTCACTCTCCCCTGCAGACGGACAACCCTCGGGTCCTCAGGAGCACCAGGGCGTGTTTCCTGGCTGAAGGCACAGAGTTTCCCTGGGAATCAAATTACATGCATTCCTCCCTTCCGCTTGTGGGACTTTCAACCTCGGCACAGGCTACTGTGTCTGCTGTCCCCCCCCCCAAGTTAAAACCTGTCCCGAGACCAGACACCAGACCCCTCGACCGGTACCCATGCCGTCACACGGCCAGGCCCCCCGTGTGCGACGCCACCTGCCGCACCTAATCTCCAGGCTACTGCGGATTACCACTGTTATGCACGGAATGCCAGCCGCGGGATTTATTTTTGCCGAGGCATGGCAACTTGTCCAAGCGAGCGCTGGCACGCCCACGGGCCTATGGCAGGGGCCCCTCCCCTGACGTGCTGGCAGGCATGAGGGTGAAGGATTTGGTGGAACGCCCCCCCCGCCCCCCCCCCCGACAGAGAGAGAGAATGCATGTTTTTGCGATTGGATTGTAGCTGGGTGTGTGTAGGAGGGGGTGCTCAGGTCAAGGTGGGAGTTGTGCCACTTGCCAGTTAAGGACCAGGTACGTAAAAAGCCAGTTCAGCTCAGGTTAGGTTGGACCTAAAAATCACACTGGGGCCTGTCCGCATGCGACCAAAAACAAAGATGGAAAACACCCACCCCTACACGACATCAATGACCAAATCCAGTCAGGACTACACTGTTAAAAAGCAACTGTGGCAAATATTTCCCACAGAGATCAGTCTTCCATCTGCCTTATGGGAAGATTTAACAAGCTCAAATGAGACTTCTGGGACATAAGATGTCTTCATTTTAGTGGAAACTCCTAAATAATTTGGTTTAAATGTGGTATAGTGGTTAAGTAAATCATACAGGGTAATGCTCATTGTAGGTCACATAGCCTAACAGCAGTGCTTAATTTGTGCTGGAGTTCAGCTCTGAGACCTCTGGCTCAGAGCAGCCTGCACTCCACCACCACTCAGGTGTGCTTCTAAGCTCTGCCTAATATGGTGCTGTTACTGAGGGTTTGGAATTTGAACAAGAAGTGAGCAGCAATCTTAAAGCCCCGTGAGACCAGATCTTTTTCAATTGATGCCCAATATCAGGTGGAACCTGAAAATACAATGGATGCCCAGTCTAGGCAAAACACTGCATTCAGCCCTCGTTGCAACATGACCAAACTGTGGAGCTGCAGGAGCTAGCTGACCATCACCCCCATAACATCCAAGGCGCGCCCCTCCCCCATCGCCAATGAGAGCACACAACACAGCAGACAACTAATGGGGCTGAATTCAGACCCAGAGGAAGGGAAGCTGGGGGCTGAGGCTTGGAAAAATCTGGGCAGTCCCCATGCCATGGCCAATTAGTCCTCATCTAATCAATGATGTCCAACACACTTTTAAAAGAACTTAATGGAATGTTCTAGACGTCCGCAGTGGCCTCCATTAAACATCTTATCAAACTCGCTGTGTCTGCCGGGAGAAAGACAGCAGCCCACAAATCTTCCTTTTTTTCTCCCAAGGCCAGAAGGAGCATAATTTTGTCCAAACCATTTTTAGCCACAGGAAGCAGTGTTGGCCGTCAGGCGGGGAAGAGAAAACAGGAAGGCCTAAGTGTTGGGTGTGGAGGTCCCCAGAGCCTGGGGTTAGCAGACCGTGGTACTCACTTTGGGAGGCGTGGGGGCCTAAGGGCCAGCCGTTGTCATCTGCCTCCAGGTCCCGGCTGGCCAGCTGCCGATTGGCTGTCTCCAGGCGATCTGCAAATGGGAGACCACGTCACAAATCTGGCCATGGAGAATTGAGACACTCAAAACGTGAGTTCAACAGAGGATGTAGTAAAAGGTAATGCAAGAGCAGGGCCAGGAGGTTAATCTGCATGGGGCCTTTAGAGAGATTTGGTTTCCCCCTGTGTGTATGGTATGAGTGAAGGTGCCATACAAATGCTCATGACCTCGCAAGTCCCTGTTGAAGTCATGTAGCCTCCTGATCTCCCCCTCCAGCTTGTTCTTCATGGCCTTGTCCAGAGACTCCCTCTTAGCTGAGCTCTTTACCAGACCCTCGTAAGCCTCGGAGATCTTCTGGATCTCGCTCTCAAGCTGGAAGACATCATGGTGGTTTCTGTGAGCTTGCGGCCAGACTGCTTATGGAGCACTACTTTGCATGGTGCTTCAGATGTGTGCTACTTGAAGCCTCGGAAGTCAGAACGTGAGAACACAGCATCCAGGCTACATGGACAGACCTATTGCTGGGGAAGCAGTTATTTAGATTTAATTCATTCACCCATCCATCCATTTTGCATACTGCTTATTCTTTGCAGGGTCACAGGGGACCGGAGCCTATCCCATAAATAAGAGGCACAAAGCAGGGAGTGACCCAGAGTTTCTGTAGAATATTGAACTTTTTTTAATTTTTAGACTTTGCTGGTTCAAACCCCACCTCAGCTGTGTATGTGTTGTTTGCATGTTCCCCCTCCCAAAACCTAGTCCAAGATAATGGTTTAATGGACTTATCTGCTTACTTGGTCAGTTGCCATTCCAGTAGAAGTAAACACCGAAATTAAGATCACACCAAATGGTGAAGTCTGCTGGTTTCAGCTCAACATCTACTACAGATTATCCAGTGTGGTTGTAATGTTCTTATTAACAGATCAGCTTTGGCAGTGAATCAGTAGCTGGACAGAGGGTCCAAAGACCCTCCCTATCCCAGGTACCACACATGTGCTTTCCTGATGGACTGGGGCTCCATGATCAGATGGAAGGGGCCAGTGGGGACCCCATCAAAGAGGCTTTTGTTTAATCGTTTCAATGCATTCAATGTGGGGTTGGGGGGGGGGCACCGTGGTGACGATTCTAGCTCAGGTTTCTGTTTATGAACCAAGGAGCCACCAATTCTCCTCACAAAGCCTGCCCCCCCCCCCCCACACACACACATTTAACCCCTCCCGATTCCAGATGCCCTCCTCCCCCAGATGCCATACTGTGACCTCCCAGTCTTCAAAAACACCACAGCTGTCTTTTGTCTCCCCCCAGCATAGACCGGTGGTATACAGGCTGCTCAAGCACAGCACCAGTTTGGCAGATGCTGGGAAAAAACATTAAACACCAGGGAGGGGGGGGGCAGAGGAACTTGTGGACCTGCTGAGGACGGTGATAAATGGATCAGGCCGGCAGCTCAGATGCCGTGTTCCTTTGCATTCCCTGAGGCGAGGGGCGACGGAAGGGGAGGGGGGGGGGGGCACCCCTTACCCGCTGGAGCCTGCCCCCTTTCTCGCTCTGGCCCTGCATCTCCAGCCGCAGTATCCTATTCTCCTCCGACAGCATCTCCACCATCTGCTGTGCTCGGGCCACGATAGCGAAAGCGTCCCCGGGGTGATGGGGGGGCAATGACACTGACAGGGTGGAGGCCTGTGACGACGTAGGGCTGTGCTGCTGCAGAGGCGATACAGGGAACTGCCTATAGGGGGCGACAGGGGGGACGAGGCAACATGAACCATCTCCCACTCTGATTATCCAAGAGAAGTTCTCAGCTGCTAAATGTAGTTTATTTTGGAGAAGCTTTTATCGGAATACAAACTGTACAAGAAAGCAGGGTCAGTCAGTCCCTGGAGGAATTTGTTGAAAATGGCCCTGCTTAGAGACCCAGTGGTGACATCACTCTGCCAGCCACGGGATTTGAACCAGCACCCTTGTGATCACAGGGATATGGTCTCAACCGGCTGACGAATACTGCCTCGACCACACACCACCCCAGGAAGCTGCCTCACTCCTCACCCATTTGACAGTGAAGGGGTGTGTGCTGAGTGCCAGGTTATCGGCTTATAACCAGAAGGTTGCTGGTTCAAGCCCCACGAGGGGCCCTGCTGGATTACTTAGAAGTGTTACTCAAGCGGAAAGTATCCAGCTATCAAAATTATACATGTCAGCTGAATGTAAATTTAAATGTGCCATAACTGCATTGCTATCCCATACAGGATGTACCCCAGGCTTGTGCCCTGTGCTGTCTGGGACACATTCCAACAACCCCCCCCCCACCCCGACCCTGGGCAGGATAAACATTTTGGAGACAGATAACCGTTAATCCTAGTTGTTTTAATGCTGAATGCTTTTTTTTGCAAATGAATAATTAGTAAAACGTAGACATCTGCACAATAACAATGAAATGCCGAAAATGAACTGCTGGGCTATGAATGAGGAAATGCCACGTGGTATTAAACAGCTGAGAGACGGTATTGGAAGCATTCTGATCCCCTTCACTGAGGCGCTGCCATAGCGACATTCCAAGGCTGACAGCGCATGCAGAGGGTCACACTGAGTGTCACTGCCCAGCCACCCATAATAAAGGCTCTGTCACTTCTGCCCTCGTAACTCGGCGACGCCCACAGCCAGCGCCATCGCGGCGTAGCACGCACCCCTGTACTTGGGAAGCTTACAGCTAACATCGCACACCCATGTGCTGTCCGCAGAGCTCTGATGCGCTGCGGGAATTTGCCAAATTCTACGGGGAGTCGCACTGCTATAGCTGGATGCTTTGGATTAAATGGTCAGATTTGATGAGACGGTGCGAGTCATTTTCTTAGGACTGCTGCAAATGAGACATCGGTTTATAATAATCTGTTCCAGTAATACCTCCATTAGCACCTAAACCACTCCATGTTCCCCAAATGCTCTTTCTGCTGATCTGAAACTTGTCTCATTAGGTTCTTGCTTCCTGGAAGGTGTTGAGTATCTCCTTCTATACTGCTTGCACTCATATTCAGACATTTGAAGCTCAATCTAGTTGCACTTATGCCTCATCGACTCCTTGACAGCCTGCTAAATAAATAAATATAAATAATCTGAGTTGTAAAATTAATAGCAGGTTTAACCACCTCCTGCTTTGATCTCAGAACATTGGCCTGATCTTCACACCAAGGACCTGGGCCTCACCTGGTGAAGTACTCTGGGGGTGAAGGGTATCTCACATAGGTGATCTCCGTCTTGGTGGGCTGGGGGGAGAGGTAGGACTTGGCGAGGTCCGTCATGCCACCTGCATGGGGCTCGCTGACGAACAGTCCGTGCTCTGTGGGAGAGGCCAGCGGGGCTTTTCCCGTGGAGGGGAGGGCCTGCTTCGATCTGAAAGGGTACTCCGGCGGGGGACCCCGGGGATCCGCTGCAGCCTTGGCGGGGGGTGGGCCAGCTTTGGGGGCCCGGCCGGAGGAGGTGTGGCTGGGCAGGCTGCCACAGCCGGAGGCCTGCTGCTGCTGCCGGCCGCCGTTGCGCTCCAGCGTCATCTGCATGATGCGCTCGCTCAGGGAGCGCACGTGGCCCTGCTTTAGCTCCAGTAGCGCTTCGTCACGGTGCGGGGGGGACACTGGGCCCCCCCGGCTCAGGGATGCCCGGCCCTCTGTGCGTGCCTTCTGGGGGGCAACGCAGGACAATGAGGATGTAGGGGGGGCCGGGCTCGGTGGGGCTGTGGGGGCCACGGCCGCAGGCACATAGTAACCCGGGCTGAGAGACACGGGCTGCTGACTGCGGAAGAGCTGCGACTGAGCTTTGGCCTCCTCGTAGCTGGGCAGCTCCTCCATGACCTGCGGGGGGGGCTGCTGCCCCGGGCCGGGCTGCGGTGGCCCTGAGACCCGCCCCCCCTGCTTCTCCATGGCGGTGCTGTCCACCTGGTGTTCCTGACCCTGAGGCTCCTGCCGGGCCGACTGCTGCACCATCTGTGGGTCGTCCTGTAGCGGGCCCTCGGAGGGGGATGGGGGCCCAGGGCCCGGGTGCGAGGCTTGAGTAGTGGGGAGCGGCGGCGGGGGTGGCACACTACTCAGAGCTGTGCTGTCTCCCACCGGGCCGCCAAAGCGCAGGTGCTCCTGCATCAGCCGCTGCAGAACCGTGCTGGACGACACATCCTCGGACCCCCGCATCTCACTCTCGGGGGGGAGCGCGGCGGCCGGGCCGAAGCGGGGCTCCTCACCTGGAGGGGGGTTTGAGAAGGGTCACACAAGAGGCGGGGACAAAAAACCACACAGCAGCATGAGGCTAAGGGGAGCGAAGGGGACTTCAATGAAGCCTTCGATCCAGATGCCATATTGATTACCTGATTCACGATCTGTTCTGCTGAAGTACTGGCCCGTCAGAGGAGGCGGGTCGTGGCCGTCCCCCTGCACCACATGCTCCTGCCCGCAGTAGGCGTAGCCCTCGGACCCCCCGGGAGGGGCGTGCAGCTGGCAGTAACCAGGGTAACCTAGGACACGGTCAGAATGGGAAGCGGTTTTCCATGCAGGAGTTGGACCGATGGTTGCCGAGTGACCATACCATACACTGCCAGCCTTGTGCCGGTGGGGTTTTTAAGGCAGTAAACACTGCAGCCTTTCTCCAGATCAGCTGGGGCTGACTATCAGATTGCGATTGCGGTACCAGGCCGATTCGCTAGCAGGAGAGCCGCACCATTACAGCTGACCGGAAGAGGCGAGCAACACTCCTCTTCCTCTGCATACGAGCACCCCCCCCCACCCCCTCCCCCCAGGAAACCTCTCCCTTCCCCAAGGAAAACCAGAATCTCTGCCTGCCCCTGCGTGCATCTCCTGCCTTTCTTGTTCCCTGCATGGTCTTCTAGGCACCGTGTGACTGGGTGCGTGCCTCAGCAGTTCAGCAGCATCCTCTTTTGGGCAGTGTTGGGATGCAAACATGGCTCCAACGGAAATCAAGTTTAACTACAGAAATGCTGACCTCACCTCACAAGTTTCAAAGTAGATTAAATACCTTAATGTGGTTTTCACGTACTTTATCAGGCCATTGGATTGTAATATACTGTAAAGGGTAAGATCTAGTAGTCTAGCAGCTATTACACCCAGTTCCTCTTATCCAAAATAAATACCCCCTTTTCGTTACACAGGCTGAATTTAAGCATCGGTAATGGACTTGGAGAGCAGAGGAAATTCTCAAAACAGCAAAGCCCGCCATCTGGGGAAACTTCAGGGGGGGGGGAATATGCCTGTCGTGACAACTATTTTTACGTATTTTACCATGACCAGCCATGTAATTGCAACGTCGAGATATGCGAGACTGTTTATATTCGACCCCATTTTTTTCCCCATCCACGGAACATTTAATTAGTGGCATTTCTGGCACTATAATTTCAGACCATGACCTCGCCAGAATTTAAAACCGAGTCATTGTTTTTGAAAGGCCACCGAGGGACTCGGTACCACGGCGCTCAAAGCGATCCACGCTGTCCGGAAAAGCTTCATGATCCGCCAATTATTCTCGTCCGCCTGTAATTTATAACTTTTACATTCGTACCCACGCAAATCACCATAAATAATATAAGCTTATATATAGCTTGACAAAACTTAGTAAATAATACGAGAGTGTATAAGTCACTTGGAATAACTTCCAAGGATACGTTATCTGGCACAGCTGTGAAATGCATTTCATATCACGCCGAAATCCGACCCGTAACGCTTCGCCGCGCCTCAGTAACAATAAAGTTCCCAAAAAGCGAGGCGCCTCTCAGCGCCCGCGTCAAAGCCGGAGGGGCGGCCGGCCGAAGGGCTGCAGCCGCCCGGGGCTGCGCGGTCCCTCAGCGCCGCCGCCGAGCATGTGGCCGCGGGCGGCGGATTTCGGGAGGCAAATAGCGGAGATAAAGGCCGCCAGTGCCTCGGGGCGAGAGCCTTTAAACTCGTCTCTGTTACGTAAGTATGTGAGTAATGTTCATACTTAGTTAAAAATACTCCGGTCGCCTCTTACTTCTGTTATGCTGCATACCGGCACACACTTAGAAACCACCCAGAAGTTACCCGGGAGTATTCCTGTCAGATTCGGGCGAGCGAAAGGCGCCGCCGCTCTGACGCGGACGCGCCCGCGGGACGTTTTACCGCCTTTCGGCCGCTCGCCCCTCGCGTGCGCGGCGGGGTCGCGTGCGCGGCGCGGCCCCGCCGGCGCGAGCCGGTGCCCGCGCCTGCCGGACGCCGCCGCGCGCGGATGCTGCGGAGTGACTGGAGCCGTACCTTCCGCGCGACTCCTTGCGGGACGGCGTCCCTCAGACGTGCCGATGCGAGCTGCTCTCCCGAGCGGAGTAAAAAGTAAAAAGCCCGGGGCCGCTGCCTGCCTCTCCTCGGAGAGGAGGCTTGACACGGAGTTTAGAGACCGGTCCGGTCCGGGACGGAGCCGTGTGGGGCTATGCGGGGCGATCCGCGCGACAACAATCACTCCCATTCATAAAGGAATGAGAGGAATGCCGGCCTGCCCCTACGGCGCGCCCCGGGTCCTAGCGCCGCCCCAATGGTCACTCCGGCGTGAAGTGCCCCCACCTGCTGTCCGCCCCTCCTCACTTCTTAGGCTTATTCACTGCGCTACCCTCAGCCTACCTTACTTAAAAGCCACCTCGATGTACTTTCTAAAGGTCCCCCTCTCTGAAACTCTCTCTCCAGCGCCGAGTTACACGCATATCCACATACAACCCACGTGTTGAACGTACCCATGTCCTCCGCGAGGTATTGATGTGGAAGATGGTCCACTTCAGTTTCTATAGGGGGAAAGCAGTTGATCAGAAAACACTGGAAACACTTAAAAGTATCTTTAAAGCACACATGAACACTGATGCATAGCATCACAAAGCAGTCCCCTCAGGAAAAACATCAAAAATTAATATTATGGCTAGAGAAACTGACTCCTATTACTTATGACATGAAATTACAAACTTATGGACAAACTTAGTTGGTGCAATGGCTTATGGCATAAATAAATTTTGCACTAATGGAATTTTTTATTTGAAAATACGCAGTCTCGCATGCCTTGAAGCTTAGTCTGACTGCAGTTATAACTAAACAGAATGTTGTTTGGCACATATTAAAATAGTCTTTTAAGTGGAGTACAACCGGACGATCGGCTAATTCCTGTTTATGGACAGGCTGAGAGAATTAGCGCTGGGATTCATTCACCTCGAGAGACATTTGTGGACTGATGGTGAACACCGATGTGATCCAGCCAGCGGGCCACGTCTTCTGGGATCCAGGTCTCATCAGAATCCATTTTCGGGGGTGCAGTCTGTGGATGTCACGGTGCTGTGAGGATGAGGAAAGAGAGCAAATAGGTGAAGAAACACTGGTACTAAAGAGTACTGTCCTAGGGCCAGGGGCAGACTTACCAAAAGGAAAGTGTAGGCAGCCACCTGGGGCCCCCAAAAGCTAGCGGGCCCATGAATTCAGAAATTCCAGATAGGCCAGCCCATAACAGGGCGCACTCACACACACCAACGGGCAATTTGGTAACTCCAACCCCACAACGACATGCAAACTCCACACACATGGAACTTGATCACTTAAATTATAGCAACATGTCTATTATTTGCATTTTAGCAGCAGTTTTCGGGATAGAGGAAGTTGCCTCCTGTCCTAGCTGTAATGGATTTTTCCTACTTTGAGACCTTGTGCTGCCCAGCTTTCTTTTTATGCTGGAGTACAGTGGTACCAGCTGTCTCACTGCCAAGCAAACCAGCACAAAGTAGCCTAACAGAAGTAGAAAATGGCACTAACATACAAAACTATCATCACATCTGTCATATCTTTGATACTATCCCTCTAGAGTGGTAGGCAACTTGTGATAAGATATGGAGAGAACACAATAAAACAAACATTCGAGACTAACCTTAGCCTAGGGGGTGGAGTCGGCATAGGCTATCCTAAGCTACAGCCTAGGCCCACGGAAAAATAGGGAACAGTGAAACTTCTTAAATTTGGCTGATCGACCTGCTGGCGCGATACCCCCTCTCCCCAACTGGTAAATTGTCCCACCGACATTCCCACCCCCACCGGCACCCCATGCTTTGATTAGCATATTATCCATGTTCTGGCGTTTCCAATCCCCTCATGTTTCTCTTTTGGCTCCAAAAAACAGCTCGAATGGCCCACTTAGGGACCCCCTAGCCACGTCAACCTCTGGGCCCCCACAGTAGTTTGTCTGCATCTGCCTAGGGTACAACTGCAGTGACCCCACTCAGCCACTGAACCTGCAAGCTATTCCACTGCCCAGGTAGTCTATCCATACTTTAGTTTTTCAACTAAGGTTCTAACCCGACACTAGTTTACCCTTGTCCTGGGGGGGGGAGGTGTTAGAAAATCTTCTCTCAACAACTTTTATGGCTGAATTTACTCTGTCCACCATTACGCTAAAAGGCTGAGCTAAGTGTGCCCTGCTTGAGCCAACATTTCATCATTAGCAGGAACGAGCCGGGCTCTAACCCAATGTCTACGACAATGCTTACAATTGTGTGAAACGTTTTCGCCTTCGCTTTTATGGTTAATTTTGAGGTAATTTAGCCTTCTCCAGGCAGAAACGCTGTCCAAACATTACGTCCACACTCCTGTTCCCTGCTAATCAGCTCACTGCATCATTACTGTTGGCGTGTCATTTGGCTTCATGGTTATCATGGACATGCATCAATGCACGGTCTAAATTCCTTATAACTCAGGCTGGTGTTAATGCTGCATCTGAGCTAAAAGAACCACTTCTAGGTTCGATTGACTGGCACAGTTCGTACAGAATCGAAATGTGTGAAAAGTAATGGTTTTGTGGAAATGATCTTGCATTTTGTGAAAGTCCTTTAGGATATTTTAGTAAAATGTCATTTCTACTTACATTTCTACAAGTATGGTCATTTTAAAGACATGGAAATACACAGTTATTTGTCAAATTATGTCAGTCAATTAGGAGTTTACTGGGTGAATTAGGAGAGTTTATGTAAGATTGTGGTTATGTAAGAAGTTAGAACGTAATACGGACCCAGGACAGAACAGACAGAACACAGTTATGAAAGAGTATTCATTTGGCTAGGTGAGATTGAGCTGTTGTGACTTACTTTGCAATGTAACCAATCAGATGTTAGGTTTTGCTTAGAGCCCGCCCACTGAGCTTGATGGGTGACTGACAGAAACATCTAATGGTTGTTAGTATAATTTTAACTGCATTTTAAATAATCATTTAAACAACCATTTTAACAGTCATTTGATTGACATTTTAAATTATAATTTATAATTATTTACATGTTTATTTATTGAATATTGGTACAAAACACCCTCCGCAGTTAAACACACTACATGACCAATGGAAAAATACATGCCCTGGGGTTAGTAGTTGTGGTTAAAGCTTACAACATCTGTCTCTCAGTTGTACTTGCTGGATGCATATGCCAACGTGTGACGAAATATCGTAGGCTTTCGTAAGCTTTCATTATACTTAACAACTTTTGCAAAAATCTTCTTTTTTCCCCTTTTACATTTATGCCTAACAAATCATCACCCATAACATACATTTAAGTACATATAACTGACGCTTGAATGCACAAAAAGTCAAGATTTCAAACACTGTACTCTAAGTGGGGCATGTTTTTAAGTTGTTTAGAACTAAACAGTGCGCCATGCCCCTGACACCTCCTGCACCTTCGAAGGTGTCCTGCGGCGTGTACCAGTGTAGCACCCCCAGTAACAGCACATCTCTCTCTCTCTCGCTCTCCCAAAGTGGCCCGTCAGCCCTGAATGGGCCGCGTCTTACCTGGGTCCCCGACGGGCGATGTGGCTGATAAGCGGAGCTCTTCCCTCCGTCCTCGCCACTGTTATGAACAAAGAGGGTTTTTTTTTCCCAGGCGAGGGATGCGCCGCGGAGCCGTCTGGGTGACGCCGGTGTCAGAGGTATGCGGCCGCTGCCTGGACTTGCAGGCTTTTGGAGTCACACTCCGGAGGGCCTTGAAGTGCCAGCCATAGGAGCGCAGCTTTCTGCCCGGATTTTGCTTCTATCCGGGTGCATTCCGACACCTTCTCAGCTCTGTAAAAACAGCGCCTGTCCTTGCACGGTTTATCTCTCTGGTTGTAACGATGCCGGCTGCACGGACAGTTCACACTTTTCCATTGATGTGGAAGCACATGCCTTCACTATCCTGGGCGCTCCCTCTGTCACCAGTTAAGTGTGTGTTTAATCACAAAGTAACAGTTACTGCACTTATATGGCATACGGGGAGCGGCGCCGTCTGAACTTCAAGTCATTACGACCCTTTATTTTGTGTGTGTGTGTGTGTGTGCGCGCGCGTGTGTGTGTGTGCGCGTGCCACAACATAGATGTGGCTTTGCCTGCATTACAATGCTTTATGGGTCACATTCAAACCAAAAAACGGGGGTCATAAAGACATAAAGCAAAATTTAAAACTTTCAAAGTCTCCAAGGAGCAATGAGGCAAACAGCTGCATATCAAGGTCTGATGAAAGATGAAGTCTAATATGAGCCTATAGATAACTGTAATAAAATGCAGTGGCTGACGACATGGCTGTACATAGCTGACTACAGTGGCTGAAAAACAGACGGGATGCCTGCTTTTTTACAGCAACAGACAGACGGATGGATGACATCAATCTAGTTTTATTGGCGGTGGACATCAGACGCTTTTGGGGTGTTGGAAAACCGAGCAAAGTAATGTGTGAGGAATGTCGGAGTGTGGAAAGTTACAGAACACAATGCTTATCGTCTCATGGAACGAATAGTCCCGTGGATAACCTTTTTTCCACCTGCGGAGAGCCATCAATTATTCCTTGATACTTGTTTGAAATTTATTTTCCAAGTTCCGTCAGTTCGGGCGGCCTGAGGAAAATGTTTAACTCGAGTTCATTTGACTCACATCAAGGGATAACATTTTCCATAGCTAAACAGTTATGAATTCAGTAAGAGTGATGAAATGTTTATGTGCACGTCTGGGGAATTCTGCATTTGGCCAGTCGTCAGGAGTCTATTACTTATTTATAAAAGGCTTCAGGCTTGCTTTTTCCAAACGTGTTATAGGTCCCAGCGTGGGCTCCAACAACTATGTTTTCTATCTTTTGTATGTGAGTAGAGGTGGAAAGGTGAGGTTTACCCTGAACCCGGCTAGATGGATGTGGTTTCTGCATCTCGCAGGGAGTAGCAGATAGTTCACTGCCTCTTCCTTCCTTTTAATAGGGATGTCATTTTCTCCTGGTTGCCGAGCCTGCTAATCCCTGCCAGAACAAGCCTGGTCCTCCTCTGTGGCTTCCTGAAAAGGATAAACCCATAGATTCCACAATGCTCAGCTGTGCATCTCAGGAAATTGGGCTTGTGGCTGGAGGTGCTTCTCACTTGTACCAACTCACCGCAGCTGGGAGGTGCCTCATCATTTGGAATGCAGAACTGTGTGGGTACCATTATCCCATTTAGCACAGTTTCCAAGGACTCCAGGCTCAGCTGGACAGCAAAGCCAGCTTTCATCATGAGTCTGCTGGCCAGCCTACCAGCCCTGCCCACCTTGGTATCACCATCCAGCCAACAGCAGCAATGGATATAATGCTGACGTTGCTGATGTTTCACCATTGTACTTCTATTTATTATTATTACTATTATTTATTATTATAAACTCACAATTATTTCCTGACCCCTTTTAAACAAGCTGAGTACAGATCCTGCATAGATATTTTGATACCAGTGCACCAAACACGTGATGAGAGATACATCATACTAATTATATGTGCATAGGGGTTATGTTTGTGTCAGTGGCAAGAATTCTGGGACTGGACAGGTAACATGCTTGGTGCTAAGTCAGGATCTCAGTTATTATTAGACCAGGCAAGATGCTCAATGTGAGTTTCACATGTAACACTTTAATACTGAGGGTTATAAGTGACTCAGGCAGAAGGTGTTTGGAAAATTTCTCCCATGCATCTTGATCTCCATGATTACTGGCCTTTATTTAATCAGAATGGCGATCACAGTGACATGGGCGCAGGCACTATGTAATCGTCACCTGTCACATACACAGTGAGGATGACTTGTGTATGTGCTGGTGTAGCAGAAACCAATGACTGGCACACCTTGGGGAGGGGGCGAGGGGCGCGTATGTTCAGTGTTCTGTTTACAGTCCCTAGTCCTGGTGTGGCCTCAGCCCAGAGGATCAGACTACAAGAAAAAGCACAGTCATTGTGTTCTGCTGAGGAGAATCAACAGTAAAAGGGGCATTTGGGATGAGGGGGGGCACAGCCAAGACAGGAACATGACCAGCTGGCAAAGACCTTGTGATGTTTTCCATGAACTGCAGACCTGATCTCCTAAAGTCTTCTTACCACAACACAATGTGGCACATTATTCTGGATTAGTAGCTTAACTTTGACTAACAGAAAAAGACAATTACGGTAACCACAAAAAACGCCCGACACCCTGCTTATTTTAAAGTCTGTTTGATTTGTTTACCTATTAATGTACACATATTTGGAGCTTAACAGTATTGTTTTATAATAGTTTCGCTAAAAGCTACAAGCACTTAAGGTGTCAGGACAAGTTATTGTGTTGCAGTACATTTAACATTTTAAACCTTTCAGGTTCTTAGAACATCTGGATCCCAGCAAAGGAACAAGCGAAAGGCAATTTTTAGCATAAAAAGACGAGTGGGGTTTTGCCCAGGCTGTTGCTTGGCTTGACGTTGGCACCCGCAATGACCCTAACGCACTGGGGTGCGGGGGGGGGGCAGCTCTTACCGCGCAAAAACAACTTTGAGGGTAAGTAACGCTTTAGAAATTCCCCCGGTGACGGAGATCCAGGCGACAAGGGACCCTGCCCTAACCAAAATTACATGTTCGGCCTGATGGCAGAGAGAGACCCGCGCCCTCAACTTACTTTACATCACTGCAAGTTGCAAGTGGCACCGAAGCGGAGGGCTTGGTCTACTGATATTTATTCAATGCTATTCCGTCTTCAGCTTATAACAATCGCATAAGAACAATGGCATCTGTACACCATGACATATCTACACCAAATAAAAAATCCAGGCTTTGCACGGGTAGACAAGTAGGGGTCCTGTGAGCTAAGTGCTAGTGAAAAAAATTAATAATCATTGATCACAATCAGTGTTATTACTGTATCGAGAAACTTGGATAAGACTGCTACAAATCACCTTAGCCTTGACTTTGTGGCAGTACACGCTGACACTGCCCTCTAGTGGCCACTGAGCACTTTATTTTTTCAGCCTGGAATGTTCCATATACTTGATTTAGTCTGTATAATGGATGACGCGCTGTGCCGCCAGGTAGCACTGTCACCTCAAGGCTTTGCAATTCAAATGTAGCTCCTGGCTTTGTGCGAGAAGGCATGGACTTTACACTCTTCCGCCTCTTCATCTTGAGGCTGATTTATAGTCCTGCGTAGGATGTGTGCTCTATTTGGCACGTGGATGGCGTAGCTACGTAACCCTATGCCGTCACCTGACATGCACCTTCCAAGAATGTAACCACATGTTGTGGCAATGCAGACCGTGCAGAAGAATATATGCACACAGCGGTGTAGGCCATGGCATAAGCTCTGCGTAGGCGTGATGCAGAAGTATAAATCAGCCTTTAATGCTGGCTCGCCCCCCGCCCCCCAGTCTGAAAATATGTGGCTCTGTTGATCTGGTGAGTAAATTGCCCCTTTCTGGGAAAAGGAGTGTCTGTGTGACACATCCAGTTTGTTTGAGCTGAACAGAATGGAAGAGGCTTCTGTCTGCCTGGGGCCTAAATGCATAATCAGTCAATGGAAACGTATGTGTAAGGCAGAAGTTTATACAACAAGTGCAGATTTAAGCGTACACTGTTTATATGTTTTATTTGTTTTTTAATCTGTAAACTCAGGGAATATATTTTTTGGCCGCCCCTAAAAAGAAAACAAAGCGAACAAATGGGGTTCTAACCGAAATGCTTAAATATTGCATCTACAGTGTCCCACCTCTACTCATATTCAGCCATTATCGCCAGTTTATAAGGTCCCAAGGGGGAAATGGACACGCTTAACCCAATATCTAGTTGTAACTCCTCCAGAACGAGGCAAAGCCAAAGACCATTTTCAAGGATATATAGTGTGTATATCTCAGTGCCCCTCTCAATGAAAGGCCTCTGTCTGCTAAATATTTTATATGCAAGTATCCAAACTACCTCTGAGGTCTAGACAGTAGGGAAAAAATCCACAGGTGCCTGTGAGAGCCAGATCATGGGATGTAGGTAAAGAATATACCTCCGGGCCGTTTGGGGGTATGCCAAGCTGAAGATCTGAAGCATCTTCGTGTTTTAAGAAGCCTGGGTTCTGTTACATCATAACACGAAATGAAAAGCTGCTTTTCACAGCGGCGCCATATTCCCCCACCTGGGAGCCGGTGGGTGGGACAGACAGAGAGGGCTCACTGTTTCTGAGGCAGATCGAGTATAGCCAGCAAACATGCAGCAGGAGGGAAAGGAGGTGGGGGAAGCAGAGGGGGAGGAAAGCACACAGGAGCATCTGTCCCTGACTGCTGCCCCAGGGCAGACTGAAGGGGCCCCGGAGCCATGCTATCTAATCCAAGGACGATACACACGAGCTCATACATTCATGACAGAGATGTAAATATCATCATGTAGGCCCCTTCATTGGCTGGCCTCTCCGTCTGCCGACTGCATTTACCGGGACCTACCCCGTGCCACTCACACTGGCCTGACTCCGCCCCCCCACTCCTCACACTGGCTTGTCCCCGCCTCTGTCACTCACACTGGCCTGACTCCACCCCCCCACTCCTCACACTGGCTTGTCCCCACCCTCTGTCACTCACACTGGCCTGACTCCACCCCCTTACCCG
>JAODKL010000037.1:3165426-3181883 GCA_026780765.1 Petrocephalus schoutedeni
ATGTAAATTAAACTCTCAGCCGAAAACAGAAGCGGGGTGCGGTCTCCGTAATGAGCACTGAAAGCGATTTAGCAGCAGTCGGAAGCCGGAAGATAGTCTAAGATCCCGCTGCCAGGATGGATTGTTCTGTGCAGCCTGGATGGATGAATCGGGTTTTGATGGATGTTCTGGAAAATGATCTGAGTTTGGATGGCGTTGCGGTTCTTTCTCTGAATAGGGCCCCCCCTTCGCTGATGAACGTTGTTTTGTAGTCTGTGTTCTGGCGTCCGCTGTGGCGAGTGGTTCAGGCTCGGTCGTCCAGAAAGGTGCGGGACTACGATGGTTAGCATCCATGTCACGTGTCTGCGGTCCTCCTGCGCCCGCTTTCAGGGCCGGTAAATCGAAATGCTTTTGTTAGCCGAGCACAAAGCGTACGAGGAATGCGTTTCGGTGTCGGTGGCGACGAGAAGAATACAGTTATACAATGGAGTGTACAAAATACCTAATCAAGAAAATAGAGTAAAAATATAATGGACATAGAAGCTCTTAATAAATAGACGTACTGTATAAAGACTGTTTAAAGATAGATAGATATATAGATATCTATATATATAATTCTATATACCAATATATATTAAATATAATACATAATATAATACAATCTATAATAATATATTATCTATAGAAAATATTTGATATATAAATAAATTTGTAGACTTATAAATGAAAGTGTGACGAGCTCTGTGCTCGGGGGGGGGAACTTGTGATGTGATACAGTTCCTATGGCAACAGAGAAGTTTGAAGCCAACTGGGGTGCGGGGGGGCGCATTACAGGGGGAGTCTCGCACACACGGACTCCGCCCACACCGGCACAGCCCTGGGATTTACTCTCAGGTTATTACAGGGTCCCGGGGCTGTTATCGATGAATTCTTAAATCCAAAACAAGCACCTCCTGGGCTATATTATCATGGGCTTATCCCTGTATCTTTCCCGGTGTGGCGCTGTCTCTCCTGGGCACCCTTCGGTTCCCGCTGAGGCCCTGGACTCGTTAGGCTGCTGTGTCGCTTCCAGCTTGGGTAAGATCCCCTCCCCCGTCCCCCGCGCCTTTATGTCTGTGATCCGTAAGGTCTGATAGGAGCAGGTGCAGGTCCTGTCTTACCAGGAGTTCTCCTGAAGGGCGCCCGTGACTCCGGTTCAGTTCGGTCCCTGACATCTTTCCGCTTTTATACTGACCTTGTAGTGGAAACTTGCGTCGCTGCTGGAAATCCACCGCTGCCAAAATACGTAATTGGTTAGAGCCAAGCTGGACCGCGGAGCATTTCAGTGTCACCTTCTGGGAGAGTATTCTGCCGTTGCGAGGCGACGGGGGAAAGATTTGGACACGTTCAGAGCGGCCCAAAAAGTATTACTGGCCAGTGAAGTTTCCTGCGCAGTGTAAGCTGGTCTGCAAAAGGGAGATATACTTATATTACTGGCTCAGGAGGGCTGCTCTGTCCTGCTCATCCTGAGTCAGTTAATTACCCACTCCATTGTCACCTTACAGTCAATATGCTCATGTACCAGAGTAGTTGTTTTTCCAGTCTACCGTTACACTGATTTTTTTAAGTGCTAATTTAGTTTAAAATTACCAGCAGTTTCCCGTGTAAGCAAGAGTGGGTGTAGCCGGGAGCTAGTAGCCGGAAACTTGTTGGTTGTGTGGTCATACTTCTCTGTGGAAAACAAGTAGAGCACTATAACCATCGGCGTCTGCATTCCCTGCAAGGAAGCGGTCGTGCAAGGAGGGTGTAGCCGTCTGGAGAAGCCAGCATTCCGACCAGAGCTGAATCACCAGAGAGTAGCATTGCAGCAAGCGCTTCACAGCAGGCAGGGATCGCCTCAGGACAGCAGCCGGGCTAAAGACATAAGTGCATAATTAATGGTGATGATTGCAACGCACAATCAGCCATTTCCCGTAGCGGAGGAGGAGGGATCATTCGCCACTTAGACCGTCGCTGCTGTCTCCCGGTCGGGCCCCGCTTTGCTGGGGCCTCACTGCCTCCTTTACATTCATGGGGTATTAAGAGTAAACAACAGCAACTTCACTGCAGATCTGCGGAACTCAGAGTTATCAGTAGTATTAAATAAAAGTACAATCACGTGGAAGTTCACCCTCTTTCAGTTCTGTAGTTTTACATATCAGGACATGATTAAAAAGTGTGTTTTAGCACAATGCTAAGGAGGAAAGGCAGCGATTTTAGAGAATACATTTTAGAGAAGCAGTTGCTGCTGCCAGCCAATCTGAGAAGGTTTATCCGGCCTTTTCTAAACGATTTGAAGTCCATCATTCTACAGTGAGATTATTCACAAGTGGAAAACATTCAAGACAGTTGCCAATCTTCGCAGGAGTGGATGTTCCAGGAAATTCACCCCAAGGTTAGACTGTGCAATGTTCAGTGAAATTGCAAAAAATCTAAGAGCTACATCTTACATCTCTACAGGCCTCAGTTAGCATGTTAAACGGTAAAGTTCATGACCACAGAATTAGAAAAAGACTGAACAAGTCTGGCTTGTTTGGAAGGGTTGCCAGGAGAAAACCTCTTCTCCCTAAAAAGAACATGGAAGCAAAGTTACGTCTGAACAAACCACAAAACTTTTGGAACAATGTCTTTCAGAAAGGCGAGACCAAAGTGGAGATATTTGGCCATAATGCACAGTGCCACGTTTGGTGGCAAATACTTCATACCAACTGTCAGGCATGGTGGTGGGGGGGGGGGTGATTTGCTTGTTTTGCAGCCACAGGACCTGGGCACCTTACAGTCATTGAATTGACCATGAACTCCTCTGTATTCCAAAGTATTGCTGAGTAAAATGTGAGGTCAACAGCTAAAGCTTGGCCGAAACCGGGTTATGCAACAGGACGATGGATTGAACACACCAGCAAATCTAGAACAGAATGGATGAAAAAGAATCAGGGTGTTGCAATGGCCCAGTCGAAGTCCAGATTGAAATGCTGTGGTGGGACCTTAGGAGAGCTGGAAGAGTGGGCCGGCGCTGTAAGGAAGAGTGGGCCGGCGCTGTAGGGAAGCGTGGGCCGGCGCTGTAGGGAAGCGTGGGCCGGCGCTGTAAGGAAGAGTGGGCCGGCGCTGTAAGGCAGAGTGGGCCGGCGCTGTAAGGAAGAGTGGGCCGGCGCTGTAAGGAAGAGTAGGCCAGCATTCCTCCACAACCATGCGAGAGACTGATGAAGTGTTACAGAAAATGATTACGTCGTTGTGGTTGCTGAAGGTGGCTCTACAAGCTATTGAATCCATGGGATGTACTTAGTGTTTCACACAGGGCTTCTACATTTTGGCTTCATTTTTGTTAAATGACAGTGGAATCTGTTGTGTGTTTTACACCTGAGGTTAGATTTAAATAATTATTGAACCTAGTAAGGACCAGATGCTTTTTTTTATGTCCTGATACGTAAAATCATAGAATTATCTTTTTCGCATGTCAGAATGTCTGAGAACCGTATTGGCCAAAATTTCCACCACTACCTTGACACCAACAGTGACTGGCCCTGCTCTCTGACCCCAGACTTGTCCCACTTGTACGTCACTTTGCACAAAAACATCTGCTAAATGAAAGTGAAACGTATTATAATAAACAGTGGAGTGTGATGTTTCCTCTCATCATTAAACGTTTTGAAGGCGATTATGCTGGGGGTTTGTCTCACAGGCCCCTGCAGTTTAACTTCAGAGAATCGCGGCATCATCCTGACTGTGATTTGCTGAGCTCGGTTTCAAATGCGGAACGTGCTCTACATAGTGAATTCGGGTTTGTGGGTGTGTGTTCGCTTTTTCAGGCTGCGCAATTAACTTGATATTTCGTTATGTATTCATAGTTGAGTTTAGCGCTAATGAGATTTTTCAATGTGGCCTTCTGTTGCTCGGCTCGTGGTCGGGGAGGGAAGCGGCGGCATAGATTTACGTTGATGAAACCAAGATGCAGATTAAGTGCAGAGCTCATTAATGATAAGCGTGAGTCTGTGGGATCGATGGCTCATGAAGTGTTGCTTTGCAAAAACAAAAGCCCCTGGCAGGCAACCTGACAGCAGCCCTTTATCTGATTCCTTTGCTACTGTGTTTGAGAACCTGCCAGCTGTTTCTGGCTGTCTAGACAGGAGGGGACAGACAGTCCTGCGTACGCATTTGGATTTGAGTGAGGGTACATACCTGTCCCGCTCATGGCCGGTGCTCCGTGTGTTACTGTGCGCCTGTAGGTTCGCTGCTTCAGAGATTCGAAGAGGAACACGGGAGAGGAGGATCAAGAGATCCAAGAGGTAGGATGGACCGGCGTCCTGCACCTGGGGGCCTGTAGGGGGCGCTCTTGCATGCATCTGTGTGTGACTCGTATATGGCTTGACCGCTCTAGGCCATCAGCCGGGCTAAGGCTCACCGCACCCAGGACCAGCCGGATCCCTTCTTAGATGATGAGGACATTTCCATGCTAATGGATGATCCCATGGACTCTGACGACGAGCCCCCCATCCCCCAGTCGTCCCGTGGCAGAGGGAGGGGTCGGGGACGTGGGGGTAGAGGTCAGAGTTCAGCCCCCAGAGCGACCTCCAGGCGGGGGAGAGGTGAGTCTTCATCACCACTGGAAGTCGAAACATCCTCCTTGCGGTCGGCAGTGACTGTGATGGCCGTCGTGTCTTCAGCCTCTCCAGTAGTAATAGCTTCTTGACCATAATAGGATAAAAGGACAGGATGAGATTGGAAGTTACTAGAACTCCCACAAGGAGCCATTAAAGAGAAACTGCTAGAGTAGAGGCCAAAGCTCTGGGTGGGAGGTCGGGTGGGCTTACTGTGGGCTCTCACCTCCCTGAGCCTTTCTACCAGCACATCTCCCAGGGACCAGTCCATCAGAGAGCCCCGAGGAAGCGGAGATTCATTTTGGTCAGGTCATCTCACTCACTAAGGAGATGATGAAAATGATTACTCAAGCCCACTTTAGTTCAAGTTCGATTCCACACGCTTTCCCACCCACTCATCCAATCAGTAGCTCCTGGGAGAGCCAGGTCTTGCGGTGAAGGTCTCCACACTATTCTGTTGACTGAGTTGGCCGCCAGGTGTACTCGGGACACCTGACCTCCCGCACGGGCTGCCTTCCTCACTTAAGGCAGGTTTATTCAAACACGGTTTCAGCACGTGGTCCCTTTAGCGAATACGGGCCGCACTCCCCATTGGTCCAGCACAAACTGCGTGGGTGTTTTTAATAAAGTATATCAGCCGCTTCCCTTTCCGTGAATCATGAGATGATCTCTGTTCCAGGCAGTCATTCGAGAACAAGGCCCCTTCTTCACTTCGTTCACTTCCATCCTGCCATTTCGTGTTAAGCCTGACAGATGCCACCGCAGACTGACTTTTATTACGCAAGTCCTGTATTCCGGTTGCATAGATTGTCAGCTCTGGTCTCGTCAGTGCTGCTGGTCTACGAGTTCCTGGTGGGTGACGAAATGCAAACGGCTTTAGCTCCGGACTCCACGCGACGCAGTACTCGGCCACTTCCTTGACAATACTCCACACTGCATCAGCACGGCAAGGAACGGGTTTGAGAGACGCTCCGACCGGAGTCGGTGCACATCCTCGAGGCTTCGGGCTGTGTTCACATCTGATTTTTCTGTCTTTCCTATTTCAAGGAGGTGTCGCGGCGTCAGAACCAAAGCCACCGGGCCGAGGACGGGCCCAGAAGACACTGCTCGGCAGCCCTATGAAGAACAGGTCCATCGTGGATGGTGCGGTCCCGCGCCTCACCTCCTCCGTCGCGTGTACCTCCTTCCCCGCCCACCACAGCCAGAGCCGCCGTGGCCCTGATTAAATTGACTTTCATTTTTCTCCCTCCCTCAGTTGTGTGACGTTTCCTGGCTTTCATCAATCCTGTCCTTGCCAACTTCAGGGGCACATCTATGTGGAAAATGTTGCCATAGAAAAGCAAAAACTGAGTGTAATTAATTGGGTGTTCCGAGTTTATAACTCAATGGTTCAGAATTCCGACCCAGAAAAAGTACAGCTCAGATCCCTGTTCATCCCCACAGTCCTTGTTTTTGTCCCACTAGCCCTTCTGTGTTTCCCTGCTTAATAAATACTGTACTCATGCCCCCTCCTGGAATGGGGCGCCCGCCTCATCGCTTTCCTGTCTCTGAAACAGCCTTCCAGGTGGCTTCCCGGAAGACGGCGTCTGGATCCGCGCAGAAGAGCTACGCTGACGTGGTAAGGCCATTGCGGATCTCTGCGCTTTCCATCTTCGGAAGTCTGTGTCTTGCAGGGTCCGACTGCCCACGTTTGGATGTTTGACAGGCCTTGGATTAAGCTGATCCCCGGTGGGGGTGTGCTCTTAATCAGCAGCCTTGTCACACACACATCAGAAGCCTGCCCAACGCCATACTGCTGCCATAACATTTTTTTTTCCTTTGGTGACATTTTCCCTGGTTCAGGGATAATAGAGGCATGTCCACTACTCAGTCAGACCAGTTGTGACAAATTGCAGTTGTAAGGCTGTTATCTAAGGGTCTGTTGGATTATTTGTACATCATTAGCTTCAGAACAAGGTAACCTTGTTTTTTTTTTTTTTAACAATCAAATGCAATGTTTTGGTAAGATGGACCAAGCACTAAGTGGCAACAAGAGGGACCAGGAAGTTCCGTGGCATGACCACCCAGAAAGGACTCGGGGAACATAGCTGACCTCTTGCCGCCTGTTTATTATTTGTTTATTAAATGTGTTGAGGGAGGTGGTGCTATGCGGCATTTTGGGGAAGTTGCTGGAGCTCTGCCATGTTCCAGGCTGGAGATAACAGCATTGGCCTCATCTGTTTGAGAAACTCCTACTCAGGAGCTCATAGCTGGTTAGGCTTTGCTCAGCCAAGCAGCTAAACACTCGCATAAGGTGTTTATTGTGTTCTCCTGGGGGTGTCCATCTACCGGTGAGGGCGGCTGATGGGGTGGGGGTCTGTAAAGAGCTGCAGGACTGCTGTGTCATTTTCCTGTCAACTCACACAGGAAATAGCAGCCGCATTTAGCCCATCTTTGCTTGCTTGGCTTACGGGGAGCTTAGTTCTGATACATTGGGCCTGAAAATCACTGACAGGGCTGAAGTACTCTAATGCAACTCTGCCGGTGATTGGTGACCCACATAGCTGCGTGGAACCAGAGCAGAGAGCCAGGAAAGGGGCTTCTATCTCAAAGTCGGGTGCGATGCCTGCAGGTGCAGAGCAGATGTAAATGGGACAGGTGCGTATCTTCAGGAGCCGAGTCACTCGGGGAGAAGCGGCTCTGTTCTGGTGAAATTTAACAGCCTGTGTATAAGGCCCTGAAGTATTTGTAATAATAATAATGAATGAGTCTTTGTTGATCCCCATGGGGAAATTTACCTCCCACAGTCTTGCTCTCCATGAGTACAAGCTTTGCCATGAAGGGCAGCACCCTGGGATTAAGGCCCCATAGACATGCTGGTCGGGCTTGAACTGGCAACCTTCTTATCACAGGCATAGAGGCTTAACCCACTGAGCCACACTCTGCCTTGAAGGGCTGTTCTATACTAGGTGCTCACAACACCAATGGGTGTTGTTGCTACACAAGCAGCTTGTACTTGCACACAAAGTTTATGCCAGTCTGAAGATTAAGAGTTACGTGCACCAAGTGAGATCTTGGTCGGCTCCTTCGGTTCCAGTCATTCTTATTTGTGTGTTTGTGGCATGAAATGTTTTATACTTAATGCTTCCGCAACATATACTAAATAATCTTGAAAAGGAACAATCATTCAAATTATAAAGCTTGCTAAGTTTTGTTTCTTATGACAGAACAAATGTTTTAACAAAACGTGACCCCCGGCCCTGACCCATTGGTGATTATCTCTTAAACCCCCCAGATCATTGACGATGACTCAGACGATGACCAGTCCTTTGTGAGATCCTCCAAGCCGACTCCGAGGTGGGTGTAGTTGTGACCAAGCCCCTCTGCCTCGCTTTATCCCTCCTTAAGCACTTAGGTCGCTCTTTTATCAGTTGATTGCCTCTCTCATGTTTTTTTAACTCTTTCCCACCATACTTCCAGAACGTTCTATCAGCTCTTCACACATTTCTCTAGTTATGGGAATATAAAAAAGAAAAAAGAATCGCAAACTTATTGAGTAGGTAAATAAGCCTGATGACAGTGAACTTTGCAAAGTTAATGCTAATTTGAAATGCCAATTTCTGCATGTGTGGCCTATGTGCATTTTTTTTTGACAGGAAAAAAAAAGTAATGAGAGTTGCAAAATTTACACTGTTTGTCTTCAAGCAGAGAGGTGGAATTTTAAGCAGATGTGTGCCTTAATTTATGGTAATGCTCATTTTTAAGGGTTGGGTACGATTAAGCAAACTCTTAAAATTCCAGTTGAAACAGCTTTTAGTCCCATCATCTGTTGGTGCTGTTAAAATACAGAGAAAGTCTTTCCCTACTGTCTCATTTGCATATGATCGATGACTAATCCTGTTCTGTGATCAATAACAGAATCCTTTCTGTGGCACCTACATGAGGTCCCAAATCAGATTACTGTCACTTGCCACACATCAATTCAAAGGCCATTTGTGACTCAGTTTGTCATTTTGGGGTGAAGTTGAATTCATTTTTATACAGCTAGTGCATCGAGTATGGAGACTGTAAATGTTGCAGCCTTCCTTTTTCTAACTGCTCGTCCTGGTCAGGATTGTGGGGGTGGTGGTAGGCACATGCACACACACACACACATTCATTGAACACCCAAAATACGCAAGCAGAATCGCCAACCCTCCCCTATAAATGTTCTTCTTTAGTCAGTACTGGGCTTGACCTTCATAGCTTTGCTGTACGATCGCTTGTCTTGTGCTAATGGCTGAGGGGTTAGGTTCTAGCTAATGGATCTCTGCCACGATTCACATGCGCTAAGCTGTTCCTCCATGCAGGACCTCTTCCACTGCCATGCCGTCTCGGGCCTCTCAGAGCCGGAGCCAGACACGCAGAGGAGTCTGCTTCGACGACGACGACGACGATGAGGTAAGGGGGCTTCCCTCTGTACCCAGCAGGGGCTGAACTCTAAACCAGGCATCGTGTTAAAATTCCCTGGCTGATGTAACTAAATGACGTCTCCCCCTTTCCCTGACCCTGTTCCTCTCTCTCCAGGAGGAGGTTGACCCTTTTAAAAGTTCCACAAGTTCAAAAAAAAGACAGCGATAACTGCGTAAAAGGACCACTGCACTCGGCTCCACTGCACTCAGCTCTCTGACTGCAGTGATTTCCCCCCCCCCCCCCATCTAAACCTACTTTTTGTTCTCTTTTGACTTTGATATCTTGTATAATTGAACAATTTCCCTGTTGCATTTGTTTTAGCTTGTACTGTGGCCTCTCCCCTCCACAATTCCTCATGCAGTTTATGCCTTCAACCTACAGCATGCAGTCACTTCCTAAAGCGTCAGATGATAGGGTCGCGTTATGTTTTGTGCACCCTTTTGGGCCGGACTGGGTCACCTCTGCGGATTTTCTGGAAAATCCTGGGCTCTGATTCGGAAGAGGATTACCATACCTATTGAAGATCTAGCTCTCTTTCAAGCAGGGTGTATGGTTCATCTTGTTGGGGTGAGGTGGGGGGTGGCTTAGTTTTTTTTCAGTCCTCTGAACTGTGCAATTATGTCATTATTCTTCTCCCAGCCCTTGTGTGGATGAGGGAAGGTGGGACGCATGTTTGCATCGACGCGGCATGTATAAGAGAGCGTTGCCACGGGAGACATCGGTCCTGAATCTGAGTCACAGCAGTTGGCATTAGAACGAAAACCACACTTCTTGAAATCTGTTGGTGTGCCATGGGTTAGCATATGAAAGATAACCGGGGTGCAGGGCTGTAGACAGCGGGCGTGTTTTGGTTGGTTTAGTCACCTGCTGTTTTCTCCAAGGTCAGATCTACCATGTAAAATAACAAGAGACACAGAATTACAATATACTTTTTGCATTTACCTTTGAACTCGGTCTCCCCATCGCTGATTTATTGGTGTTATCCTAATACACAGAAGATAATCCCCCTGCTCCATCCATTCTGGTGTGGATGGGGCACTTACAGCCATCCCCGTCTACTTCCGTCACCTGGGCTTTGATCCAGTGCCCCCCCCCCCCCCCCCCCCCGCGTTGTGGAGAGAAGCGACGGGCCCTGTGCGAACAGTACGGAAGAGCGCAGAGTGTCGGACAGCCCGCGAAAAATGCAGAATATAATTTACACTTTATAAATAGGCCTACGTCATTTTTAGTGCTGAACAGATGTGTCTGTCCTGTATGCTTAAATAGCTGTAGTACCCCACTGACCTGCTCCGCTGAACAGAGTAGGGTGCTTAGCATTAAACTTATGTACCAGTCTTTGGTACAATAATATTAATGAGAACAACTTTATGTTGTAGGCTTACTGCTAAAGAAATATTGCAATCTGTTCTGTCCTACAAAGGCCAAACATAGTATCTGCATTTTTTTTTTACCAAAATTGAGCTCTTTTGCTGTGTTTTAACTCGCGACAATATATTAGAGATAACTATAAATAGATAAAGATAACTATAATAACTGCAAAACAGTACAATAAACTTAGCAAAATACTCATCTCAGTTTCAGCATCAATGTGTAGTGACTGTATTTTGCCTTTGTCGGGCAGTATTTTAGAATGTAATATTTAAGCATACCTTACATTTTTAAAGCCCATATACATTTTTTTGTCCTAAATAATTCACATTGTGTATTTTAAACCCAGTTTGCCTAAAGTAAATACATTTGGGTGCTGGATAATTTAACATGTTTTCCTGAAAGCCAGCAGTCGGTTGATTTAGGCCTGCCTGTTTTCTTCTGCAAATCGGGTCATCTGCAACGTGGAAAATATATCAGGTATATAAGTATTTACCTGCATATTTTTATAGTCCAATTCAGTATAGTCCAACTAAATGACAGCCATGCCCATGTAGAAAAATGGGGGATTTGCAAATTCCTGCAATGAAATGTATGGGAAATCACCAATTAAAGCAACTGAAGGGTATTTCTTAGGATGGTCACATTATATATAACACATAAAAGCTACGGACAACTTTATTTTCTTTTTGAACGTTGAAGCGCTAAATAATTAATAATATCCATCACCGGCTGCCTTTTGAATGTTGTTCGCATTTGTAAGCTAGCTGAAGCTGAATGCAATTTTCTGAAATGTGTTTCATATCTTTGGTAATCGTCTCTATTTAAAGCAGTTGCAGTTCATAAAGTAATATCACAGTATGATGCAATTCTCAAGGTCAGTAAACTCAATGAACCAAATTCCTCTATCAGGGTTATATGCTATTCACGGGCCATAGTGTGAGCTACCGTGTATACGCTGTTCAATGAGTTGTGAGAAAATGCATTCAAAACATTATTTACTGTCCAGTTTATCTGAAATTACTAGGCCACTTACTGATCTTACAGGTTACCCCTATTACCAATGTGTCCTTTTATTGTATTAATATTCACTAGTCTTGTCCACCAGGACACTCCTACTGGCCAAGTGGGAGAAAGGGGCTTTGTAAAAACATGGTTTAGACTCCAAAGGTTGAAAGAATTAGCACCTGATAACCATGTCATTCTCAATATGAGCAAGTGACGGTTATCGGTGGACAGTTATTAATGTTTGCTTTCACTTTACAGCTAAGCCTTCTTTTTTTCAATTAACACCTGACTGAAAATACGAAGGACATCCATTTTCTGTGCCGCTTATCATATGTGGTAAATTTGTGTACGCTTTTGCCCTACGGTTACATGTTTTTTTGCGGGGATTAAACGTTTAAATGTACTTGACTCTTTGGCAAACGTCATTGATATTTACGCTGGCTGTTTCGACTGCTTGGTTTTCTATCGCGTCCACGATTTCCCTTGTTTGAAACTACTGAAATTACAAAAATACAATTTGAAGAGAAATACAACTGTACATGGGTAACAGCACACAATTCCAAAATAGTTTTTTTCTGCTGTAAAAATTGTTCCTTGTCTGTATTTTTCCACTAAGACCTTCATATATTAAAAACTAAGGTCCACACAATACGCACGCACGTCTGCATGGTTATTTATTCGTCAGCGCTTCTCTATTAATTAAACTGGCAGGAAGTGACACTTTGAATTTCTGCGTTCAGGTATCAGCCAATGGATATGAGACCTGATACATATGCGGGTTAATTTATGTATACATCTGCGCTCAAAAAAAAAGCTTGCCAACTAAAAGCTGAGCGATGCCGCGGACATCCAGTGCACCGCCGCGGCGCCGCGCCGAGCTTCACCTGCCCCGCTCTCATGGACAGCTGCCCGACTTTAAAGCGAATCGAGGAGGGCATTTCTTGCCAATCGCAGGCATGAGGAGCACATGTATGTGGCTGTCTTTTACGTGCATGGCGACCAGCGTTCGCACATCCAAAGCCCGAGTGTACAACGCCTCTTTTTTCGGGGGGATCTTCGAGGCGCCCGCGAACCGCTCCGCTTTCCTCACAGTGGATGAGAGTACTTTGGCTGACTGGCAATTTCTTATTGGCAAAAAGAAATACGGCGCGGAGTCTCAGGATCCCACGGTGAAAGCTCTTCTAATCATCGCCTACTCTTTCATAATCGTGATCTCCCTCTTCGGAAATATCCTCGTTTGCCATGTCGTGATCAAAAACAAAAGGATGCACTCCGCCACTAGTTTGTTCATCGTTAACCTGGCTGTAGCGGACATCCTCATCACCTTGCTGAACACCCCATTCACTCTCGTAAGTAGTCACATGACTGGTGTGTCCCGTTAATGTGCATCAACTTTCCATATGGAAGTTCAGTATCAATAGCATGTGGTCGATTGCACAGTGATATATCTGTATTTTAACCGCTCACTTTTACGCAGCGACGTGTTGCGGGCGCCGCTCGCTGACTGTATGCACACTCGCGCTTCGGCTTTCCAGGTCCGATTTGTCAACAGCACATGGGTCTTCGGGAAGGACATGTGTCACATCAGCAGGTTCGTGCAGTACTGCTCCCTGCACGTCTCCACCCTGACCCTGACAGCCATTGCACTGGACAGGCGGCAGGTAAACCGGCACCTCCAGCTGTAGTGTTCGTGCGCAATCCTGAGCCCTATCTGAACATCCATTGCGCAGTATTCATCTTGCTGTATTAGGCTCAATTCACAGTACACGACCTTCCACGTCGTCAGACCGCTGTACCGTTCACACTGCATAACTTGTCTTGTGATCGGGAGTCGTGCGGTCGTGGTTTACACAATGCACGACAGATCAGCGACAGGGCATCGTACACTACAAGATCTTTCACCAGGAAGAATCGCACACGAGTCTGTCTTGACCCCCGAAGTACGTTTTGTCACGAAATCACAGGCGTGAATGACACCGGGAAGTCACAATTCTACAATGTTAAAACACTGTAATCATATGACAGCACACATGCTCGCTATATTAATAATTTCATATATCAGGACATCATATTTCGTGTATAATTCATAGTGTCATATTTTTCAGACACCAAAAGCGTTGGGGCAGCAGGTTACAGACCCCGAAATTAAGTAATAAAGTAATAAAACTCTCACATACATGTAAATGTGTGTGTGTGTGTGTGTTGTGCATGTATGGTTAGACTTCTCCATCCAGCTAACCATAACTGGCAAGCCTTGGTCCAGATATTAAGCCTGCTACGTATCTGACGGTCGCGTCTTTGAGCAGTTCGCACACAGCGGTCGAAAACTGCCTCTAAAAAACTGTTTCCAAAAACTGTCTGCGAGCGGAAATTCGGGGCTAAAATCTTGTGGCGCAGGAGATTGTTACGTTAACTTCTCGTTTTTTTTCTTATTGATATCCGCACCATTCACCAAAAAAACACCGGGGTACGGTAGTCTGACCAGAAGAGGCTTCTGGCGGCAGTACATTGTGTTTTTCGCTCTAGATTATTCTGCATCCTTTAAAGCCACGGATGTCTCCTGCTCGAGGCGTGATCTGGATCGCCGTCATATGGCTGATGGCCGGCTGCTTCTCACTGCCTCACGCCGTCTACCAGAAGCTCTTTACTTTCGTATACAGGTGCGTATGTAGGAGCCGGACCCCGATGCTTGCGAAAGGTGGGGCTGCTGACTATACTAGCTGAAATCAGGGAGTTGGGAGGGCTCGTCTAGTCAGAATTTGCGGGCAGTAACTCTACAAGGGAAGCCACGGGTAAAACACACTGTTTATAACCCAAACCAACAGATTTTCCAGCCATGAATACAGCCCAGTTCAGTTATTTAAAAACTCCAATTTTTGATTTGTTGTAGTTTGTATATAAAATGTACTAATGAGGCTGCCCAGTAGGGCAGTGGTTAGCGCTGTTGACTCACACCTCTGGGACCAGGGCTCAAGTGTCTGCCCCAGCTCTGTGTGTGTGGAGACTGCATGTTCTCCCCGAGTCGCTGTGGGGTTTTCTCCGTGTATTGCACTTTCCCTCCACAGTCCTGAATTGTCTGTAGGTGTGCATGTGTCCCCCCTGCCCTATGGTTGGTGCCCCACCCTAGCTTACACCCTGCCTTGCTTCTGGCCTCTGTAACCCATTGTACGGGTATGGAAGATAGATACAAGGCATAAATTGCAAAAAATAAAAAATAAATGAGGGAAGGGAAAGCAGACAATGCATTAAACTAATTCTGACAGAGGTAATAGTTTCTGGCCTAATGGCTTTTCTAAAGGAAAATAAGTAATTTAATAAAATAATGTGTAAATACACCCTGTTAAAATTGCTTGATAAATAACTGCTAGCTCTAGGTGGCTGAGACACTAAGACCAGCGAGTGAGCAGCCCTCAGAATAGCATTCAGCTCAGGTGTGTTTTCCCAAGGAGGCTATCAGCATGGGACTGTGTTAACCCTTTTCCCGTGACAATTTCCCCATGTGAAATTTGCCTACCATTTAATGATGCTCTCGGGTCAGACAGACCCCAAACACGGGATAGGTGTTAATAGTCACCTGATGGCCTGGTACCCTCATCTAAGGCTTATTTTTTACTGGATAAATGAAACGGCAGAAGAAGCTTTTCTCGCCTCGTTTCAGCTTCATTTTCAGACACAGTATGTAGATTAAACTCTAATCTGAATGCACAATCAGTCTCATTGTCGGTGGTAATGCGCAAAACATTTTCTAATTGTTCTAAATGAATTGGAGTGTTCCTTCAATGTGGACTGGCCAATTTCCCTAGTAGCACTTCCGGCTGCCCAAAAAGGCAGCTCATCATGGGTGAAATCCTCCTTCAGTAGAGGTGGGACCTGGCAACTGATTTAATGTGTTTAGAGGAGGGAGCCATCCACCCAGATACACCTGCAGTCCCGCAGGCAGCTGGCCAAATGCACTGACTCTTGTGATCTCCATTTGCAGCTGTGAGGGTTTGTTGATTGATTGCAAAATGGCCGATCGGGACGTTGAATGACACTGATGCGTTTCCCTCCCTGCCAGTAAGGACATTTTGCGAAGTCTGTGTGTCCCCAATTTCCCGGAACCTTCCCACCTCTACTGGAAGTATATTGACCTGGCGACCTTCATCCTGCTCTACGTGATGCCGCTCCTCATCATCACGGTGGCCTACACCACGGTGGCCCGCCGGCTGTGGCGCCGCAATGCCATTGGCGACGTCACCACCGAGCAGTACTTCGCCCACCGCAAGAAGAAGAAGAAGACCATCAAGATGTTGACTGTGGTGGTCGTGGTCTTCGCCGTCTGCTGGTTCCCGCTCAACTGCTACGTGGTGCTGCTGTCCAGCCAGGCCATCCGGAGCAGCAACGCCATTTACTTCTCCTTCCACTGGCTGGCAATGAGCAGCACATGCTACAACCCCTTCATCTACTGCTGGCTCAATGAGAACTTCCGCGCCGAGCTCAAGTACCTTCTGGGCATGTGCGGGAAGCGGTCTGGGACAGCCCCTGAGAACCAGCCCCAGTCTGGGACTCACTGCCACCGCACCGCCTGGCCTGAGAGGAGAGGCTCCTCCCACTCTCGGCCCAAGGACACCCATGCGTTCAGGTTCATCTCCCACAATCACTCTGGCAAAACAGATATTCTCTCTGTGGAGCCAATCGTAGCAGTGAGCTAATGGTCAGGCCCTGCCTCCATCACAAATATCCCCTCTGTGGAGCCAATCATAGCAGCATGCAATGGTCAGGTTCCGCCTCCATCACAGATATTCCCTCTGTGGAGCCAATCATTGTGGTGTGCTATCGGTCAGGTTCCACCTCCATCACAGATATTCAGTTTGTGGAGTCAATCATAGTGGTGTGCTAACGGTCAGGTTCCACCTCCATCACAGATATTCCCTCTGTGCAGCCAATCATAGTGGTCTGCTAACGGTCAGGTTCCGCCTCCATCACGGATATTCCCTCTGTGCAGCCGATCATAGTGGTTTGCTAACGGTCAGGTTCCGCCTCCATCACGGATATTCCCTCTGTGGAGCCAATCATAGT
>JAODKL010000037.1:3194069-3207303 GCA_026780765.1 Petrocephalus schoutedeni
AGAGAGAGAGAGAGAGATTTGCCATAATGTGACTCTTAGGACATCTGAAATCATGTTGCACGCACATGCACAGGTTACACGTAAATGAAATCCCTAACCAGTGTTATAACTCCAAGTAAGGAGCCAGAGCATATGCATCTGAAAGAGAAAAACATTTCCTGAGTCCTGAGGTAACTGACTTCAGTGTGGGGAGGGGGGGGGATTAAAAACCCAAACAGTTCCAGTTTCACATTCAAGGCACGTCTGCTGGTGCTGGCTGCCCAGCCAATCGGAGCATCGGAATGAAGATGTTCTGAGCTTGTCTCCAAGCATGCTGGCCATTCGTCTGCAGAGCTTTGTAAATAAACAGGAGCAGACCAGCCAGAACACTCACCGGGCCGGAGAGGGGGAGGACACACTGGAGATGCCCAGGAAGTGGTGCGGAGCTGACCAAGAGCAGGCTGGCCATCCCCAGGTGAGTCCAAGCATGCAAGGGCCCCATGTTCACGCAAGGGCCCCATGTTCACGCAAGGGCCCCATGTTCATTAACGACCCACAAAATCGTACTTACAGGTGGTTAAAAACAAAGGTACCACTGTATATTTAAAAAAAAAACATTTTAAAAGTCGGTGAGTCACTTAACGCAACATCCCCCCCCCACACACACACACACACACACACATGCACCCCCCAAGGGGGATCCCACCATGAGCCTGAACAGACCCGGAGTAATTTGACACAGTCACGAAGTTCAGGTTGCATCATCTGGGGGGGGGGGGGGGGGGGAGGCAACAGTCATCACCAGGGAGACCAATCACTGGCACCTCTTCTGGTCCATCTTCAGTCCATCATTGTGGAGCAGTGCTGACCTTTCTGGGGGTGGGGAGGGGAAACATAGATTATATACAAGAAGTTGTGGGGTGGCTCTTCAACTCACTGAGGTGAGGCCCAGAGTAGAGCGCGTGACATCGACAGTCAGGGCTCGTCACTGAAAATGCCCAACCAGAGAGACGAAACACTACAGTGAAACGACATCAGCCAGGCATAGCTCAAGGAGTTTGCTACTGCCACATGACCAAAGTTAATCATTATTTAAACCCCCCCCCCCAAAGCAAACACCAACATATGTACCAAAACAATACAATACAATACAATTTTATTTATATAGCGCATTATCACAACATTACATTGTCTCAATGCGCTTTACATTATCTCTGCCATATAAAGACTCTTTGAGGCCAACTGAATTATTATGAATGAGTTTGAATTAGCAGACTTTTCGACCGCTGGCAATTAAAGAGCCTGGGCGATGTCACAGGCCTATACTTTAAACTTCACTGCGCAGAAGAGGAAATTGGCATCCTGTCCAAAAGCACCGATTCTGAAAGCGAAAGTGAAAGATGATCAACAAAGGCTTCAAAGACATCTGCTTGTGGAAACTTTCACCTGTAAAGGGTTGAAAAATAAGGCACTGGCAGCCCAAGATTATTCTAGATAAATTCTCAAAGTAAATGTAACTAATGTGAACCTCCCCCTCACCTCAAAGACCGGCTATGTATATAGCAAAGAAAAAAAGAACAGAACAGGTTATTACGTCTCACGCAAGAATTTCTGATAAATGCATCTGGCCAGTAGGTGGCACAGCAGTTAAATAACCTGCAGCGAATCAAAGAACAAAGCAGCTACATGTACAAATGCTATGAGGGACTGAGGGATTCTCCTACTGCACAATAGAGAGGCATGTAATTCAGTTAAAGGTGTCAGACAGCCAGCCCTGTGTGCCCTGAAATGGAACAAAATGTGCTCTCAGAGTCAGCAGTGACGTGACGTAAGAAAAGAAGGGTGGGGTGGGGGCATAGGTGAGGAGGAGAGGGGCAGGACTGTTTGGTGCACATTACTTTGCCTCTTTGTAGTGGGGGTCCCCTGGAGTGTGTGTGTGTGGGGTCAGGAACAGTGGCCAGATCTACTAGGGAATTAGCAGAATAGTGCAGTAATCA
Organism: Petrocephalus schoutedeni; assembly: GCA_026780765.1. NCBI lineage: Eukaryota > Metazoa > Chordata > Actinopteri > Osteoglossiformes > Mormyridae > Petrocephalus > Petrocephalus schoutedeni. The sequence continues at coordinate 3,196,046 of JAODKL010000037.1, forward strand.
GCTAATCAAAAATTAGCCGATACAATTAGTAAATACTCACAATCCCTATGACAGAAACTGGATTCACAGTCAAAATGGATCCGAGAGCCCAGTGGGGCATCCGAGAGAAAAAGAAGCTAGAGGCAGGAAATTGCTTAATGTGCCAGAAATTAGCGTGTTTTTACAGAACATAAAAAATCAAGACTACAAACAAAAACAGTGCTAGGGCAGAAATCGCACATGCGGATGTTAACAGTCGGTAATTAGCCAACGGCGTAACTGCTGCTAATGGCTACTAAGGTGAGGGGTGCCATTGTGGCCCTGGGGCCTATAGAGATTTGAATCCAGCCACGGTCAGGGTGAATTGGGGGGTGGGGGGGCAATGGAGCCTGGGGTTCAGACTGATTCAAACTGCAGGAGAACTCCCACCCTACACCAGGCCTCTGAAAGGGCTTCACTCCGGACGCAGGAACGCCGGCTGTTAGACAAAATAGACAAAAAAAAAAAAAAAAGCCATTTGGGGTTTCAAAATTTTTTGCATGTTCTTTACTGGACTGAGTGTCCATCTTTAGAATATAGTGCCTCTAGTGAATATAGTGGGACCTCGGCACTTCATTTTGTTCCCTTTCATGCTTCCCCTGGGGTTGGGCCGGACAATTAATTGAATGCTTCTAATCGATTTCCTAAACAAAATAATTGAGAAAATTATTCTTGTGCTGCTTTTGGCTGTTTCTCTATATTTAGTGTTCAAAGACTTTTTTTTCAAAGTTTTTTTTTCTTCAGAAAGTCCAATAAATGCACGATATTTCCAAAGTCAATAAGTAATTGTGTTAAATAACAGTGGCCTCAATAATGACCAAAATAACCGTGATTATGATTTTTGCCACAATTCGAGCAGCCCTACCCTGGGGCATGCTATCCGCTGGGGCACAGACATGGAGCCACCTTGACGTTCCTGACACAAACGGGCATTTCGGCTGCATTCAGGCGGTGTGCATTGAATGGGAAGGAGCGAAGCCGCATCCTGTGGCTGTGACATTTAACCGCGGCATGGGATGGGGAGTCGCTGCCCAGGGCTCGCACTGCCCCCTGCAGGCAGGCACCTGAAGCACCAAGTCCCAGCTGTGCACTTTTAACCGCAGTTTGACTCTGGAGTTCCTCCCGTCTTTTCCTTTTCAGAACCGGAGCGCGCTTGGTGTTATTATAGTTTTGGGTTTGCAGATTATTCTTCTTATTTTCCATACTATTTGTAAATCTATCACATATTTTACTTTAGTTTTATTTACTGCAATGGCTTTGCCGTTTTCAGTTTAGTTTATACTTCATGAGGTCACTTTCATTTAATTTTTTATTTTGAGTTCAACTTTATTACAGCTGAGTAAATAGTCGAGAAATTAATATTTATAATGTACAGTAACTCCTTCACATTTGTAAACCTGACATTCATGGTTTCGGCCTTGGTCGGGTGTGAAAAATTTAACGGGAATATTTTTGGAGCTCACTGAAAGATCACAAAAACTCACAGATAGTGTCAAAAGTCAGAAACAATACTAAACATGTTTTGGATCACAAACTCATACTATAAATATTTGTGATACTACTTATATGTTAGTGGACATGAATACTAGTCTTGGCTGGGTACGCACGTGTTAGCCTCTATGACCACAGAATCTCACATTTCACATCATAAACTTTTCAGTATTGTTAATTTCCAGTTTTTAATTGGTAATACCTAAATGGACGCTTTGTGTTATTGTTTGAGCTAGCAGACTGTTATGGGTTGAGGTTAGAGGGGCCAAGTTTTATTCGCGAATTTTCACATTTGCCGGGATGTTCTGCTGGTAACCCTCGCTAATGGGAAGGGGCTACTGCACTGTTCATTATACAGGGTGTTTGAATTTCTGATATGCAAAACCTCTTTAAAACATTTTAAAGTGCACTTAGATTTAAAAGAGCAAAACGGAATCGCTAGAACATTTGCACTGTTTAATTAGGATTTATTATGAAGCAGTTTGTACTTTGACGCTCCCGTAAATACAGACCCGTGCGCACGCACGCACACACACACACACACACACACCTTTTACTAACAGCAACTGCCCATCAGGTAGGTAACATGCAGTGCTGAATATTGGCATTGCCAACAGCAGCGCTGGGTTCAGTGAAATCCCCAGGAGCGACTTCCTAGGGGAAGGGGAGCACAGGTCATTGGTGGAATCCCCAAAAATGGCAATCTGACGGGCTGATGTAACTCGTGCTGTTGTTTTTTCAATCTTGTTCTATATGAAAATTATTAACTTTTTCTAATAACAATAATTCTAATTTCTGGTACTTTTTCAGCCTGTTGTAACTCAAATGGGAGGAAGTTTGGGTTTATTCCGGAAGCCATTGTATTGGTGAACGGTAACAGGGCAACAGGGCAACAGGGTCAGTTAACCCTGACGAAGGCACCTGAACTAACCTTAATGTGACATGTGTGTGCGACATGCGTGTGCATGTATATTTCTGTGAGACTGTTTAAATTGTCTTAGATGTCAGTATATATCCGTGTGCTGATGATTTTATGCACTTTATTGCTCACCTGCTTGAACTGGCCCTCTGGAGACAAATCAAGCATTTTGAATTAAACAGAATTACTTTCCGTCTTTGTTCATGATGATAATTCAGGACGGCCTTTTCGATGGCCAGCGGGGAGGCAAAAATGGAAGAAGAAAAAAACAAAAAAAAACAAAACACACCTTTACACCAGCTATTTATTCATGGAGCTGCCACAGTTTATGCTATGGCAGATATTGTCCCGTTTGCCTAATCTGGCTGGTTCACCCACAGGAAAACCGTAAAACCATCACTATTATTTTTATTAATAATACTGAGAGGCACACAGTAATTATAAATAGCCATGCCAGCACAGTTTCCTTTTGTTGCAGCTGAAAGGAGCCACTTCATCAATCCCTGAAGAGCATTTAAACAGGCAGTCACTCGCTCGCATGAAGTGCTCAGCGCCACTCACCTTTCATTTCGACGGCCTCGTCTCGCCCAGCCGCCTCTGTGGTCCCGGGCCGTAGGCCGGCGGGCGCCCTCCCATCCATGGCATCCGACCTCACCTGGCCCAGCGCCCGCAGCAGCCCCAGCAGGTCGCACGGCACCTCCGTGCGCCGCAGCATCTCCAAGACCTTCAGCCGCTTGTAGGACTTGAGCTCGCTCAGGTTCTCCTCCAGGAAGAGCAGGTAGAGCGACAGGTCGTCGAAGGCCGGCCCCGAGCCCAGGTCAAAGACGCTGAAGATGGGCAGCATGGCGTAGAGCTCCAGGAAGGCGGCGCGGGCTCTGCGGGCCGGCTGCAGGAGCGCGTACACGATGGCGGGCACCAGCATCACGTACACGGTCAGGTTCAGGAGGCTGAGCAGCTGGAAGACGCCCACGGCCACCAGTTTGCACTGCAGGGCCGGAGGGAGGCCGGTGTCGTTCTGCAGAACGCCGCTGCGGATGTCGCAGCTGAACTCGTCCGTGATGGTGGCCATGCTGATGTAGTAGGCCAGGTAGAGGCAGGCCAGCAGCAGGATGCAGAGTGTCAGCCCCTGGCAGACCAGGTACTTCACCAACAGGCTCCTTGAGGCTCCCTTGGTCTTCAGGTACTGCTCCACCAGCGGATAGCCGAAGCCCTCTGTCAGGTCCGAGACACTGCTGCGGAAGCATAGTGTGTGTGATTATCACCTGGCCAGGGAGACGGGGAGCTGAAGATCAGGCAGCCCTTTCAGTGTGTGTGTGTGTGTGTGTGTGTGTGTGTTGGTGCGGGGAGGGTGGTGGAGAAAGAAAGGAAAAACTTTGGGGTGCAGAGGACACAGAACAGGTACTAGCATACTACACCGAAGACATAGGTCATCTGACCCGATCTGCTGAAGGCTACATTCAGCCTGAGGTCACCCATTTGGGCAATCATAGACAATCCCCAGGGAATCAATGGAATGCAGTGTAACACAGTCAGACACTGAGGGGCCAATCAGAGCCAGTTGAAGAAGGGAAAAAAAAGCCAATAAGAGGAGGCCAGAGCAGGAGTGCTGCTGGTCCGGAGCTGTGCAGAGCCAGCGTGCTGCTGATGCTGTAAACTCTGCTCACAAAAAACAAAGCGGTCTCCTGCTTCTCGTTTTGGGCTTGGGGCTCCCTGCTTTACACCCACGCGGGTGGAACTCTCCACCTTCTGATAAGGCTCGTTAACTGGGAACATAAGGACTCTGCTGCCATCGAATGACACAGTGCCCCCCACAGTGCCCGACACAGAGCATCGCTCGGTTCTGGTCGAGCCAGTCATTCCGATCGTGGTCGCCGTGACCTTTCGAAGAACCGTGCTGCCTGCCGTGCGGCTGCCTGCCCGCGGCGTGTAAATACGCGAAAACACCACAATCACGGTGATTCGACGGCAGGAAAGGTCTCCGCAGCTGACGCGCGGCGACAGCGTGCAACGATGGTGATGTGAGCAGCATGCTAGCAGTAGAGGGGACCATCTCCCACCGGGGACCCAACCTCAATCATCCCAAACCACCACCCAGACGATAAGAATACGCAGGGGGACACAGCATGGGGTGGAGGGGGGCATTTACCTGCACGAGGTCCCTGGCTCATCACTGGCTGCCAAGCTCTGGGCCAGCTTGATGGCCCGGTTGTAGGAGCTATCCAGCTGCTCTATGATGAAGGCCAGGTCCGAGGTGAGGCAGGGTGCGGCCGCGAAGCGCCAGAACAGCACCGGAACATACAGGAGGACGGCGAACAGCAGGAGGATGTAGGGAAAAAACTGGTAGGATGAAAAGGAAGGAAAGCTTGAGTCAGAAGGGGGGGCGGGGGAGAGTGATGGATATCTGAAATCTTTATTTAACTATAAATCGATTAAAGTGGTCGGCAACAGCTCACACATGGAGAGTCAGGAACACCCCGAGGAACAGCGGCTGAGACAGCAGGCACACGCGAGACAGTGCCACTGCATGCTCACGGCCAGATAAACGACAGGCAGCCGGACTGACAGACCACACACACACCTGACAACCCCCCTCCCCTTTAAAGCTTCTCTCTCTCTCCCTCCCTCCCTCTCCCTTGTTTGGAATATAATGCTCCACAACTCAATGTAAAAAAAAAAGCCAGCAGATTCTGTGTGTGTGGGGTGGAGGGCTGGCAAGGCTGATGCCCTCTAGGTGGCCACCAGCTTTGCATGTTTACAGGAAGCTTCTCCAACCTGAAGACACCAGGCAGTGACCATATGGCCCCGTCTGCCATCTGCCTCCGTCGCAAAGCATAAGGCCCTGACAGGAGATGTCTGGAGGCCAAGCGTGTGCCGCGAGGAGGGGCCATGTGAAAGACCATGACAGCTGAACACAATGACTCTGCAGTTCATTTCTTTAGATCACATGACTTTTCGAGCACCAGGCAGTGTGAGGGGCGGCGGGGGGGGGGGGATATAAATAGTGGAGAGCCTCATAAGGAATTCCCCCTCGAGGCACACCACCCCCCCAAAATGCAAACGCACGCACACGTCCCCCTGCAGAGCACATGGATCGCTTGGCTACCGCGAGGATCTGCTCCCAGCCTCCCTAGGAGCACCCATCAGCTCCAATTAGGCCACTCTCCAGCGGCCCACGAAAAGGTCACATCAGTAGGGCCCCGGAGCAGAGTAATCATTAGCGGGCAGACCGCTAACGGCATGACAGGCCAAGAGGCCGTCAGCAGCCCTCGGCGCTGCCTCCCATTCCACGCCTTCCCGCCAATTTGTTTACACAATCTTTTTGTGGCTCTCCGAGGGCCCCGCCCACATCAGATGGCAAATGCATTCCATCACAATAACACTGCTACCTAAACAGTGGGGGGGGAAGCCCCCATAAAAAGGTATGAAAGCAAAGTTTAACCTGACTACTGCCAGTATGTGAGGGTGTGACCACTGGGTGCCAGCTGCCCTCCTCACACGTCATATCCCAGCATTCTTTAATACTGCTGAGCGGCTTATGGGCACGAGGCCAACCGCAAAGCTCCCTGCTGCCCCCTAGTGGCTAAGGATGGCAACGACACCAAAGAACTCCACAACAAAGCATCTGACTCATCACCTATTATTCTTAGCATTTTATAGATTAGCATTTTACTGTACCTTTAGTACATTCCTTGAGAGTACCAGCTTCAACGCCACGAGTCAAACCCACAGTCCAACCAGTTAACATTAAGCTACAGATGCACCGATTGTATCAGCCTATGGTTAAAAAAGAGCCGATTTTTACAGTCGATAATTCCCTTTAAAACGGTGTCCCATATTGCTTTGCACACCCGCGTCCTAAACAATGAGAAAAATGGCACCTGTACAGAATTATTTTAACAAATCCGTTCTAATAATGACGGCTGCAGTGCTACCAAACAACACTAGCCCGTCAGTCACGCAAACGCTCGATAGCAAGCGGAAATTCAGTGCGGACCGCGCAAAATCAAAGGTTATTACTCTGAAAATTACGAGTTTACCAGACTTGATGATCAGCTCTCCTCTGTAATAAATGTTATAAACAGGGGTTGACATAAGTGGTACGCGAGTACGCATGAGCGGCACTTTTCAGTCTTTCAGTCGCAAAAGCGTACCTACTTTAGTAACTTCATACTGGGGCTTTAATTATTAATTATTTAATTAATAAATCGGTATTGGCCAGAAATTTCCTTATCAGTGCATAAACTGTATAAAATGGCCTCAGGTAACAAGGGAGATGGAGAGAAACTCCAGGACAAAGGCAACATTCCTCTACACAGCACATACAGCTACATACACCTTCCTTAAAAAAAGCAGTGGATTTTACACACAAATATTAAAATTGCAATGGCACACCTCCCCAAATGTCAATCATATGCAATGCAGTAAATCCACCCTACATTTGGGCAGACAGGGTGACATGTTTCACAAGCACGAGGTCGAGTCCGGATCAACCACGGTCACTCACACAGGCCTAGGTACACTGCTAAATAAAACTGCCTGTCACTGCAATTCAATCCCTACTGATTAATCCATCCAACCACCCACCCACCCCCCCACATATGTCGGGCAGGGTTGCGGCATCTATCCCAGGCAGGGGTCAACCCTGGATGGACTGATCTTGATTCATTAATTTATTTTTTCAATTAAATGCAAGGAAATCCCAACCTCCACACACAAATGCACACACAGGCCCACCTGTGCACACACATGCATGCATGCATGCATCAAATCTACCCATGACATTATCAATAAGTCAGCTGCTCTTAGGAGAAACTCAACCGCACAGCATTTACCGCCTGTTCCCACGTCACATACGGCCCGTCTATTTCCCAGCAGTCTTTGTGAGCAAGCCCCTCCCACTTGCGGCTGCAATAGCCCATCAATAACGTGAGGATGAGGAAGACTCCTCCCCATTCCCTGGCCACCCCATCCCCACGCATAAGCAACACCCGCATCAGCTATATGGTTTTACAGACTTTGCAGAATGCACAGAAAGCTTAACCGCAGGAGTTAAAATTAGACTATTCACGTGTCGTGTTTTTACAAGCCATTCCTCGCACATTCACTTCTAAGTGCTGGATAAATGCGGGCATGTTCATTCTCCCTGATGAATGGAGAGAGTAATTTCTCAGGTGCGCGCTGAATGCTGCTCCCATGCAGCCACCCGAGCGCCGGGTAATTACCGTGCCTGCTGGTCACCACAGCGAGCTCTGATTTGTCTGACAATTATAGCTGTTAGGTGCTACGCGCCCAGCAGAACACATCGGTTTCGTGACTAGATGCTCCCACATCTTTCTAGATCATTGGCTGCCGTTTAATACAGTTAGATTTTTGGAAAAAAAAAACGAGAGACGAGGGACACAGTACGGGGACACTGACGATGTACTGGAGAAGGCAAAAGGGGCCCCGCGAGGGGGGGAAGCGACACCCGGCTCACCTTGTGCAGCCAGAGGGGTACCCGTCCCTTCTCGGTGACCAGGGTCTGCCGCTGTGCTGACGCCCAGCAGAAGGAATTCACAAATCCCCCCTGGGGCCATGTAAAGTTGGCGGGGGGGAAGCAGCTGATCTGAGTGCCTGCAGAGACAAAACCACATCATGGGCTGAAACAGGTGGTCTGCAAACCGGCGTGCTTTCTGGCCCACGGGTAATGCAAATAATTAGTGCGGTAGAACAGCTGCTGTGTAATTAACTAAATCATGTCTTATTTACACAAAATATACAATTTGCCCTTTTTGAGAAAAATATTACAGCATGTACAACTGAACTCTAACAAATCATGTAACTTTAATAAAGCCATCCCTCAAGGCCCACGAGCATATCGGGCCCACAGCTACGCGAGGAGCCCAGGGCGTTAAGCCGGGGCAAAGCACCACAGGGACCTAACGTGGTTCCACTCAGCCCTTGGTGGCTTTGCTGAAATCAACACTTTTTCTCAAGAACTAGTGACGCCGTGGCCCCAAAGCTGCAGTGACTCACATCACGAGGCCCGCAGGGCCTCCTAGCCGACAGTAACCCCTAAGCGAACATGGCCCACATCCTCCCCCCAGAGTTTCCTGGGGTGGGGGTTCTACCTGCCCGGTCTTGTGAGGAACACAGCTCTCAGGGGGAATGTTTATGCCCCCATAGGCAGTTTGCAGAGAAACGATGCCCCGTTCCTCCGTCTCGTATCAACAACAAACCACTCATGGTGAATTTTCACTGACGCATATTTTCATCCAAGTAAAGTTTGCCCTGTTGGCGTAAAGCTGTACGAAATGCGGGTCAGTTCAAACATGCTGCTTTGCGGCGGCCTCCCCGCAGCTTTGGGGAACAGCTGGTGTGAGGTCATGATGTTTCAGGGTTAGTTTTATTTTGACATGACGCTGCAAACTTTGCACTCCGGCGGCACCCTGGAAACACACAGAACACAGATATGCATGCATGCACACATCACAGACAGACACGCCACAGATATGTAGACCGCTGATATCACAGTCTCACACACACATCACAGCCACACACAAACGTCCAACAGATAAGCAAGCTGCCTGACAGCTGTGTTGAGACGGACTCAGGGCCCATATGCAACATTAAATCGAGTGATTATCCGCAGCAGAAACTGCGTCTGCTTAGAAACCACGGGACAGTCTGCTTTGTCATCTGATGTTTTCTTCTCCCTGAGAACATAATCAGATTAGCATGGCGGTCATGAGCATCCAATAAATAGCAATCTGAAAAACATTGGGGCTGCATTCAATCCAATGAGGCTCCGTCCGCCTGGGTGGGGGGTTAGGAGAAGCCCTGGGGAGTCTGAGGGGAGCACCGCGACTCTGGATAATGAAGAGGCCCCCGCATTTCTCACTCACCCCAATTCATTTGGAAGCGGCACTATCGCCTGCGCCATGAAGTAAAGGCAGAGCAGCGAAAAATGCCAGCAGCAAAGGGACGGCCGCGTGTGCCCCGCGTGAGCCCCCCCCTCCGCTGCCGCACGTGCGACCGGTGCATTACCACCCAGGCCCGAAGGCTCAGCAACGGCTTCTTCCCGACAGCCATGAGAAAGCTAAATACACACTGACAGCCCACAATACAATTCCAGTGACCACCACCATAACATCAGCCATTAACCTCAGCGCCAACTTCTGCTCCTACTAGATTATTATTGCTACGGGCCTGTAATATTAATGCTATACATTATATATAATGGCCTGGTTTTCCCCTGCTTCTCATTAACGAAGGGCTTCCGTCCTGCTCCTAGGAGCCTGACGCGAACTGTCCTAGCAGTGCACTTCATGTTTCCCGTTCCTCTGGAATGGTCACTCGATGTCGTCCTCCGATTCATGAGAATTCTGAACTTGAAAGTCACCTGCCGCTCAGTACAGCCTTCTGCCTGCAGAACCAGGATTAAACTAGGATTTAAAAATACAGATTTCTTTGGTAAAATATAGTGATCGCAATGATATATAGACATAAGACACAATAAGACATATATAGATACATATATGCTGTCACTGCGTATATAACTCGTTATTTGGCTACCTGTCCCCGGTTGGGAGCAATCAAATTCCGGGGGGTTTCCGGTCCCCTAATTTTACTACGCGTGTCATCCCTTAGCTATTGCTTGTGTATTACATGCGTATAGCGTGCGCATGTTTTTGCTCCCCATGCCTGTTGTTCTGTGCGGTTCCATGTTCGCGGAGCGGTACATGCGCACGCGCACCACTGCACTAACAAAGCTCCCGCGTGCGAGGCTCCTCTCCACCATGAGGACGTGCGTTGAGGTGCAGCTCCGGACAATAACGCGAGTAAATGCATGTAGAGAGGCCGCAGGTGCTGACGTCATATTTAAGACAAGAACAACACACGAGGGATGAGCCGGTAACGCAGAAAGGACGGGAGGCGCTGAGCCCCGCGCGGGCTGCCGCCGGAACAATGCCCGGCGCGAGCTGCCGCCGGAACAATGCCCGGCGCGGTTACCCCGCGCGCACACTTACCTAAATGCGGGGGGGGTCACTTTAATGCATATCCATGTACGGGCGTACGCGAGTGCAGCCCCCGCCGGGATACTCACCCACCGACACCTCCTGCGCGAAAGCCAGCGAGATCAGCACCAGCGGCAGCCCCACGGCGATGCACGTCACCAGCTTGTCCGCGGCCAGCTCCGTCCGCACTCCTTTGTACTTGGGGTCGGGCTCATCCCTCAGCAGAAAGTCTTTAAACACCTGCGCGATCGCCATAGCGGCCCCTTAACTACCCGGTACTTCGGCGACTAAGCCGGCATGCTCCCGGACCTACAGCGACATGCAGTGACCCGCGTTAGAACGGACTCCTTCCCATGTTAAGTAAGGAGGAGTCGGCGCTTGTGCCTTCCCGGGCGCCCCGCGGAGCGGCGGCTGATGCACGCCCCCTCCCCCCGGAAGCGAAGGGCGGCGCACCTAGACCGGCCCGTCGGCTCAGCCGCGACCGCATCTGCCCGTCAGACTCACGCAAGGAATCTTACTGCAAATCTGCACCATTATATTATAAACCTAAGCGCTGAGGTGGTTTGCAAACCTTGCGCGCTATTGACAGTGTGGTGGAACACTGTTGCGTAGATGTAAAAGCGTGTGCAGACTTGTCGCGACGTGAAAATATCCCCAGGCAGCTGACTAAAGTTTGCAGCCCCGCAACCTCCCCGTGCCGACTGCCAACGCGGGCAATAAACTCGCCGCTGTACTTAATTAATCCGAAGCAAAACGATGTGATTTTATTAATCAGAATGCTTTATTTTCACAAAGGTCTATCACACTGGTAAATATTAAAATTCACCATCACT
>JAODKL010000037.1:3250160-3261305 GCA_026780765.1 Petrocephalus schoutedeni
TGAGTGATACCTGTGACGTGATAACCTTTACTCAGTGATGAAATGTGATAATAATTGATCCATGTGCTCCTGAGATACAAGATGGTCACCAGGGGGCAACGTCTTGGAGGTCTATAAGAGAGGCTGTAAGTGAAAACTCCTCTAACAACACATGGATAGCGTATGTCACCCTATCAAAATTCACAATTTCACCGCAGAACAAAAAAAAAAAACCAAAATAATCCCTTCTGTCCCCTTATCTTAGGGTGTTTGGCGGGACGGTGTGAGTGTTTAGTGTAAACACTGGGTCTCTCCACCTGGCCCCACCCCCCCACCTCTTTTACACAACACCTGTGCAGCTTTTATTAAAACACTTAACACATCTGTGGCCCCCAGCTACATACTGCCCCACCATCTGCATGCTGTCTCCGCCATGGCAATGTGCCCCCGCTGATCCAGTTACAGGGACCATTGTTGCCTTTGTTGAAATCAGCCCCCCCAAGAACAGGTAGACCCCACCACTGTAGAAACCTTCCAGTTCCAAAATGGATGGGAGTGTAAAAAGGTAACAGTTGGGGATTTTTGTTTATGCAAAATCTAACCTGGAGTTAATACTGAATATTGGTTAATATGGACCCCCCCCCCACAGTTTCCTTAACAGCCAGGTGACCCAGCAGTACCCGGGAACCTCATACACACAGCAGATGGCTTCTAACCTCCCCACATGCCACTCACCACCACCCCCTCCAAAAAGCCTCCATCACTCAGGGTAAGTGACTGAATTATGGGGTGGCATGGGCCTGAAAGGGGTCGGGTAGTGGCATGTGACTGGGGGCGGGGGCGTCTTTAACTCCTTGCTTTCTAGCAACCCATGAAACCTCTGCTATTGCATCCAGCATGACTAAATCTTCATGGAGTATCGTGTATGACACACCCAGAGGCATGAAGGGGCCCCTGAAACAAACTATCCAGCAGTTTCTGCACACACTTCTTGCACAAGGGCAACCATTCAAAAATCCATGCCAAGTCAGAGCTTTTATTCTACACGTGACTGCAGGCATAAAGTCAGGCATAAAAACGTATGTCATAATGTACATAAATAAAACGGCAAAGACATTTGAAAAAGATATCAAGCTTTAGTCTCCCCCTAGTGGACAAACTGAGCAACTGCTACTGCATTGTGTTTCATGACAGAAAAGCGTTATGTTTATACCTGGCAACTTCCTCGGCGTTGTTGGTTCTGGCCGCTTCCAAAAGGACATCTCCTGAGAGAAAAATATTTAAATGTTCAACTGTGTCAATAAATTAAATGGCCAATACTCTTGCGTGTCCATGTGTTTAATGAACGGTACTGAAACACGCACCTTTTGAATCAGATTCTTTCTTGAAACAATACGCCAGAGCCACAGATGAAATAGCCCCCGCTGATATCACGCCAAAGCGACTTTCCCTACTTCTACCCCGCTCATCCCAGTGAACCCGGGACCCGGCGACGACGGCGCTCCACGAGCTCCTCCTGGCCTGCAGGTTCGTGTGCCACCTGGCGGCCAAATGGCGGTAGTGTGCGCCCGCAGTGTTCTCACTCTGAGCGCCCTTCGAGGACGGCATGGCAGCGTGACCGCTGTCGGCGAACTGCGGGCTCTGGCTCCTCGCAGGATCGACAGTGCTCGTTTTCAGAACGCGGCACGGAGAGAGGCTGCGAGCCCTCTGGCCGCGAAGCAGCATGTGTCTGGGAACTGCCGACAACATTGTTCTGACAAGACAGCATAGACGAACTGTTACAGACTGATAACGTCAATAATGAAGGCCGTATATATGATGCACATATACGTAGTTGTAGATCAACGCAAACATATATGTGTGTATATAATGCTGACGAAAAAATATTTTTGACTTGGTACACTTACCTAAAATTTCATCAGTCTGATCAAACGCGAAAAGGAAAGCTCCAGATACAAGCAGAAGACGTAGAAGGTTGCGTCACGTGCGTTGCACACTGGGAAATGGAGTTTGTATTGTATTGTAAGACGACTACAATACCCAGTGCTGCTTGGTCGTGTGTTGCTAAGGCTCTTACGGAGTCAGTGTTACTCCGCAGCTCTGATCGTGACAAATGGGAATCACGCAATATATAATTTAATTTAACTGCACGCCCTAATAAAATCAGAACAATACTGAGTTTGGTAAAGTATATAGAGTGTATAGTGTTGTGCTTTTAATAGTGCAATGAAGTGGACTAAATGTTTCATTTTAAGTCGAAGGCACGTCACTAAAATGCAAATATAGGTTTTCCGTCTCATTTTTTTGCAACTATAACTATTCAGTAGGCCTATAGATATTTCCCAATACGGCAAACAGAAGCAAAATAAAGACAAAAGTAAATTATGTCTAGGCCTATATCTGCGTTGCTTGGGTCGAATAAAAGACCCTGGACATAAAACCCTTTCACTCCGCAATGTCTACCAGCAGCAATTTTTTTAAGATCAGTTTATGACATTGCTCTTAAAACAGATGGCGCATGATTATGAACAAAAAAACTAAAATCTAAATCTAAAACCCATTTAGCAAATGGCTCCAAAAACAGAAGCCTGACAAATATTAATTGTGCTTAATAACTGGAAAGGCCCTCATTCTAAGTTATTTCTCTTACACAAAACAAAATAAATATAGCAAACTGTGATATTTTGAACCCGTGAGCTGTCTGTCGACGTCTTAAAATGATATCACAAAATAACAGTGAGTCCTCCCCTTTCACCTCCATTCATTTCCCCGTGAGAGACTAACTGAATAGGTTTGGTTTTTGCTGTGGATTCTGGGAGTCTGTGCAACGCCTCCCCCCATAACAACGATGCTGGTGTTAGAAAGTTATCATGGATAATGTTAAAACGCTAGATGGCGTTTCAGTCAAAAGAAACGTCCAATGGAGTAAAGCAGAAACACCAGCGTAGTTTCGCGTGGGTTGTTGCTAGATTTTGGGCTGTCGGTTACTCGGTGTGTTTTCTTGTAGTGTAAGTAAAGCGTCAGTTTATGCTCTTTACACACGTATGTTTGTATTCCTGTCTTAGTAAGGACTGTCCATGCATTTCTGTAGGACAAACCTTAATCACAATCACGACAACCTTACTACCTACCCTAACCTTAATCATAAACAAACATAATGCAAGACTTTTTGATTGCATTCAGAATATTTTAATAAAATGAAGTTTTGAGTGGTGAAGACCAGCCTACCGTGACAGCAAATTTAGCAAAACAAGGAACACACATACACGTACACACAAGCTGTCTACAAAAAACAGAGTGACAGAACGTCATATTACATCATTTGACTTAAACCCAGAAATGGTTTTGGAGGAACTTAACCAGTTAGTGAAGGAAAAGCAGTCAATGGATGCTCAGCAAATATGCTATATTGCCAAAAGTATTTGGACGCCCCTCCAAATCATCAGATTCAGGTGTTCCAAACATTTCCATGGCCTCAGGTGTATAAAATCAAGCACCTAGGCATGCAGATTGCTTCAATAAACATTTGTGAAAGAATGGGTTGCTCTCAGAGCTCAGTGAATTCAAGCATGGTACCATGATAGGATGCCACCTTGCTACTAAATATTCCACGTCAACTGTTAGTGGTATTATAACAAAGTAGAAGCAATTGGGAACAACAGCAACTCAGTCACGAAGTGGTAGGCCACGTGAAACCACAGAGCAGGGACATCGCATGCTGAGGCACACAGTGTGCAGAAGTTACTAACTCCATGCAGAGTCAATAGCTACAGACCTCCAGACTTCATGTGGCCTTCAGATTAGCTCCATAGAGATACATAGAGCGCTCCATGGAATGGGTTTCCATGGCCGAGCAGCTGCATCCAAGCCTTACAATGTAAAGCATCGGGTGCAGTGGTGTAAAGCACACTGCCACTGGACTCTAGAGCAGTGGAGATGTGTCCACTGGAGTGACAAATCATGCTTCTCTGCCTGGCAATCCGATGGATGAGTCTGGGTTTGGTGGCTGGCAGGAGAACGGTACTTGCCTGACTGCATTGTGCCAAGTGTAAAGTTTGGTGGAGGGGGGATTAAGGGGTGGGGTTGTTTTTCAGGGGCTGGGCTTGACCCCTTAGTCCCCTAAGCCATTTTGGAGAATTTCATGCTCCCAACTTTGTGACTGGCCTGCACAGAGCCTTGACCTCAGCCTGATAGAAAACCTTTGGGATGAATTAGAGCGGAGATTGTGAGCCAGATCTTCTCGTCCAACATCAGTGCCTGACCACACAAATGCTCTCCTGGAAGAATGGTCAAAAATTCCCATAGCATACTCCTAAACTTTGTGGAAAGCCATCCCAGAAGAGTTGAAGCTGTTATAGCTGCTAAGAGTGGGCCAACTCCATATTAAAGCCTAGTGTGTTAAGAATGGGATGTGATTAAAGTTCATGTGCAGGCATCCCAATACTTCTGGCAATATAGTGTATACTGAATATACACACATACGCATATTCTTTTTGAAGTAATATAGTGAACATATCAGCTGACTTTTAAACTTTAACCTCATTAATTAATTGAGTCAATTAAATGGATTTTGCAAGCCTACTCGATTTACTTGGGAATGCTTAAATACTGGTCCGTTGGGTGTGACTTGATAGGTCACATTTCAAGTGCATATTAAACACTTCCCAAGTCGTCATAGATATCTACTGCAAATAGGAGTGCATTTAGTTATATATAGACTAGTGAAACCCTTGATTCCGCCATTGTAATACAATATATAAGTGATGTATAAAAAGGCATTGTTGGATACTGGCTGATAAAAGCTGACATTGTTCTCCCTGGCCGGCAGGGCAGGCCATCACCATTAGCAGCCCCGAGTCGAGCCTGCAGGTGTGTGTGGGGGATGACGTCTTGCTCTCTGTCAGCGTCACCTATCTCGGGACAGCCACCATCCGATGGACGTTCTTGTCGGCCAGGGGGAAGCGGCACATTGCCACCTGGAAGCCAGGCTTTTTCCACAACGTGTCGGAAGCTTATAACGGCAGGCTGCACCAGCACGAGAATGGCTCCCTCACCCTGCTAGCAGTCAGCGTAGTCGATTCCGGCTTCTACAGTCTCACCGTGACCGACGCGTCAGACAGCAGCCGGGACGCGGCCATCCTGCTGACAGTCAAAGGTAGGAACAGCCCCCCCCCGGTATGCAAGCACTGCCTCGATGCTCGGAACTTCCAAGCTCAATGCACTGAGTGTGGCTGGGGGATGGGGGAAGCCTATTCCAGGCTGCACAGGTCACCCTGGATGGGACACCAGCCCATCAGTGGGCACACACACGCACCCACATATTTCTGTGTGATAAATGATGAGACGTTGCGATCGTATCTTAGTATCCGCAATACCCTGCGTCTGAAGCCTGTCAATCTCTGCCCGCAGAGCTGCTCTTCGAGGACGTGCAGTACCTGGCGGTCTTCATCACCATCCTGGGCTCTGCGGCCGGCTTCCTCATGGTCGTCATGTGGGTGCTAAACAAGGCCTATGCCTGGATCAAAGAGTGGTACTACAAGAGGCGCCTGCCAGGTGACACCCATCCGCTGCTCCTCTCGTCCTTGCACTCTCGTTCCGCGCTTATTTCATATCGTCCAATTCCAGCCTTTCACAATAAACGTATCATATTGCATGGTGATTACCGCTGCCGTGCCCATTAGATGGATGCTTTTAGGTACGGAGTGGTGCCCATGAGAGCGTTAGATACATTGATTTTTAAAAATCAATTAAGATCCATAATTGTGCTGTTTATTTCCAGAGCATGAGGAGACAGAGCTACAGGCTCTCTGAGACGAGGAGGGACGACGTGGCCATGCATTACGGGGACAGTGATGGGCGGAGAGCACTGGTATGGGACGTCCCAGTGGCATAACGAACACTGCAACCCGACCAAAAACCGAATTCTCCCACGAAACGCTTCAACGCAGGAAATCTGCTGTTGGACTCAACGAAGGATACAAAAAATCTTTAGTTTCTATGAAGGCTTATGTACAGTTACAGTCTATGCTCATACGCAGTTATTGTCCAAGCAACAGATCTTCATGGATACCTTCTCAGGATGTTTTCTGTGGCTTTTGTATATTTAATATTTTTTTTACATTTCCATTACGCATGTCACATGTCTGCATTAGGATATATCTGTTCAGTTTCCTTTAAGGAAAATGTAATTTTTCTTTTGGTGAGACTTCGGCATATTACCACAGGACGGCCCTTTCAGTGGAGGAGCGGACAGTTTTGGTTTTTCAGACTAATCTGAGGGCAGTTCTCACAAAAAAGCCTTGCTACAGACATTTATTCTTATATTTATTACTTAAACATGGGGTTTCGATAATGAGAAAAAATTGCTGAATGAAGGAGTTTTATAATCTCGTAACAATTAATGGTTTTGACAACTGTAAGTCAGCTGTGATGTTTCCAAACACACACACACACACACACACACAAAATGAAATCATCATGACTAGTTAGCTAGTCACCATAATGTAAACCAGTTGGTGATGGACAAGCAAACCCATTACAGCATTAAACCAGTCCTGAAAGTTCATTGCAGCTGGTTTCAAAAGTGTCCCAAAGAACTATGTGAGCGACATGCTCTGTTGCCATGGTGATGACAACAAGACAACAGTGATGAGACCACGTTCCGGTCTGGCTCAGCAGGAATGCAGAAGCCCCAACCAGCCTAACAGGTCTGGGGGGTTTCTGTATGCCGGCCAGCCTGGTGGGTGGCAGTCTTCTGTTGCCATGACGGCCAGTACACAGCTATGGGCAGGGTGTGAGGGCGGCCATTAGGAGCTCCATCTTGTAGACAAAGTTGCGTCCCTCCATCTTGCTCCAGTGCACCTCCTTGGAGGGGCCACGCAGGTGGTTCCACTTAGCATCCTGGATCACGTCGCTCTTTGGCAACTCCTTGCACTGGTTCCGAGGGAACTGGACCAGAACCTTGCAGCCACTCTCTGGCCCATTGCGCACTGTGGTGACAGGAAAGGGTTTAATAAGGCGGCTGATTGGACAGCTTTAAGGACATGGCGGGTGGTGGTGGGGCAGAGGTTGTACCTGAGATAGCATACTCCCCGTTGGAGGAGGCCACGGTGATGGCAGATGCATTGCCGATGCTCTCGACGGGTCCCAGGCCCACATGGTTGCTGAAGCTGAGCACGTGCCAGCCCATTACCTTGGCCAGCTGCTGCACGGCATGGACCTGGTGCTGGGACATCTACCACACGCATGCCGACCCATCAGGATAACAAGGGACCTGAGCGACTCTTACTTTGACTGTATCCATCTTAAGAACGCTGCCTTTTACATTCCTAAAAGTACGGAACTAATATGGCAGACCCATCCTTACGGCTACCGTGTGCATGACGGTGTGAATTCCGCTCCTCACCTGAGACAAGAGGAAGTCCTGCAGCTCCTGCTCCTGGTGAGACAGCGTGATGACCCGCCCATCCCGATGGACAACCCGAATCTGCTCCACCCCAATGTTCAGCTGCAGCTGGATGGATCTGAAGGCGTTCAAGAGGTCAAAGAGCATGACAAAAGGTTAAAGGTCATGCGTCTGAGCCAATGCAGCCAGAACTCGGGATACAGGCAGAGCGTTCAGCCTGTGCTACACCAGGCAGAGCTGTGCTTCTCAAACTCAGCGTCTAACTTCACATCTTATTGGTGGTAAAGTCAGTTTTGCTGATGTACTATAGCTGCACCTGAATCCAATGAGGCAGCAAGGAACTTAAATCATCTATAAAAATCAGCAGTGTCCTGACGCAGAAGGTTGGGAGAAGACTGTTAAGAGCTTGTTTTGGCATGAAAACAAAATCGATACTCTTCAGGGGTGTGTATACCAAGAGAATAACTTTAAGAGTGCCCTTCGCAGCTGATATATTAATAACGGAAGATACCATGCAAACCTTCTTCTGAGGGTCACTTACTTGCAGATCTGCTCGTACCCCTGTGAAGTAATGAGCACCTTGACACTGGACTCATAGACGTCATTGATGTTGGACCAGTGGGCCTGTATCTGAGGGTCCTCTATGCGGCTGGCCAGGTTGTCGATGGTCCGCGCGGTTCTGCCATGATACGGGACATGGTTCAATGCGACAACCCTTTTCACGGCTAACGTGAATAACAAGCCAAATAAAACGTTTCTAAAACAGCTGAAATGAATATAAAACTAAGCGACTTACTTTCTACCCTCAATTTTAACAAAGTGAGCTAGATCTTGGGGCCAAGCCTCACTCCTGGTAAGTATGACTCAATAACATGAGGCACAAGTTCTGCACGCTGAAGGGGAACAGCTGACGCTGGAGGTCGCACTGACCTGCTTCGGAGGAAGATGTGCTTGGCCTGCTTGATGATCTTCTCCAGGAGACCCTCGCCCTGCTGCAAAGAGGTTATCTCGGCCTTGTCGTAGGCCATGGGACCCGCTAGCCGCAAGCGCTTGTGCCCAAAGGGCGCACTGGCTGGATGTGGCATCACCACCGAGCTCAGGGTTTGCTTGTGGAACTAGAGAATAGGAAAGTGTTTGAGCTGATGGGTAGAGATGCCCTTAAAGGAACACAGAATGCAGTAAATCTCATATCCCAGACACAAGTGTATCCCTCAGCACATTTTCACCAAAAATTAGTGTCCCTTTGAATTGACTTTCTGTATAGGGTCATGCAAGTTCACTTCTAGCTGTGACCGGGCAATACAGGTTTTACGGAGCTCTGGGAGAACTTGGGGAGTAAGGGCTACCTCTCTCATGAGCTGGTGCAAGTTGTGTTCTAGAACGTAGAGGTGATCATCTGCCTTGGGCTTCTCAGGAGAGGCTTTTGGGTTCTTCTTGTCCCCCGTGAAGTGGCACAATGAAATGGAGAGCTGCAGGCCTTCGGGACACAAGGGGGCAGCATTCAGCCCAACAAGCCTGTCTAGATTAGCGATAGAAATGCATGATGAAATGCTAGGCTGCACTACCTACCTGGAAAAGGCTGAGAAATGATCTGATTCTTCACTACAATGTGTGGAATCTGTGACTTGATCTGGACGGCTTCCCGGGACAACTGGGCGAAAATCTCCTTGCAAAGCAAGACGTTCTGGGCTGCCTCAAGCTTCAAATGCCAGGTCTGTGTTCCTGCAAGGTGAGTCATCCCTCAGAGATCACCTACTGCCAGCTGCCATTTGTGAACTTCCTCGTTTACCACATACTTGAGTTAGACTCCCAAAACGGACACAGTGGTGAACCACACCTGCTTTTGGTTTCGGCTGCCTTCTGAAGAGATTCACAGTACCAAGGTCACCAATGTCAGGGGCCTGTTTCTGAATTGATACCTTGGGGGAAAAATTGAGAGAAGATAAACACCTGCCCCAATTACACCTATTTATAAAGGCTTTACAAATTAAATGCTTTGATGTTTCATTTTTCATTTTGACGTTACGATTACCTAAAGATAAGTTCTCACAGCTGTTTAAAGAATTCCTTAGTAAATACTCTTGTTACCTTAATGTAGGCGGATCCCTCCAGATCACTGGGAATCTGCACATTCAGAGGACAGTAATCCTCAGGCATCTTCTTATCCAGGTCAATGTCTGTGTTTTTGATTACTTCAAATGTACCGTGATGAGGGAACAAAGACCCTGAGGAAAAAAAAAAAAAAAGGTCAGGGTTAAGCACTACTCACATCCTGCTGAGGCTTCTGAAAAATCTCTGTTTTGGGGGGAGGGGTTGGGAACTATCTGAATTCTTACTCATATTTAAGTTCTCACTGCTCCCATGGAAAAGTTCTGCAGCAAACAGCCCCGATATTCAACACAAGGACAAACTCTACAGATAACTAGTGTTACCTTTGTTTTTTTCCAATGAAAATGAGACATTTCCTACTCATTTCCTAACCATACTGTACTGTCACTATCACAGCAGTGCTGCGGGACCTTCTGAGTATCGGCCACGGCTTTCCATCTGAAGGGCTGGGCCAGCCCCAGTCCAGAAAAACCTGACTGGTGAGTCGATCGTGTGCCCAAGGTGTCCCGTTATCAAATTTTCACTACACGATTACCAGGGTCAAAATAATTCACGATAACGACATAAAATGGCCAAGCGCAGCAATGCCACACACCCGGGAAGTGCCAGCGGCGTACCTGCACTGCGGTAGCTCAGGTCCCCCAGGATCTTGTCTCCGACCTTCCGGAGCTTCCACTGGGAGCGCAAGCGGAGGAGCTCGGAGTTGAAGTCCCTCTGGCGCCGGTTCTCCTGGTTTTCCGCCACAGACTTGCTGAGCTTCTCTGCCCCTTTCTGCAGTAACTGTGCCGCGGTGGCCAGGGCTCTCTTCTTGCTGATCAGCTGAAGCACCTGAGGGGCCTGCAGAGGTGGGGATACGGTTACATCACCAGCTCCTGCCCCAGCTCATTGTAAAGCGTGGTAATCCTACTGCGCCAGCGAGTGACCCTGGTTATGCCACCTTGCGGGATCGCAACCTGCTGTTAGACTGGCAGTATTTTCCGTGCCATCACCAAAACATGAAGATTCAGCTCAACCAAAGTCAGGATACTGTCCTTATGGTGAAAAGCATTAAATCTATGGAATGGCTGGGCAAGCAGCTGAAGCAACAAAAGCGTAAGCCTTAAATTCAGAGACTTAAATCTCTTGCCAGGAGGCTGTCATGAAAAAAATATATAAAACCAACAGATTCATAATAATAGGTGACAGAAAACAGACTATTTTCAAGAGGCACAACAATGACTACCTGATTAAGCTGTCTTTATGGTGAAGTTCAAATATATGCAATTCATGAATAAAAAAAAAAAAACTCAAGGCTTCAGTCTCTTGCCAGGTCTTCGTCAAAACAACTAAACGCTTACATAAAACCAACATCACAGATTCATAACATATGTCTACAAAATTTATTTATTTTTTTTCAGGTGCCAAGGTTTTCTAAAGGGATTTAGGGTATTTTGATGGTGCTGAATTCAAAAATCCCATTACTTTTGCTGAATTGGTTCTAGTTTTTGAGATAATGGACATGCATTAAAATAATGCATTCCCCCAATGTGACAAATGCAATAGCTTTTAGTTTGTCTTTTGACCCTTTAACAGCATCTTAGGTAATGAAATATCCCATATAATTATTTTGTATTTCAATTTGTAGGCCTACAATGCTATAAAAGCACCTTTTC
>JAODKL010000037.1:3261405-3279441 GCA_026780765.1 Petrocephalus schoutedeni
CTTAGGTAATGAAATATCCCATATAATTATTTTGTATTTCAATTTGTAGGCCTACAATGCTATAAAAGCACCTTTTCTTTTCAAACGTGTCATGTTGACTAACTGATTAACTATTAAATATCTCAGAAACTAGAGCCAATCTGGCAAAACCAAAGTCATATTCTTAATCAGCAGCATAAACTTAACATAAAACCGTTCACACGTCGTCTGCACCAAAATCACTGTATACCAGTGAATAGAGGGTCAAATATTGTATATAAAAGCAGACACTATATTCACAATTTATATGTGTGCTACTGCCATAAGCAGTGCACACTGCTACATGCAGCACAAAGAAGTGGACAAACCTTCCCAGCCATCGGGTCCTGGGAGACCGGGTCCAGGGTCATGTACTTCTTCTGCCTGACGACGTTCAGGACGTCATAGAGCACGCACATCTCCGTCAGAGCGCTCCGCAGATTGTTCCGCACCGAGTCCCAGGGCCACAGCGACGGCTGGAACTTCACTGTGGCTGAAAGACGTGGAGACATCAGGCCCACGCCGGACCTCTGGCTCTGTCACTTGCACACACACACACACACACACACACACACACGCCCCCAATACGTCCACAGACAGGACACTAAGGGTACGTACAGTACATGATGCGAGCATATGATGGCGATATTTGCCTATGGACATGAGTACCGGGCCCGACCTTCATTCTCCTCAGGCTCCTGCTTCAGCCACTCATGCTCCCGGTGCTCGCCTTCAGTCCCCTCCTCTTCCGAGTCGGATCCCTGCCTGAAGTCAATGCGCTGGGCCAGCTTGGCCAGGTTTTGGGACATGGACAGGGGTGGGACGTACGTCTCCAGTCCGTCCAAGGAGACTTCCTGCACCTGCTTCTCGCAGGAGGACTCGATGCTCACACGTACTGCTGGACCACCCGACATGATGCTTGGGACACGGGGCACAAACTGCAGAAGAACACAATCATTCATTACTGCACAACGACAACAGTATTTAACGTTATTAACACGGGCGTATCTAATCATTACCTAATGTACCCTTTAAATACTCACAAGACATCAAACGCCAAGACTTCGTACGCCTGACAATATACCCAGCAAAGCACCGCAACCGTGGGTGATTACAGTTATACAGCTATATTTTCCCGCCATTAAAAGTTACTACACATTTCTTAAAGTTCAGCGGTAGCAGAGTTTTACTGAATGATAAATTACAGCCACTTAATTCATAAACGACGTATATACAGCCCAGCACAATTGCGAAAAAGCCGTTTTTCACCTAGCACAAACGCAAATAAACCACTCGCTCTCTACTATAAAGTACCGGATATAAGGACAAATGTACAAACACACAACGTCTAAACATATATCATATTGACTAAAAAACAAAAACCCACCTAATTCATAACCGACTTCAAAACCCTGCTCTGACAGGAAGTGACATCAAAGCCGTATGTTTCAGATTATCGCGAGACCACCATTTCTCGCGAGAAGTGCGACGGGGGGGCGGTGTACGGAGTCGCTGCAGAAATGGCTTACATTCATTTTATTTAACATTTCGTTAATAACATTTAGGTCACTAAAGACTTACTGGTAGAAACCTGTAGCACGTGTGGTATTAAATTAAAATACATCACAGCGTTGCACACATCGCTTCAGGATTATTTACGGACCACTTATTATAATCCGCACTCATAGCCACATCTGCCGCCGCCCACCGTGACTGAGCGGGCTGTTCGAATAGCGGAAGTGACGTCACGCGTCTCGCGAAGGTCCGTTTGTAGCAGAAGCAAAACTATGGAGACGTGCTAGCTGCTAGTGGATAACGTCAGCGTTTGCTGTATGTATTCCTCTTTTTTGTTTAAATTGCATGAAACTTTCCTTCTTTAGACTCGGCCTTTTTTAACATATCTTAACGGGATTGTATTTTGACAGTTTTCTTCAATGTTAGGTAGCCAGCTGGTTGTCAGGTTACGTGGCTTGTTGTTGTTTTGGTTTTAGCCCCGCTAACTATTAGCCGGCTGGTCCGATAACGGAAACCCGCACGCTAGCTATCGTAACATGGCCCCTAATTTCGTGACAAGCGTGTGATAGACGGCGCCTGGGCCCATGTTGGCGGAAGGCATGGACACCAGGCATGGTCCCGCCAGCGCCTTGGACGAGCAAGTCAACATGAGGAGGAAGGTGGCCAAGGTGGGCCGACTGCGGCTGAGCCCGAACGAGGAGGCGCGGCTGATCAGAGAGGAGCAGGAGCGCAGGAGGAGGCTTAGGCTGCAGCAGGTGAGAGGAGTCCTTAAAAGGGCCTGTTAAGAAGCGCCGTCATTTCTGTGTGCGCCACTGTCTGTCAGTGTATGTGCAGAGCATCAGGGCGCCTGGACCGGCTCCCCATGCTGACACTGTGGGCATTCATCGCAGGTGCGGGAGCAGGAGCGCTGCATCGCACTGCGGATCCGCAAGGAGGTGCGGCGGCGGCGGGACTCTGAGCTCCAGAGGCTGGCCGAGGAGCTGAAGGGGGGGTGGGAGAGGCAGCAGGAGGACAGGCTGCAGGCCCTGCAGGAGCTCTACGAGGAGAGCCTCGGGGCTGTGGGGGAAGGCTACAGGAGTGCCAAGGAAAACGTGAGCTGCTGGCCGTCGCTGGCCGTCCATCCCCACTGACGGGGGCATCCCTGCTTCGGTGGGCTGCAGTGAAGATGTTGGTGTACAAGGCGAGCGAGAACGGCTGCTTATCGCCCCACTGCAGGAACCTGACTGGGAGGCACTGGTGCGGCAAGCGGGGGAGAATCAGGAGCGAGCAGAGCGGCGGCACAGGGCAGCCCTGATGGAGCTCAGGTGGCAGAGGGAGCAACAGCAGGAGGAGCAGTATCGGTAAGGAGCAGGCCGACAGGCCGCCGCGGGCGCTATCGCGGCTCCGCCGACCCTGTCCTTTTTGTAGGCGCGCCGAGGCCCGGAGGAGAGCCATGCTGACAGAGAAGGAGAGGGCAGCCAAGGTGACGAGCCTGCCGCCCCCACCACCAGACCCCTTCCAGGCAAGTTTGTGTCGGTGGCTCCAAACGCCCCGGGGAAGGCGCCTCCCAGTGGCTCATCTTCACCATATGTGAATCCCGCCCTGATGGCTTGGCTTTCCTTCTGCCGCCAGAGTGTGGATGTGAAGCGCCCCCCAATGGCGAAAGTGCCCAGCGCGGCTAGCTTCTCTGTCACGCGTTACCATCTGCCTGACGCCGCTGTGGATTGTGAAGTGGACACTGGCCAGGTAGGAAAGCAAGATGACATTTCTGTTTTATTTTGATGCACGGTTTTGGTTTTTCTGGGGTTAATGGAATGTAACTTCAGGGCAAATGTTTTTGGCACTTTTCTGTTTTAGTGACCTCCCTAAGCTAGTGTTAGTAGGTGATAGGATCTGTTTATTAATGTGACTCTCAGGGAACCCTGCAGGAGCCACACAGGGCTATGATAACCCTGAGTTCACTGAGGCGCTCCTGACATTTTGGGAAAGGAAATCCAGGCCTGATTAAGGAAGGGAGGGGAGGAAAAAACGGAGCCATTTGCAGATTGTTGGAACTGGAAAGCGAGCTTTGGCTACTCATGAAGAAAGCAAACTCATCTTTTGTTCACCTTAAAATTTTTCGCCTGGCATCTTGCGGACAGCCCGACGCCCGGCTTGCAGCGGCAGTGGAGGGTCGGCGCCTAGAGGAGCTGGGCCAGGAGGGGGAGCGAGAGCGGAGGGAACAGCAGGAGAAGGCTCGCCTGAGGGGGGAGCATGCTTTGAGGAAGGAGCATCTCACACAGGTGTGTGGCCCCCAAACAGGAGACATTCAAGTAAATGAGCTGTACCCTAGCAGTCTGAAATTCTTCTGAATCTTTCTGTGATTAAGCAGAAATACAGACTGTTCCCAACTTACAGCTGGGGACTTTTCTGACACGCAGGTCATATGTCGAAATAGTCACGTGTCGGAATAGTCTGTCTGTGCCAGTCTTACATTTGCCCTGCTATCCTGTATGCTCTGGTTGCGTAGGACCACGAGCGTTTCCTGCAGCAGCTGGGCCGCCTGCAGCAGGCCGACCTGCTCCGACGTAGGCAGCGGGTGGCTTGCATGCCCCCGCACATCTTCCAGCCGCCCCACCAGAGACAGGAGATGGCAGAGGAAAGGCAGCGGGACCTGGAGGCTGCCTTTGAGGACTTGTATGCAGGAGAGAAAGGCGAGTGGGCGGGAGAGGCTCTCCTTTCAGACGCTCCTGTGTCGTCTCTGGCTTCCTGTCATGGAGAGCTGCTTCTCATTCTAGCATTACGTTCAGTGTTTGAGTTGGATGGTTTCTTGGAAGTTGTGTACCTTACTTGGTGTATCAGGTGCCTAATAAGTTATCATTTTGAAGCCTGCAGGGTCTGTATCTTATTATTGAAAACCGTTCATGTGACTCTCAGTTAAAAAGTTCTGCAGTAGCCTTTTGTCTTCCCGATGTGGTCCCACTTGACGATATCTGCTGCTTGATCATGGATCCATTCCCTATGGGTCCCACAGGAGCGAAAGGAGACCAGGTCCTACGTCTCATACCAGAGCCAGTTCCCGCCGTATCTCCAGACAGCCAGGATGAGGATCTGGATGTCACCCTGGAGCCCGCTGCAGAGGAAGTGACAGAAGGAGACGAGAGCCGACCTACAGCTTCACCTGCCGAGGAACAAGGTTTAGAGCTTAACTCATCCTGTGTATGAGTACTTTCCCCCGAAGGTCATGAAGACCTTGCATTACTTTAGTAACTGTACCTTAGGTTTGCAGTTACTAGTCCTTGATAGTGCAGTAATTCGTGGATATAGCTTTAATCACTAGGGCTCTGCGTTTGGCAATTGTTGATTTTTGGCATTGTAAACGCAGCTCAGTCCGCTGAAGCACCCCACAGAGACGTACTGAAGAAGCTTCTGGAAAGGATCCGGGCACAGAGGACCCGGCAAGGCAGCCAGAGTGTGAGCGGGAGTGGGAGTGGGGCGACCGGCGGGGACAGCATCACTATCGAGAGTGGCTCGCTGAGCAGCGAGGACAGGGAGCGGCCCCCGTCCCCAAGTCCGGCAGGGATCACAGAGCCTGACCCGGGGCCACCTGCGCAAGGTCAGCCCCTGATTGCGACTGCTCTTCCCCACTCCCTTGTTTATAACGCAGAGAAAAGCATGCCGAATCTGCCCTTTAATTACAGCTCTCCTTTTGGCTTCAGCCCGTGAGGTGACCGAGGATTCCGCTGTTGCTGGAGCCCCGTCGCATCGCCGCGGCGGGGCGAGGGAGGCAGAGAGGAGGAAGCGGGTATGCATGGGCTTGCGCCTGTGTGCTGACTATTCCCATTTTTATGCCAGCACCTGTTTTGTGTTCAGACTGCCGGGGGAGACGTCATGCCGCAGGCACCGTTTGTGGCAGAAGTCGGGAATTAGCTTTTAATGGCTTCCTGGGGAGATCAGCAGGAAGGATTGCTAGCTCAGTGGTACCAGTTTAATGTGCATCAAGTGCCCCACTGTGTGGAATAGTCATATGAATGTGCTATTAGTTTGGGTTCCCCTACAGATTAGATTATGCCGACTGCAGTTTGGAGGACAGTCTGGGTGCTTTTCCTTTGCCAACTACTTATGCAAATAACCTGCCTTGCAAACAAGAACTACATCCACTGTTCTGAAAAAGTTTAGGTATGATCTCAGAAAACAACAAATTATGTAAAAAGACAATAATGCTGGATGTGTGGACAAATAAAGATTTAGTTATGATCTGGTCCGAACAAGATGTGGATTGCATGACAAGAATTTTTTTAATTTGCTGTAATAAATTAGGGATGCAGGATGTTGGAAAAATTTCAAATATCGCAGTGTGATTCTGAGGCAATAAATTTTAGGATATTTATAAAGCATAAAATGAGTTCCAGCACAAATCCATCTAGGAATGATTTAAACAGCAAGGATGAAAATGATTATGATTGGCACCAAGAGTGCATGCAGAGCTCTTGCAAAAGCAGCGGTGGTAAACTTTCAACTGATTTTTTAAACATTTACAAGATAATCTTGAAAAGGAACAATTATTAAATTAGCAAAGTTTTGTTTCCTATGACAGTGCAAATGTTTTAGCAAGACTTCTTTTTAGAGGAAAAAAGCGATGTTGGTATTAATATTGCATATTGCCCATCCCAATAAACTATAACCATTTTTCAAATTCAGTACAAAATACCCTGCCTCGCATTGTGATGTTATTCAGTGCTGGTACCAGGTTTTATGCCAGTGGCAAACCAACACGAAGCACTGTACTTTCAGTACTTTTTTTGAAATACTAAGTATGGGACTTGCAGTGGAGAAGTGCCCTCTGACAGCAGAGGGTGACCCCTTTTCCAGGAGGCTGAGCTGGAGCGGCAAAAACAGGAGCAGCTGCAGCTTTTGGAGGAGCTTGAGGAGCAGAAGCGCAGCCTGGAGCTCCAACTGCGGCTGGCGCACCAGTCGGCAAAGGATTCTGGGAAATGCGGTCCAGCCAAGTCACCTGCTGACTTTCCTGAAGCGCAACAGCCGAGTGTGAGCTGAACTTGGGCTTGTATTCTAGTAGACATGGTTGGAGTATGTGCTTGGACTGAATGGGTGACATGCATGATGTGGAAATATAAGTCTATAACACTGTATTCACTGTGCTGTTTGAACATCTTGGAATCAGGTGAAAGCAATGGGCTGTTTAGAAATTTGTGTAGAAATTCTGAAGACCGAGCTTCATTATAAACTGTTTGCCAGTTTTGGGAAATGCTCCCACTGGTTTTGTTGTAAGGGCATGATTAAAAGCAAGAGGCCATTTGGTAGATTAGAGCTGTCAGCATTTCCACCCGGTCAAGAAATCAGTCTTGAACAGAGTTTGTAGGCAATGAATTATTCATCTGGGCTCAGCTGTTCATCCAACTTGAAGAGGTGTAATAATCAGAGATGTGGAATGAACTGCTGTGCTTTTACAAGTACTTGTGTTTTTCTTTTTGGTGAGGACCTCAGAAAGCATAGGATTAAATGGCTTTGTCCATTCTGCTGAATGTCCTTTAGACGAGAGCCGACGTCTGTGTGAGTTTTATCCCGAGAAGTGATGAAGGCTTAGCGCAGAGGGCCGACCCTTGAACATGGTTGGGGGTCTCGGTTAAGTGTTTACGTGTAGGATTACATTGGCAATGGTATTGACTATTGGTCATGGTCTGTTATCTCAGGTGAGCCAGGAAAACCAGCTGATTGGTGACGAGGACGAGCACTCCAGGAGAATCCGAGAGTATCAGCGGCGTCTCCTGGAACAGAACCGGTGAGTGAGATTTTATATCCACACTGCTTCCAGCGTGAGGCGCTGCTTCCCGCTATTGTTTCTGCGTTTGTCACATCTGCCATTACATGGCATCGATCATTTGGCTCATCTGTAGCTTTTGTAATAACGGTCATAAATATTTAGTCTCTCTATTGTATTTTGACTGGCCTGTCATTCATGAAATATTAGACACTGACTTTTTTTTTATGAACATTGTCGAGCATTCATGGAGATCGAAATGTGTAGGCTGTAGTTCGTTTGTCTGAAACATACTAGCCATTTTAAACGTATGAAAGTCTGTGTGTTTTATCTATAGCCTGGTGGGCTGACCTCACAGGCCCACAATGCCTGTTCTGTTGAGGTCCATGTTAAGCCAGCGGTTCCGATCTGTCATAGGCTACACCAGCAGTCGGTAGGCCAGGCCCGCCGGCGTCTGGAGGAGTACCAGGGCCTGCTGAAGATGAAGTATCCCAGCATGGGCTCTCAGGCCACACTCCCCCAGCCTCCGCAGGGGGCCCCTTCCGCCCTGACAGTACCTCTTGCCACATTCGTCTCACCTCCCTCCTTCCCCGGCGTGTCACAGGCCTGGCGGCCGCCCTCCCCCCCGCTCGTCCCAGACGCTCTCTCTCAGAGTGATGCCCTCTCCGGCCTGCCCACACGAGATTCACCTTCCACTGCACATGAGACTGTTCCCCCCTGCTTTGTCGGGGAGGAGTCCGTCCATCCGGACCGGCAGGTTACAACGCAGCGGTTGGGGGACGGTCCGAATGCTGACTTGGTAGTGCCGCATCACAGACCCATGGTGGCCCCACAGAGGCCGGGGTTCCCGCAGTTCGTGCCTGATCAGACCCCCCCGCTTAACCTCCCTGTGCTAGATAACCAGGGGGTTGGGCAGAGCCATGCTGTACAGGGGCCCTGGGGACAGACGGGACTGATGAGCATGGAGTGGGTGGGGGCTGCACCACCTGCAGCTGCCCTCCACCAGCAGGAGGCGCTGGAGGGTGCCCAGCTCCAGCAGCGGTCTTTAGAGCAGATGGCGCCAGAACGAGAGGACCATGACGAAGAGGACGGTGAAGCCCGGCTCTCCAGGGCACAGGTGAGAGCAGATGGTGCTCCGGCATTCATCTTCATCAGCGCGATCGCCCCCCCCCCCGCCCCAGCTCTGTCAGCTCGGAGCCGTGGCCGTCCAGGGCGCTGCCACCCCCACTCCGTTTGTCTAGAATCGTCTGCTTTTAGGGCGAATGGGCAATGCTCCCGCAGGTATTTCCAAAAGTACTCCCCCTGCTGGCACGGCGGCACTCAGCTTCCATCCCTCTGTGCAGATGCAGCTCTCCTCCTCCCTGGCGTCTGCCCTGCTGGAAGCCGTGCCGAAGGACACCTTCGACCGCCCGCCACTCAGCGGCGCCGTCCTTCCTGCCCCCTCATCCAGAGTGCTGCCTAGTATGTCATCTCTAGCTGTTCTTGTGATGGCTGAATGATTTGTTTCCTTGTTCGAGTTTTGCTGGAGGTCGTTTATTAAATTGAGTAGGAAAGTGTGTGTGTGTGTGTGTGTGTGTGTGTGTGTGTGTGTGAGTGCCTGTGTGTATTTGCTCGCATGCGCAGAGCGCCAGTGGCCTTTTGCGAAGCCCCTTGTGGCTGCAGTCCTGCGCTGAGATTTTGACCGACCTGTTACCATGGATACGGCCATTTCGTTATCGGCCTTGGGGTCCAGCAGAGCCTCGGAGGCGAGCCGCTTACAGATGGGGAGTCGATTCTGCGGGAGCGTGCTCCTTGGGTGGGCCTAAACGGGACCCCGCCCTCCTCTATGTGATGCACGACGCCGCACTGACACTTTCATTACCTTCAAGACTGCTGCCGGTCACCTCCCTCAGTGACATGTAATGCCATGAGCTGAATTCCTTTTAAGGTCTGAGATAGACCATCATCTTATACAGCTATCCTCATCATCCTAGTCCTAGTCATCCTAGTATCCTCGCTATCCTAGTCTCATGCCCTGGGCTCAGTCTCTGAGCTGTGATTTTGGTGCTGGATTAAAGTCCGTCTCTGGTGAGTAGTGCTAGTCAGCAGTGCCCCTGGGCTTCATTTTAGTCCCCTTATTTGTGGTTGCGTTCCCTCGATGGCCTGGCGCGTGCCTTCCAATTTGGTGCCTGGATCCCATTTGGCACGACAATAGCTGGGAGATGAGCGTTTTTCATTATTTTATTTTTTTTTTTAGGCCATATAGCCAGCTGCTAAATAGTGAAGCATGTTTGCCCGTTCCCAGCATGTCGTGTGTAAGCCTCTTTGGGTATCCCTGACATCAGCTCTGCCTTCCGAGCAGAAAGGCTAATGGCTGTGACAGTGTTCATTCCCTCTGATTGCTTTTTAATTCTTAGCTCCACTTGATGCTAATTGTGGAGTCAAGGTGATGCTTCGGGGGTGGGATGTCGTTTTGTAAAATGTTTATGGGCTCATGGGGATTTGAGTGAGCTCTTGTGTCCCTGTGGTTAGTGCCAGCTATGGCACATGTGTGTCAGCCTCAGCACATGTATAAACATGTTTAGGATGCAGAAGCCAATCACATGACTGCACTGAGGCTGACCGTGAGCTTCCCAGGTGGCCCCTCTTTGCCTGCATGCACGAGTGTCCGTGTGCTGCGCCTTGATTCGCTGGTTCGGATGTGGCTGCCATGCAGTGCAGCCTGTCTGGCTGAGGGCCATGCCTCCACCCCTCAAGGCTGCGCAGTCCTGCTGCTTACCTGTTGGCTGGTTTTTCTGTATTTAATTCTCCCATTGCTGGCTGGCAGTAGTGATTAAGGACTTTAGCGAATACTCTGCATTTTTACCGTTCCATTTCCATGTGTGTCTTTTTTAGAATTTAAAATGCATGCCTGAAGCAGTGTTGCTCTCCCCCTCCCCAGACTCTAGGATTCACAGAGACCCCTATCTCCATGCCCCCAAGCCTCCGCTGGCACGGCCCAGGCTGGGGATTCTGGAGATGATCGAGCAGCACGAGCTCAGTGCCATCCAGGAAGTCGAGACGCCAGCCAACGCCAGCCTCGCCACGGGTGAGTCCGTCCCTCGATGCCTGAACCGAAAACGCAGGAACCTGAGGCATTCTGGGATAATTCTGATCGCATTCATCACCCAGCAGGTGTAGTGTTCATTTTGTTGTTATTTTATGCCTTACAGCGGGTCGGGAGTCACTGGAGAAATCCTGCCCGATAATGGAAGAGGCTGGGCAATCAGAGGGCCTGTCCCAGGCTGAGAAGAGGCGCTATGTCGGTCCCGTTGGCAGCTGGGGGAGCCCCTCGGGTCCAGGTGGTTCCGGCTCCGTCAGGCTCTCATGGCGGGATTGGCTTCAGATGGAGGCTGCCTCGCAGCGGCAGCCAGGTGAGTGTCAGCTGGTGAAAGGGCGTCTAGACAGGCAGACGGGATTGTCACAGCCAGGTGTCAACTATGACATCATTCATCATTAATGGGGAGGGCAGTACTGGAGAGCACCAGCAGGGGAAGGCAGGGTCGATGGACATGATGTGCCTGGAAGACCTCTGGCCACTGTAAGCCAATGGGAACCACCCAGGCCGGAAATGGTCGTGTCAAAGCAGTCAGCCTGACGGCAGGATCACGGCCCCCCCACCCCCTCTCGGTACCTCCCTTCCCTGCCCGGCCCGCCCACTGCTGTGCTGCATGCCTTTCGGGGACATGCCAGTGCAGTGCAGGCTGGGCTCTCCTCACTCGGCAGCTGAGGGGAAGCAGCCTTGTGTCGGCCAAGCTGATCTATTCCCATCTGTGATGTGCGGCGTCTAACACTCAATGCCTCATGAGCTGTGGGGTTGTTACCCATCCCCCCCCCCCCCCCCGTATGAATTCCCTTTTCAGGCCGTGAGTCTCGGGCTCGCACTGGCAGGTGGCCAGCAGCTGTTTGTTTTGGAAGCGTGTGTTAGTGTCTTCTGTAGATAAATGTCTCCCCACACACTGACGTGTGCGGCCTTGCCTCTCCCTACACAGATCCTGCCCCGGGATGCGCGTCCACGGACAGTCTACCGGAGTGCCGACAAGGCGCTGACACGGATGCCGACGTGATGCCCGGGGGCAGGGGGGTAAGCGATGTAAGCGGATTCTGCCTGGCCTTGGGAGCTTAGGAGGACCAGCTAGGACAGGAGTGTCTGCAGATTGCGATAGAGGGTTTATTTGCTTTGCATGTTTTAGACCATGGTGAAACTGGTCTAAAACATTTAATACTTACAATTAAGATGAACTTTATTGGTCCCAGGGAGAAATTCTGTTGGGACCAATAAAGTTAATCTTAATTGCAAGTATAAAATGATTAAGATTAAAATGAGACATTACTACCTGGTCTTTATAGGTCCGTTTCTGCCTGTTTCTGTGTCTGTTTTCCATAACATATGTTCTGTAATGTGATTTTGTTGTCTGTCTTGTGTTCAGATTGACCTTAACCCTCTAAGCTAATAACTGTGTGGTGTTTAGCTGCTGCGGGGTCCCCGAGAGCGCCCCGGGGTCAGCAGCTCTCCTCCCTCGGTGCCGCTCCACATGGAGCCAGAATTCTCTACCTCCATTTCTACTGGAAGCTTCTCCACCACAGAGGGAGACCTGAGCTCTGGTGAGAATGGGTTTGTCAAATGAAAACAGAGCCACTGCAGCCAGTCACTTTGAGTCCTCGACTGTCACCTTTTCATGTCCTCCGAACCAAAATATTTAGGGATTTTTAGGATCAAATCCTATGACCTTGATTATGAAGTTATATTTGCTAATCAGGGTCCCCTGTGGCAAATGATGTAAGCTCATTTTATAACGATGGTAATTTTTGAAAGTTCTTAGGAGTGATTCATGGTTTTGTATTTATTGATTGTAAATGGTTCCCTCATGTTGCTTTAGCACAGCAAACACTGTGGGGATTCCGCTTGTTAACTGCAAGTGTATTTCTTCCTTGAGCAGTAGAATTGGGATTTTCTACATGTGCCAGTATCTCTTTACTAATGCAGAGTTACGACCTATGGATCCCGTTGCAGGTGGAACGCCGCCCTGTCTCTCCGCTCCCACTTCCCGGCTCGCTCCGGAGGTCTGGCTTGCCGGCTCCGCAGACGTCTCACCCGCGTCCTCCGGGTCCATCTCGCATGACAGCAGTGTCCAGCGAATCATCGACAAGTACATCAAGGAGCTGAACGACTCCCTGCATTTGACTGGAAGTTCTTCAGGTCTGAGTCTCATTCACTGTCCAGTCCTCATGCATTTAGTTAATATATACAAATAAATAACATATAAAATTAATACAGGCTCTTTATAGGGCCAGGATTTTCAGTTTATTTTTGTTTGGTGGTTCACTGAAGGAATCTCACGAATTACCCCCCTGCTCATCTCTGCAGTCTTACTTTCAGGGAGATCTGATTTCGATTTGGGGGAGTCCTCGTCCTTTATGTCCCTGCCTGGGCCCCGTAGCCAGCAGAACACGGTGCGGGTCTCTGGAGCTGCCTCCACAGAGCAGATGAACTGGAGCCAGGACAGTTTGCAGGTTCAGTATGCTCATTACGCATCTGTTTGTCTGTCATCAGGACGCCTCCGATGCCCGCGGTCTGAGATTGACATGACGTAAACGTGCAAATGACTTGTCAGCTTCACTCAGACATGATGTCAATTTCTCAGCAATTACAATGTTTACTGGTTGCAGTACAGTGCTTCTGCTGACAGAAGGCTCTTCCGCCATTTTGTTAGAAACCGTTTAGTTTCATATTGCTGATCTTTCTAGGATTTCAGCATCTCCACCCCGGGTCAGATGCTTTGTGACGGCTCCTCTGTGTATCTTCAGGAAGCACATGGCGCTGGCCTTGGGAATGTATCTCACAGCTCCTCCAGTAAGGCCCTTCCCTCTCCCTCTCCTTGCCTTCCCTTTATGAGTACGGCATGCTGACAGCTAATATTCTGTGTGCCTCTTAGATTATTTTCTCCCACTGGAGCCTGCACCCGACTCAAACTCTTCGTCATCCTCTTCCTCTCGTCGCCGGGGCGGACCGGGACAGATACGGAGAGCTGAGGTCTGTTCCCCGTTAATCTGCCTTCCTGCTCCCTTCCTGTCACGTCCCTCCCTTCCCGTGCTCCCGCGTCTTACGTTGATCCCTCGGTATGCCCGGAGAGCCCAGATCAGGCAGTCCTGTCGTTTCTGACGTGCGCTTTGTCAGCCTGCCCCCATTCATTTCCTGCAGTGAGGATGCCTTTGATGTGAATGGGCTCCCCGGCCACCACCACTTTCCTCTCCCTCTGTAAAGGCCCCTGACTTTCTCTTAAACGCTCCAATTCTGCAATCCTCAACAGCAGCAGAAATCTACCCCACTTCTCTCGTTTAATTACCTCAGTGATTGTTAATTAGGTTCTTTCCGGAGCCGGTGGTGATAATGGCTGCGTGAGACTGCGAAAGTGGGACAGTCTGATTTCGGCTCTGTCGCCGTCATGTGTGAAAGGTCATGCTGTCCCTCGCCCCCAGTCGTGTGCACGGCCGACATATCCGTTTCATGTCCAGGAGTGGGACTCCACCATGCGCAGGCTCATCGAGCATCTCTCGGATCAGTCGTCGCCTCGGTGCCAGGGGGAGGGAACAGATTCACGTTTGAGCTTGCTGATTGGCCAGCTTCTCAGTCAGTCCTCCTCCTGGATGGATGGGGACTCTTCTGCCAGTCAGGAGAATGACATCACAGGTGGAGTGGAGTGATGTTTGCAGTCAGAGCAGTGCCAGAATATAGGCCCGCAGAGACGGTCTGACGGAGCCTCACTCCATGTGTTCAAACGGCAGGTGGGTGTGGTGTCCAGTCCCCGCTCCCAGCAGATGCTGACTCTTCAGGGCCCCTGCAAATGAGCAGCGATGTAATACCGCCTGAGAGCTGCAGGTCTGAGGGCCTTCCCCTGGTGGAGGTAGGCTGCAACTGGTGAAAACTGAGCTGGGCATGTATCCATCTGCGTGTGCCTGGCTGCGTGAGACCTGTGCATCTGTCTGTGTGCCTGGCTGCGTGAGACCTGTGCATCTGTCTGTGTGCCTGGCTGCGTGAGACCTGTGCATCCGTCTGCGTGTGCCTGGCTGCGTGAGACCTGTGCATCTGTCTGTGTGCCTTGGCTGGCAACGTGTGTGTGTGTCTGTCTGCTTGTGCCTGTCCGGGTGACTTGTGTATCCACACTTTTGATTCTCCATATGCACGTTTTAAAGTGTTGAACTTGTGCCTGTTTTTCCGTGATGTTCCCCTTCTACCTTGGCAGGATCCCACCCCAGAGCAGAGGTACGGCGAGGGGCTTCAGCCCGACTTGCAGGGGCAGGACACCGGGATACTGGGTGGGTTCGGTTTATAGGGGAGGTCACAGTGAAGTTATCCTAGTGCAGTCATATGGGGCAATAGCATGATGGCTGTTTGTGTGTGTATGTGCCTTTCAGTGGAAGCTGCTTCAGACTCTTTCCACCCACTATTGGCTGAGACGACAGCCAATGAGACTGCGGAGCAGTCGCTGTCTTTTCACCTTCCCTCTGCGAGTCCTGTGTCCACTGACCCACTCTGGGATCTGGAGCCGTCTCCCGAATGCCTGAGGAATGAGCCTGCAGGCCCCTCCCAGGTCCCCCCGGCCCCACCACCCCTGTGCGCCTCCCTCCTTCTGCTGGCCTCCCCCCGGAGCTCTGTGTGCGATCTGGCTCTTGAAGAGGACCACCCCTCACAGCCCAACAGCCCCCTGCGCCGTGACCTGTCCCCCGAGAGGGGACGCTCGGGCCAGTGTGACTCCCACAGCACCTTTACACCCCATGACCCAGATGCTCTGGGACCACAGGCGAATCTCGTTTCTGGGCTTGGGCTAACCTCGCCCGCCTGGGAAAGGATACTGGTACGTACGCCCTAGTCACACTGTGCATATATGGAGAATTTATAGGAAATGGAAAAACGGGGGAATATTGGTTTTTGAAATGGGCAGATTGGTATTAATTAACTAGATTAAGTGGAACTACTCAAGTGTGTCTCCTGTGGGCACTGGAGTCACGCCTCCTTCTTGTGATGGGGAATTTCTGTCTGTTCACCCAGACTAATTAGACCTGTTCAACTTGTTTCCTCGTGGCTAAAAAGTATCACGCAAAACCAAGCAGGTGACGGGCTCAATTAATCGTTCCTTCATTAAGGCGATTCCCTCTGGTCCAATGAAATGAAGTGTCTGGGTCTATTCTGAGATGGTCCTGAGGCTGATGGGAACAGAGGGGGCTGGCTGCATTTTATCCGGGCTTCCCAGAAATACTCATGAAGGATCCTTCCTTGGTGGTGTTTGCTTTCCCAAGCAAGCTGCTGAAACGGTTGGTTCAGTAAAAGAGTCTAGAAATTCCTCATATTTACTGCAGTATGCAGATCCACTGGATGACTGTTTTTATATGTTGGCTTTTTGTGGCTGATGTGGTTTGGCTCTTGGTTGGTGGTGAGGGGGCTTGGATCAAAGGTGCGTCGGTGGGGGTCCTTGACTGAACTGCAGATGATCGGTTCACACAGGAGACGGATCAGGGGAGGGGGATTCTGGAGGAGCCGGAGCTGACGCTGGTGAGCCTAGGAGAGACCACCCTGCAGGAGGAAGGGGAGGAGAAGGAGTGGACCATGGCTGTGGAGGAGGGGTGTGAGGCCTTCACACTGAACCAGCCCGAACAGGTACAGCCCTCTTCCTATGCGGCACATCGCTGTTGAGCTGCTGCCATTATTATGG
This sequence comes from Petrocephalus schoutedeni, assembly GCA_026780765.1. Taxonomy (NCBI): domain Eukaryota; kingdom Metazoa; phylum Chordata; class Actinopteri; order Osteoglossiformes; family Mormyridae; genus Petrocephalus; species Petrocephalus schoutedeni. The sequence continues at coordinate 3,277,405 of JAODKL010000037.1, forward strand.
ACCCTGAGCTATGCTTTTTTTTAATAAGTGACCATAATGTGGGTTTGAGGTTGATTTTCACATTTTCAGACCTGCAAGGTGGCTGGAGATGACAGCAGCTTCAAGGCTGAGTCAGAGACGTCCCACGCAGGTGAGCATCAGGCAGCGAGAGGCAGGAGATTAACTCCAAATTTAACCCACTACAGTTTTTGGGAGTTATGGCATTTGCTACGACACTCACTGTAAACTCCGGCACTGCTGTGCTGGCCGCTGTCCTCCCTACAAACGCCTCACCACCCCTGATCTGCCTCTTCAGTCGTGCTGCTGGAGGTCGAGGCGTCCGGCAGCAGCCTGCAGGAGCTCTTTCTGCAGAAGCGGCAGGACTTCATCCGCAAGTCGACCCAGAGGCAGGCGCAGCTGAAGGCCAGGAGGAGCGCAGAGATGCGGGCGCGCGCCGACCAGCTCGCACCCGCGAGCGGGCCGACGGTCAAGTCGCCGCGGGAAGCCGCCAGTGATGTGGCGCCCAGAGGTGCGTGTGGCCCTGTAGACGGCGTCGTGTCTGCAGGGATTGCCCTCTTCTCACAGCTGTTCTTTTTCCGTCCAAACTTGACACGTGGCCCAGCTGCTTGCGGTGCTGAACCACCAGAAGTACTGAGGCAGTATTCCCAGGATTCTCTGCATTTTCACTTGGACCTTTGACAGACCCATCTGGGACTTGGCAGCCTTACGCCCGCGTCCTGAACTGCGGTGCCACCCCGTGAAATTCTAATTGTGTTTTTGCGCTTCTCTGTCAGCAGTTGGACTTGAGCTGAAGAAGGTGGCAGAAGTGACTGTGTGTAGCACAGAGCAGAGGAGGGCAGTGGGCACGGAGATGTACCAGAGAACCGAGAGGTACTGGCGACTCACTCTGCTGCCATCTTCCCCTTTGTTGCTGTATAAATGTGTCAGATTAGGGCTTAATTGAGGGGGAGAGGAAATTAATTATGCTGAGAGGAAATTGGTTATTTTCTCATTATATGTGAGTGGGACAGGTTTCCTGGCCCGTGGAAGTGTTTGTTTGAAAGTGTCTGAATTTGGCCGCTCCCTCACTTGTGTGGCGTGGGGTCTTGGACAACGTGCTCCGTCGTCTCTCAGCACTCTGTCACTAATGTGAGGTGGATAGGAGGGCGGGCTGGAAACGGGGGGCCTTGGATTACCCCCCCCCCCCCACAAGCCTGTGATCTGGCTGCGGTGCTGTGTCCTACAAATAAGCAGGCTGATGTCCCCGTAGGTTATATAACCAGCTGGAGGAGGTGAGGAGGCGCAGGGAGGCGAACATGCGGCAAGAGGCCTACGCCAAAAATAGGGCCAAGGCCAAAGAGTTCCACAAGGTAGGGGACTGGGCTGGGCTGGGCTTGGGGGGCAGAAGGGGGAGGATCTCGCCAGGCCTGCACCCTCCTGAGACCCTGTCTGAATCCGCACTGCATGCAGCCCTTACCGGGATGCCACTGGGTATGACAGTGTTTGCACTGCAGTGAGGCAGTGGTTGCCTACGCGTGCTGGTTGTTTCTGGGTCCACTGAAAGCCCATGGGGCTGTGTGTGGTACACTGCTTTGGGTTGTGTTTGTACTGGTGATCAAATGCTTTAGTTTGGTTAATGAAAAATCACTTTGCAAAGCCATTTGCCATTCTAAGACACAACCTCTCCTCCCTCTGCAGAGAACGTTACTGAAGCTGAGAACACAGCGCCCCCCGGTGTGAGAGCCAAGCTTTTAGCAGTTTTCCAGTCTATGCTTTTGTACCTTGAAGTCAGTGTCTTTTACTGATGAATGATTCCATGTACAGTTTGTTATAATTAAATTCTCATAGATATCTAGACACGAGTGTTGGTTATTTCTTTGAGTTCACCCTAACCTGACTGTAATAAACGTTGCATTTACGAACTGCATTTACCCCCCCCCGAGTTTGCATGTTCTCCCTGTGCCGTTGTGGGGTTTCCTCTGGGTACTCTGGTTTCCCCCCACAGTCCAAAGACATGCTGAGGTTAATTGGCGTTCCTAAATTGCCCGTAGGTGTGTA
>JAODKL010000037.1:4024552-4043727 GCA_026780765.1 Petrocephalus schoutedeni
AGGGCGACAGGTCAAAGCCTGTTTGTCCTTGCTGTGATGCACCTGTAACACCTCCCCGAGGGCGACAGGTCAAAGCCATGTTGTATGTTTAAAAATGATATATGGATATTTTCAGGTAAATTGTTTGATAAATGTTTCTCAGGCTACCATACTGGTCACCACCAGACTGTCCGCAGTGGAGCATATCCCCAAGAAGTATGTGAGCCGGTATGCGCAGATCTGCGGCTTCAGTGACCCAGAGAGCCAGCGCTCCTACTTCACCAGCAGGCTCCTCCAGCAGGCCATGGAGAAGCTCAACCCTCAGGCTGAGTCACTGATCGAGCTGCTCTACCACAACCTGCAGAGGGACAGCCAGCTAGCCTTTGCCTGCTACCTGCCGTCCTACTGCTGGCTCACCTGTGCCACCCTGCACTTTCTGCACTTCACGGACGCCAGGGCACCCATCCGCACGCTCACAGGCATCTTCACCAGCTTCCTGAGGCTCAACTTCGGTGGGGAGGTGCTGGAGGGGAACGTGGGCAGCAGCGGTGGCACCGAGCAGAGCTCTCTGATGCGGTACGTGGTGCAGACAGTGGGAAAGCTGGCTTTCGACGGAGTCACCAAAAGACGGACGCGCTTCACCGAGGAGGAGCTGGAGCAGTGGGTGGGGGGCAAGACCAAGACGGACGAGGAGCTGCGGCAGCTGTCAGTGTTCCGCAATGATGTGCTGGACTTTTTCCTGGTACCCTGCGTGGAGAACACCAAGTTGTTGGAGGCTGGCGATGTGACTAAACCGCGATATGTATTCGCCATACCTACTATGCAAGAGTACCTCGCTGCCCTCTACATGGTGCTGGGGGAGAACAAGTCAGCCCTGGAGAGGTTCAGCCGAGACATGTCTATGGCTCTGGGGCAGGCTGGGGAAGACCTGCAAGGCTTGGGGAACATCCTTTCCAAGTTCATTCCCCTCAGAATCTTTGCCATCTTCAACCTTCTACGGCTGGCACCCAGTCTGTATGAGCGCATTCTCAACATGACCAAAGGTCGCATTGCCCGAACCATGGCAGCTGAGATGTTTCGCTCAGAGGACAGCTTCAATGAGGATGTGCTGGACCAGGTGGAGCAGAGCCTGCTCGGCGTGCAGGGCCCACAGCCGGAGCAGGAGCTGGATGTGAAGTCTTTTGAGCTCTATCCCATCTTTATGGGAGGTCTTCTTCACTATGGGAACCGAGCCCTGCTGGAGCAGTTGGGCTGCCAGATCACCAGCACGGCTGTGGCACAGATCACGCGGGTCCTCAGCCGCCGGCTATCTCGAGACGGTCAAAAGAATCAGCCGCCCACTGAGCTTATGGACCTCCTGCTGTTCCTCTATGAGTTCCAGAACCCACGCCTCACCAGCCAGGTCCTAAGCTCCCTCAAGACCATCAATCTGTCCACCATTCGCATGACACCCCTCAAATGCTTCATCTTGAGCTGGGTGCTGAACTGCAGCCCCCGAAGACACCTGCTGGACGAGCTGAACCTGTCCTCCTGCCATCTCAGGCCCGAGATGCTGGAGATGCTGAGACCGGCCCTCCACTGCACTCGTCATCTGAAGTAAGGGGCCTTCTCTTACGGTTTCTATAGAAAGCGTGGTATGGGGGGGTTAGGGTTAGGGTTACCCCTGAAGTAAGGGGCCTTCTCTTACGGTTTCTATAGAAAGCGTGGTATGGGGGGGTTAGGGTTAGGGTTAGGGTTACCCCTGAAGTAAGGGGCCTTCTCTTACGGTTTCTATAGAAAGCATGGTATGGGGGGGGTGGTTAATGTCTTCTAACCGTACCAGCAGATTTCCTGTTTGCTACAAAGGTCACAGTCTCATTGTGTTCCAGGGACTTTAAATGGGGAGTTGGAGGGGAGCGTGGTTTCTCTGAATTAGGGGCCCTTGCATCTTCATGCCTTTATTTCACAGAAGCACGTAAGAATTTGATCTAATTAATGCTGGGTGAGCATATTCTCTCTGCACTTAGTCCGTTTTGTGAGATGTGTTAAAGGTTAGGGTTAGGGTTAGCCTAGCGTTTAATGATGCTCTGGGGTCAGATTGACCCCAAACACGGGATAGGGGTTAATGCTGGGTGAGCATATTCTCTCTGCACTTAGTCCGTTTTGTGAGATGTGTTAAAGGTGTGCTCAAAGGTAGAAAGCCATCGTACTTTTCTGCCTGCCCAGCACTAGGGCTGAGCACATGATACAGTTGAAATTCTAGTAAAAGAAGTATGGTATAGGGTCTCTAGTATATGGCATCCCTGGCATCAGTGACAGCACAGGGTCAGGATAATCCTAGACAGGGCAGGAGGTCAGCCAAAATGAGACTGACTTGACCTTAGTGTTTATGCTCTGTGTCTGATCCTGTTTGTCTGCTTGTGTTTGTGTATATTGCGTTTATCTCTAGTCTTCAGTTTAACAGCCTGGATCCAGAGTCCTGCATTATTCTGAAGGATCTGCTTCTTGATCCAAACTGCGCTATTAGATCCTTACAGTAAGACGCAAGTCTGTTTTTACCTTGGTTTTACTGATAGGTGTAGACGTGTAACAGTTTCTACCCACAGGCCATCAGTGCCTCCCCACTGCATGCCTGATTCTGTCGGCACAATCTAAAGCTGGCCATATACTTCAGACAAAATTGATGGAATCAGCGTCATATGATGCATAATCGCCACATGATCCCTGTTCCAAAGTGGAAACTTTTTCGTTTGTTCTGATCCCACCCATTGCCCTCGATTGGCTGCCGTAAATGAGATGCCTTGTGGTTTATCAATAGGACTAACTTACAGACAGTTACCAGTAGGGCTGAACGATTTAGCAATTCCAAATCGAAATCGCAATTGTAAACAATGCTATTAGCAAATCGCAAAAGCTGCAATTAGGATACGCATTATTCAGCACGTCTGACCCAGGGTTTAAAACTATCGTGAGAGTAGTTTTGTGAATTCATTCCGTCCTCCTTGTGTGACAGTCAGTCTCACCAATCAGAAGTGCCGTGCTCCTCATGTGCCAATCATACTCACCAATCAGTGGCCCAAAGTGACTGCGTATACGCTCACAAACACATACACGTGAAACTCAAGGAAAACGTTACATTCGCGGTGCAAAAAAAAATATTGGTTCCGCTGCTGAGCCGTAATTGAAGTACCTGCCTATGTAATGGTCAGTGATTGTTCACAGAAAGGTCCAAGCAGCGTTAGCCGCAAGATCCCTAATATTTTTATTATTGGAATTGTTTTATTTTCATTACTTTATTTAACTTAACATCATTGTTCTCTGCGAATTTGACCCTTGTGTACATGGGACTTTCCAGAAGCATGTTACTAAGGGTAATAAAGCGCTTGAGCGCTGTTTGCAAACACGGCACTTGAAATGTGCATGTAAAAATACAATCACTTTACCATGTTTGAGTTGCTAGACAATTGTTCTGTGGTTTATTAGGTGTATGTTCTATATCATTTTTGTTAGAATAAATACAGTTTTGATTCAATTCATATATTTCCATTCTTATCTTTGGAGTAATGTATAGTGCAGTTCAGATTTCAATGTAAGGTTGTGCTCAATTAGTTTTTTTATACACATATAGCTAATACTGAGTAAAAACAACACGCAATCGCAGTATCTGTCAGATAAATCATAATTCGATATTTCCTTAAAATCGTTCAGCCCTAGTTACCAGCATGTTTTGCAATGCACTGCACTTCAAATATAGTAAATGTGTATTTCTGTTAATAGTAAATGTTTTAACAGTGTAATTTGTGTAGTGGAATGTGTGTTTCGTTAGTGTGTAACCGTGAGTGTATTGTAAATAGCTGGCTTCCCTGTCTGTGCCACTGCTAGCATTAAACCAATAGTGCCTGTTACTAAAGAGAGCAGCTTTCATTTTAAAAGAACTGATATCTCCTTTATTAAAATGACTCACACACTCACCACCATATGTTTTGTATGTGGGTCTGATTAACCTAAAACATTCTGTGCCTTCAAGGGTTGTGGCATGACAGAACGAACATGGCATTATAGTCGTATAGTGCCACCGATTTTTTTCTTGCCAACGTGTTCCATTTTGTTGTCCAGACGTTGTGTGAAGTATAAAGCCACCTTACCTCAAACTAATGAAATTCTGAGTGTACACCAAACACACACACACACACATACACGCACGCAAGTGAAAATGTCTACCCATAGTGGTGCTTGAAAGTTTGCGAACACTTTCAAATCTTCTAATTTTTATATGAAAGAGACTTAAAATATTATCTGATTTTCAAACTAGTCCTTAATTATATTTGGTCATGTATTTATTGAAAAAAAAGTTATCTAATATCTGCATGTGCTCAATATTTTGGTGTGACCCCCTTGTACAGAAAAAACTGCAACTAAAGATTTGCGGTCACTTTCGATCAGTCCAGCACATCGACTTGGAGGAATTTATCTACAAAGTGATCATTATGCTCTATAAGTCGCATAATTCAAAATTTCTACTACCCCTAGTGTCAGCCTAAATTCCCGAATTAGGGTTAGGGTTAGAAAAACTATGGCTTTCTGAGGCACCAAATGTAATTTTTCTGACAGTTCTAGGCCCCAATTGGAGATGAGACTAATAATTAGCATCATTAAACGATTATGAAACGACTATGACAGAGAGATGTACTGCAGTAATCGCTGCAAAAGGTGGGCATACCAAATATCGTTAAAAGTTAAGTGGATAAAAACAGTAGGTCTCACTTCATCTGATATTTGTTGTGCTCAACCATCTGCATATTTCATGAACATTATGAAGTGAAATCATGTTTTGGAGGCAGAAAAGTCAATGTGTTCAGATCTGTCAGGTGTTCTAATCATTTTGGCCGCCACTGTACAGTCGCTCGTCTGTAAATATAACAAAAAAAAATCCGTAAAAAAATGGATAATGTCCTGGCAGAAAACCAGAGTAGAGCTGGTTGAAGGCTCGCTATAAATATATAGGTCTTTGAAAGATCAGGGGCCCGTTGCACAAGACACCTTAAGTTTTCCCCTTAAGTATGATACTGCCGAAATTAAACATATTTTACGTCTGATGAATATAAAACAAATAAAAACAAATGCTGGATTTCCACCGGTGGCAAAGTTGTGTGAAAGTACGGGGAAAAGAGAGAGAAGCAGGCGAGCAAAACCTGAACAGATGGATTTATTGTTGTATCTCAGTTACATTAAATGCGTTTATGAATACCTTTTTTTGCATGCGTCTACATATTTCTGCATTGAAAATTTGTTCGAATAACCAATATACTTCTGTCTCTGTCTTTTTGCTGGTACCGGCGGTGAAACTTACCGGAGTTAGCCTGATTAAATAATGAATTATAAACATGTTGCGAGCCGTATAAATAAAATTATAAATCAACTGTCAGTCAAATCTATAATGTTAGATCAATTGATCATGATCGTATCCAGTCGCGGATTTCTCGGAATGAGTTCATTTTCTTCATTTACGGCCATAAACGGCGTGCTGCGGTTAAGGTACAGTCAGAGGTTCTCCTTACTTAAGTTAAGTTAAGTTCTCCTCACTTTGGTTCTTAAAGTCTTTAGTGCAACCGCTAAGGGACCTTTAAGGGATTGCTTAAGTATAAGACCCCAAGATACGGGAAAAAAACGTACGTGAACATTTTAAGGAAACCTTAAGGAGGACATTGTTTGTCCAACTGACTTGATTTTAAGGAAATCTTAACTCAAGGCATTTTGTGCAACCGGCCCCAGAATTTAAGCCGTTCTGTTCTCTCCCAGGACTCTTATGGAAGTTCTGGCTGGGGTCCTGCACAGGCGGCAGCATGGGTCACGTGTTCCACAGCAACTGGGCTGCCCGCAGACGTGCCTGTCTGTAAATCAGCGTGCTACATTTGGATATCAGCTGGTGCTGATACATAAAATAATGCCAAATATCGGCCCGAGTCGTCGACCTCTAGTCCAAACTCTTTAAAGATGGTCTTTTCCAGCTTTATGGGCATCAGTAACTCTTTTTCTGATGTCCCCAGACACCTCCTATTCTTAAAAAAAAAGACTCTGATTTAATCTTCAAATTATATGATAATATGATAATAATGGTTCACTTACTTTTTCCACATGCAGATATGTTATTGGATCTTTTTTATTCCAATAAACACATCGCCAAATATAATAATTTTTGTTTCATTAGATGATGTGTTACGACACTTTCATATACAAATATAGAAAATTTTAAAGAGTTCACAAACTTCCAAGTACCACTGTAGACTTTTGTAGACAACAGCCTGCTCATTTGCACATACTTCTGTGTGTTGCATTATAATCTGCTACTCACCAGTTATCTGCCTCTTACTTACTCGCTCCCTTGCAGTACTCTCACCGTTTGCATTATATGTATACATTGCACCCTGCTATTTTATTGTACTCTGCTTATGGCACCTTATTTTGTATTTGTATTTAATTTATATATAATCATTGTTTAGTCTAGCAGATTATTTAGTCTTGAATTGAACTGAATTAAGAAACATGATGTGATCACACCTTGGAAACCTGTGTGCGTGTGTCAGACTGTGTGACAACCTCCTGCTGGAGTCAGGAGCTCAGCATCTGCTAGAGGGTCTACAGGGGAACCGCTCGCTGAAGAGGCTGGACCTCATGCACACGGGCCTGGACGACAACGCAGCCAGGCAGCTTGCGGAGCACCTGAGTGGCACGACGAGCCCCGGGGGTCTGGAGGAGCTTAATGTGGCCTACAATGACATCGGGGACAGTGCCGCCCTGAAGCTGGTGGCAGCATGCCGGATGCACCCGACGGTGCACACCGTGCAGTGAGTAACCGTACCGGCCCCCCAAGCCCTACCAAGATACCGCAAATCACAGACAGTTTGCTGATTTTATCATTCTCCTTTTCTATCCATCATTCTTCCTCTCCTCTCTCTTTTTTTCACCTTTCATCTCTCTCCCCATCTGTCTTTCCCTTCATCCTGTCTCTCTCTCCTCTGTCACTCCTCCATTTGTGTCTTTCTGTCTCTCCTGCATCTCCGTCTCTGGCTCTCACTTCTCTCTGTCACTCATCCATCTCTCTTTCTCTCCTTTCTGTCACTCCTTCAACTCTCCTCCCTCTCTCTTTGGGCCATCCTTCTAGCCTGTACCTGAACCAGCTGAGTGAGACAGGGAAGCAGGCCCTGTACGTGAACAGCAGTGCGACTGGTGCCACTCGTCAGCTGAAGGTCCTGACTTCCGTGACGGAGGGCGGGGACCTATCTGAGGCCTGGCGGCACATCCTGAGTATCATCCGCCAGAATGCCACATCCTGGGACCATGGCCGTGTCCGTGAGCAGCTTCTGGGCTTTCTGAGGGACCTAGAGTCCAGCCGGCGCCAGCAGCGCAACCTCCTGAAGAAGTACCACTTCCGTCGTGTGGAAAAGGGGGTGAGGGAGTGCCTGCGTACTTTGGACAACAGCGCCCCCTAGAGGGAAACAGAGACAAACAGAGACAAACTCAGAGGCCTGGTTCCTCTTGGGGGCTTAAGTTACTCTTTGTGTCCCTTATGGCTGGTTTATACTCGACACTTGCAGCACATACGCATCATGGCTACCACACATATCGTGCGGTCATTCCACACTTCATTTTTGCAGGTATGCCTGTGCAAGATGCAATACCACAAAAAATCTTAGGGGCAGTATAGTCAACTTTTGTCACAGGACTATGTGTATCGTAGAGTTGGTATTAAAGTCGCGTCCATCTGATCTTATTTTTTTTTTGAAGAAGGAGATATGAAGATATTCAAAATATAATATTTTCAGAGGCAAGGAAAAAAAATCAATATGCACCTCTGTGAGCTGCTTTTTCAAGATTTTAATGGCTGTTAAAGTTTCTTCTGCTTCCCAGTTCAACCTGAGCTAAGAAAGCAGTGTCAGATGTACAAAGTACAATGAAATTCTTACTTGAGTGCATTTTCCAAAGAATACTGACAAGTAACAGGACAGTGAAAGAGTTGAGACAATGTAATATTGAGACCATGTAAAGTTCTGAAAATGCGCTAATTGAATTAGAACGTTACAATATATGAAATGAAGTAGGACTGGGCGATGTACGATATTACAATCGATATCGAATGTTATGCACATGTAATTCTTAAATTGCGAGGGTTGTGATAGTCATCTGGGTTTAGATCTAGCTTTTGAACCTTCATACTACACGGATATTATACTGTGGTATAAGGTAATTTCATAAGCAATGTTATTTTTCAATGCAGTTCCGATATTTAGAAATCTTGGTGATAACTCCCACCCACACTTAATTAATTTTAAGTTAACATTTATACTCTGTAATAAGAAACAAAACTTAGCAAGCTTTACAATTTTAATGATTGTTCATGTTCGAGATTGTCTAGCATATGTTAAAAAATACCTTACCACTGCTTTCTGAGCCAGTCATAATTTTTATCCTTGCTGTTTAAATCACTCAGACAGATTTGTGAGAAATTTATATTAAACTCCTTTTTTGCTTTATGAATATTGCAATATTTATTGCAAATAATCCACACAAAATACTAACTACTATGAGATATCTTGCAACGTGATATCTAACAGCATATAGTACAACATTCAGCATGAGGTAGTAAAGTCATATCTGGCTGAGTAGCAGTATTACAGAATTAACAATAACGGTTTCTTGCACTACCCCTGGTGGACATTGTCACTCTGGAGGATTAAAAATTAATTGCACACAAGTATGAACAGCAACAGTGCTTCTGTAGAACGAGCTCACATAAGCATATGTGTTGCAAGCGTGGAGTATAAACCTGCCCTGTAATATAACTGTAATATAATAATTAACAGTGACAAAAAAGTATTAAATGATGAGCAAGTGCAACCCTTCAACACATCATTCCTCAAGTGGGAAAGCTGCTTGAATTTTCAGATATTCTTCCCAAACTGTGCCTTCTGGATACTGAAGAGTGCCGGCCCTGCCTGTCACGGCTGTCCTACTGCTTGTGCTTCAGAAGCTGCCACTGGGATGAACTGGCCAGCCCCCCATGCACATGGCATCAGTGACATCCATGTGTCTTCTTATAAACAGAATCTGGTATTAAAATGAAGCTTTACTTGCATATATGAGAGCAGGTATGCATGGGCCCAACACTGATAAGGCTACCCTGCCAAGCATGGGATTTGAACTGGTAAGTTCCTGATCACAGGTAATGAAGCGTAACCCACTGAGCCACCCCCATATGTTTGCACTTTTTAAAGACCGTAGCTTCAGCAATAAAACTATTAATTAGCAGAAGGTGGTGTGGCATTGGAGGCTATTAAGGTCCAAGTGTTGGCGGAAACTGCTGTTATACCATAGGATTGAGTGAACAAACTCAAAAAACATAGCCAATAAAATACAGATACAGCTGATTAAAGAGATTTGGCTGGATAATATTTTTTAGTAAAATTGACCTTTGGATAATATTTTTGATTAGTCTATCTAGCAGTGATGTTTACTTTGTGTTTGGGGTTGTGTGTGTCCTCACAATGGTTCTTTGTTTTAACTTGATTTTGTATATTTTACATTTTATTTTAGTAAAAACTTGTTGAGCTCCCCACTGTCTGCAGTGTCCCTTCGCTCTTTGTTCTGAACTTTGGTCCTGCTGTTTCTAAAGTACTCTAAAGTAATTGAAAAAGGCTGTGAAAAGTTTTGGGCTGTGTTGATGTTAGCTGATTTCCACAAGTTAGTCATCTCTGTTTTTGAGGCAATTGAGGGAAAGCACCACAAATTTTGTCATTTCTGATGTAGAACTATTGTTTCAGCTTTAAAGCTTGTTACATTTAAGCTCTTAAGTTTTTCAGAATGACAGTTAATTTAAGTTTGTTTTTCAGAATGACTCATTTTGAACATTTGTGGATAGATGTGGGCAATAGTGTAGGCTTGTGTATACAAATCTTGGGTTTTATTGAGGTATTTACATCAAGACAGTAGAACAGAAAAAATGTTTATGCATTTAATCTGTTTGCCTGTCGGTCTTGTTATTCTCTCAATCATTTTGTGTCTCACTAGGCCTATGTAGACCTTGGTTCGAGTTTACCAAGGGGAAAAAAAAATTACAAAATTTCTTGCAAATTTTGAGAAAACGCCGCCACAAAATCATTTTGATCGCAAAAATCACAAAAAAATATCGTGAAATCCTGGGTGGACTGACTGTATTGCCAAAGGTATTGGGAAACCCCTCCAAATCACTGAATTCAGGTGTTCCAATCATTTCCATGGCCACAGGTGTATCAAGGTGTAACCCTAACCCTAATCCTAACCCTAACCCTAACCCAGGCATGCAGACTGCTTCTGCAAACATTTGTGAAAGAATAGGTCGCTCTCAGAAGCTCAGTGAATTCACTCGTGGTATCGTGATAGGATGCGAGGAGGATGCTTATCTCAGATGATACTATAATATCTCAGATGACACTATAATAGGTCTGTTTGCCGCACCCTTTCCCCTTTACCTCACTTTACCTGCAGGCACTTTGATAAGGTAGCAGTCTGCTGTATCCCTACAGCAGTCTTATAATCTTTCCACAAGGGGGAGTCCATGCTTCAACAGCACCCTCCTCCAGCACTCCATGTGAACAATTTTAATTTCATGTAACAATAAATTATAAATTTTTGGAAAACATTTCCCAGTCTAAGGAATGTCAGAATTGACCATGTTTACTCAATCGGCAGGACGAGCACATGGCTTGCATTTTTTGACTTTTTCCCTGGCCATTCTCATTCCCATGGTAACAGGCCCAGCAGAACATTAGACTGATGTGATGGATATGCTTGTGTTTCCGTCCTGGCTGTGGCTCTTGGGGCTCCCCCATGACCGGTGGTGGTGGTGGTGGTGGTGGTGGGGGAGGTTCAGCAGGGACCTGAGAACGCCTTTCCTGTGGCTCATCCTGGGGGACCCAGAAGCTGCAACCCAGAGACAACTCCCAGCGTTCAGCATGGCTTTGACAGCCCTAAAAACTTCCTTAATGGGAAATAATTCTCATTCTACATCACTGTCAACCAAGAAAACCACCCCCCAGTACATCTGCAATATACAGGATTACAGGATGAGCCAGACTTCATGTTTTGGATAAGGCATTTAGCAATATTTCCACACACCACAATGCACCATTCTAACCCAGGTAACTAAGGCATCTCTGATAGGATACAGTAAAAATGAACAATCAGCAGTACCAGCGGGTAGAGACAGCTTTATGCAGAGTGCAGAAATCCATCTCTCTACAAGAGGGAAAATGAAAATTTGGCTTAAAAATGCTTCCATAATGGTATTTCCAGCAATAAACATTTATAAACATATTTTACATTAATTATTGATTAAACCATTCAGAAGGTTTCCATGCATGCTGTGACTGGCCCTTTGGGAAGAGATAAAGGCACTTAACTGCTGCAGATGCACACCAGAAGCCCTTAAGGCTAAGGAATCTGCAAGAACCACAAGCTATTAAAATACATGGGCAGCATACCTACAGACAGTGCGAGCCGAGGGGAAGAGATGAGGGCACTTACCTGCTGCAGATACCTCCTAACCCTAGCCTGCTGCAGATACCTCCTAACCCTAACCCTAACCCATTAACTGAATAAGACAGACAAGCAGAGGCGTCATCATGTGCGGGAAAGTTAGGACAATTCCCAGGTCCAAAAAAACATAATTGGATTGGTCTTAGTTGGGGGCCCAATCTGACATGTTTTCATGGGGCCAAAAATCTCTAACAGCACCACTGGAGACAGGGAGTCTGTGTAGAGAGGAGGGCCAGCTTGGGTTCGAGCTGGGTTAAACTGCAAGGTTCCAGAGGGGTGCACTCCTGCAAGGGTAGAGAAGCAGCCTGGGACCCATGACGAGTGTGTGGCAGACCACAGGGAAACCGGGGGCCGGTCTTCACTCCTCCAAGGTCGGGGCTATGACGGAAATGACTGGTCATTCTGGAGTGGGTGAAGCTGGGAAACAATCCGGCATAAAACCCAGTGCTGGGTTACATTGGCATGACTCTGGTGGAGAGGTACGACCTGGGGGAATGATCTAAAGCAGAGAGCGAAAGGAGATGCTGTCACCAAGACCTGGTCTCTTTCTGCTCACAGGGGCTTTTCTAGGAAAAGAGAAATAAATAAAAACTTCTACACACTAACACCACAGGCATGAACACATCAAGGTCATTTTGGAAGGTGCTGGGACCTTACCTGCATCGTGCCTCTGCAGTAACGCTCACACGCGCTGGAAGTTGTGCGGCATCATCTCACTTCGAATCTAGGCAACTGTCTGCAAGACGCCGATTCTAAACACAGAATATTTATTCTATATGGCCAGTTAAGCGATTTCTCGATTTCCAGTCCCATGGAGTCCATATTTAGAAAAGGACTACAAACTTTTAGTGATCAAACAAAAAATTATTTACGGGCGATCACCTCTGACACTTGCTGAGCGTCATGGCCACCGCTTGGGGGCTGGGATATTTTTAGCATGGGCTTTGGGAACGGAGGGTGACAGCGAAAAGACTCAGAGCTCAAGCGAATTCTACCCCCAGCCCTAGGAGGGGCCAGCCATCTGTCAAGTCCCGGGCTGTTCCCACGGCCCACTCTTCAGCGGTCAGGGCCAAGCCGGGGCATCGCATGTATACTGCAGGAGGTGGGGTCAACCCACGTATACTGCAAGAGCATAAGGCGGGGCAACATGTATATACTGCAGGCATGCACGGTGGGGGTTGGGCCTCATGTGCATACTGCAGGAGGATGCGGTGGGGGTTGGGCGTCATGTGCATACTGCAGGAGCATGCGGTGGGGGTTGGGCGTCATGTGCATACTGCAGGAGCATGCGGTGGGGGTTGGGCGTCACGTGAATACTGGAGGAACATGCAACAGGGGCGGGGCATAACGTGTATATTGCAGGAATATGCAGTGGGGGTGGGAGCTCACCTGGAGGATTTTTCTCAATTCAAACAACAAAAAACTGACAATCCAGCACAGACTTAAATCATACGGTAGATGAACTACAGAAAACACTATTGTTCTTGACTCATAACTCCCAAAACCTACTTCAGTTCTCCAACATACCACTTTCTCACCCAGAATTATAATCTGTAACAAGAATAAAACCTGAGATATACAAAATAAAAAGCTACACACCCAGCAGTACTAAATGTAAAAGTGAATTTTCAGGAGTCCAAGTAAAGATCACGAAAATCTTATGCATATAAAATCAAAACAAGATTTTAAGCTATATTGAGTCAAGCTGCTATAGTTATCACACTACTGGAGCGCTGGGTTAAAATTCAATCAAACACGGCAAAACAAGAGAGAACATCCTGGTAATGATGTTAAAAGTTCCAGAGATAAGATCAAGAGCGTCACATGGCACCTTATCCGATGCCAACAGAGTGAAGGACTCTGCCAGGCATAAGGGTGCCAGAGCTGCAGACAGTTTCCGAGAAGAAAGCACATAGGATCAGAAAAGCCATATTCAATGATGCCTTTGGACAGAAAAAACAGCCCTCTGATTGAATTACTGCCCCTGCATCACAAAAGCAGGGAGGCATTCTACAGCAAACTGTAGGGTTTAGGTTTCAGAGACCTCTAATCGATACCATTTCAGCATGAAGATAAAAGGTGGGGAATGCTGTTGGCTGACAGACTAATGGCAATCCTGACAACAGGTCAATATCTGGTCCCAGGCTGGACTTGGTCACAAACAGAAGCACAGGATACAGCTAGAAATTTAGCCATGATGGATATAAACCTTTATTATAAATCACATTATAACAGTGGTCCAAGACAAATTGTACAAATCACCCAAAACTGAATGAATGATCAGCATACATTTACTTTGTGAATTTGGTATTTTAAATCCACGTAAAGCTGGTAATCCCAGGAAATATGGAAAAATGATTTGGGAATAAACTACTTCCATCAACAGTATTAGAAAATGTATTCTAATAAAAATACCTGCATTGCACCTGCTTTCAACAAATATAACAAACATGAAGACGATTTTAAAGTATCAGACAATTCTTTAATATCCACATCGATATAAAAAATTTTTCATTCACTCCAAACTGCGTATAAATGACTCCCACTATCCTTGTGGTATATCTTCAGACTGTCAATTTCCTGACATGGTTGTCTTTTCAAGCAAACGAAGTGTTTTTACTGCAGCGTGCAAAAACAAAAAGAGACAACCACACACCCTGCAGGACTGCCTGACTGCACAGGATACTGGCATGAATCTGACGCAGACACACCAAACGGGCAAGCGGAATGTCCAACAGGCCCCGGGAGAGAGGGCCCTGGGAGCCGCACTCAGAGATACACGTCCATGGTCTGCAGGATCATGTGGCGGCACAGAGGACAGTTGTGCTGGTGCACAGGCAGGCGCAGCAGCAGCTGGGTGCAGCCGCGGCACAGGCACAGGTGGCGGCAGGGCAGGAGCAGCACGCTCTTGGCACTGTCCTGGCAGATGACGCAGCGCTTCCTGTCCTCCTGCTCCTTCAGGAGGCCCAGCAGGCTGCCAGCAGGGGGGTCCTCTTCCGAGAGTCCTTGCAGGGGCCCCTCCGAGCCGAGGCCCCTCTGAGCAGGGGCCCCTCTGAGAAGAGCGGAGCCGCTCCATGTCGCCGGGCCACGCGGGGCTCTATCACCAGCTGTCACTGAACGGCCAGAAACGTACGGCCTCCCCGCCCCCCTCCACTGGATGTAGCTCCCGCCCCACGTGGCGCGAAGCCGCGTCTGTAACTCCGCCACCACCTGCATGCTATCCAGCGCCAGCAGATGCAGGCGCTGCAGTGCCCCTCGCAAGCGCCCTGTGATGGGGAAGGCACCAGTGTCCCACAGAATGCGGCGGGCGAGGCTGGGACTCAGGTAGAGGGCCGCGGCAGCCACCACGATTACGGTGAGCACCAGGCCGCACAGATCCAGCAGGAAGATGCTGATGAAGACGCGGCTCAGGGAGCCGAGGAACTCCATCGCAAGGCGGCAGAGTGTCCACAGCAGGGCAGCGGCACCGGCCAGGCTGCTCCAAATCAGAGTCGGCAGTGCCACGCTCAGCTCACCGGCTCGAAGCAGGGCCCCTCCTGCCACATCCCACAGGCCCACCACTGCAGAGCAGACACTCTGCGCTCCAAACGTCAGCCCACTGGTGGCACTGTTAAACACACTGAGAAGTAGGCTAAGCACAGCTCCACAGGCGTCAGCAACCTGCTGCAGTGTCGAGTGGCCGGATAGCACAGCTCGCTGCAGCAGCTCTTTCGCCCGCAGTACAACGTGATCCAGCAAGTGTCCTGCCATCCTGACGCCCTCCGACAGCCCGTCCACCGTGCTGAGCGCACACAGGAGGGCCGTGTTCCAGCACTCTGCCAGGGCAGCACTCAGCAGCGCCGGCAGGTCCTTCACGAAGGACAGTAGAGCCACCAGCAGCCGGATCAGCGAGTGGACGGTCCAGAAGTTCAAATCCAGCAAGAAGCATAAAATGTCGATACTCTTCCCAATGGCGCAGAAGACGCAGTACAAGAGGCCCATTTCGCAGCCGGTGCCCCCGCGGACTCGCTCTGGGTATGAGGGAGTCCTGGAAGCCTTCGGTCCTGGTCCCGGTCCGCATGCAGCGGCCCCACACCATCTGCATCGGGAAACAACACGCAGAGAGCTCAGATCGGCCATTTTTACCACCAGCAATGCGAGTAAACGTCGCTTAGGACGCCGACAGGATATCCCACCATTGCTAAGGAACTAAAAGTGACCAAACTTACCAAGACAGATCACGCCCGGGCCAAGTGAGGACTACAGGGAAACTTCGAGCAGATACATTTGGCGAGGAAAAAGCCCGGAGCCCGGCGCAGGAGAAGCTCCTCGGGCTGACGGCTAACCCTCACCCTACAGGGAAAGAAGCCCGGAGCCCGGCGGCGCAGGAGCTGCTCAGGCTGACGGGATGTTTACGTTTGAAATGCGACGCATCTTTCAACGCGCTGGCCCCTTCGAGGCAGAAAAGTAGCTCAAAATCACACAGATAAAACGTCGCTGTTCATTAAACGCTAGATCATGCACACGCACCCTTTGCAGGGGGCATGCGAGCTTGTTAAAACGTTATAGGAGACTTTTATCTGTGAACTCGACACGCCATTAAGCCATATTACCTCCGTCGGATTTCGTGAGTCTCTAAGGTCGCACAGTCGATCGCCTATCAATCGATCGCTGGCCAGTCGTAACCAAATAGGCACAGATATCAATCTTCGTAATAATCGTTCTTCCAACCGGTTTTCCTGGTCAGTGTCGCATGGATAATAATCAGGGCTCGGTCGTTCGAAAAGTTTAATCTGAATCCGAATTATCCTGATTTGGAAATCCTATGTTTTACTATCCAGGATCAAATAATCCATTTTAATTTTGTGTTTTAAAAGCAGTATTGGATTAAATCACCCTGATCCAGATCTAGACCTTTACATATTGCCAAATTCGAATTACCAGTGTACTAAATAGGACTATATATCACAATGTAGGCTACTAGTTATGCAAAGTATATCAGGCTGAATAGCAGCATGGGGTCACTTTAAGTGTTTTTATTTCAAGAGACAGAAAACAATACAAACACCCCCTTCTGTTTTCAGTTTGTTTTGAAAAATCAGGGGGGTATTCCAAGAAGTAGCTAAAGAAAGCCAGACTTCCCCAAAAAAGTGAGACTCACACTAGCGTCATCTCCCACTTAAGCCTAAAGTTGTTCCAATAACGCAGTTCAGGCTTTTCCAAGCAAGGCTACTTCAAGACAGACTTGCATAGTCTCACTTAGTGCACACGCCCGAGATATTTAAGAATCCTGAATGAATGAATGGCCGCGAGGTGGATGAAATGACGCCGAAGGAGGGCAAAATATTACAGCACGAATATTATAACAAAAAACCAGCGAAACATTTTTACGCTAGCTGTTCAGAAAAGGTTTTACATTATTATTACATTATGGACTTTTATTATCTGCAGCTTCCTACAGATATGCTCTGGAGCCCTGTTACCCTGAATGAGACAAGCAGTTTCAGGAAATTGATGGATTGACTTTTATTACATCAAGAATGGAAAAATCACGTTATTGGCTTCTACAGGGCCCAAGGTGACATTTTGTCAGGGGGCCAAGAATTTCTTGCCACTTGCCTGCTTTTCCACACCACTGTGATCTACCATCAGTCCTTCCCTTTTTGCTGATTAATGTCCCATTGAACTCTCTGGGCAAACAGCTTGTATGTTATGACTTCCACAAATTCCACAAAAATCCAAAATAGCCGTTACGCAAAAGGAAAATTGGTGTAATGGGTATGAATTCCTGCCTCAATGAGAATAAACTATGGAGTAAACCATTATTTGGTTAGTCGTGTTTATCTTGGCAGATGTCTTCCTTTTATGGGCATGCTCGCATCGTGAACATTGTCATCTCACTGGTGAGGATATTGTCTATAAAACTGCACGGCATCCCTTCCCATTCTTATTTGTTGCTTTTTCATCTGAGGTGGAATTTCATTCTCTGAAAGACTTAAAAGGTAACTATATGTAGCCCTGTGCTATATTTTCTTTGATTTCTTTGCATACATTTTATAACATATTTTAATAACAAAGTGATTTTTTCAATGTGCTGTGCCAAAAGGTGTTCATTTCTTCGTGGCCTGTATTTTATTTACATTTAGAATATTTTGTTAATTTCTGAGAGTACATTGGATGTAAGTGCATCGTGACCTTTGACCCGGAACCGAGGAGAACCGAGAGAAGGCGATGGCTGAGCGCGGACGGTTGCAGCTGCACGGTTAGTATCCGCCTCCAGGCCTTGGAAGTGGAATATCGCCGATTAAAGCTGTCGGGCCGATGACTGCGTTATCGGTGAGCGTGTATGAACGCGGGGAATGAGTGCGCCTCTCATCTAGACAAGGTGGACGGAAAGGGGAGAACCTGGCGCCAGCGCTAACGAGTTTGCCGGAGGGAAAGGGGATCCACGCTTTCTCCCGCGACGGCATTTTACTTCTCTTCTGGATCGACAGGTACCTGGCTTTTCAGTTTTTGTTTGCTCGCTGAGCGAAGTGGCCATTTTGATATTGGGTCTCACCGCTCCCAAGCGACGCTAACAGGCCTGCATCGAGGGCGACATTTTAGTTCAGTACCGCCATAGGGGACTCTGCAAACTTTCAGTGCGCAGTTAACCGGGCTTTGCAAATGTATTATTTAATGTGTGTTGTAAATTTCTAGTGATGTTAAATGTATCATTGTGCATTTATCTGGGCTGTTACGAGTTACTTAGGGAATTTTGCACACCCAAAATCTTTTTTTCTATAAGCTAAGCTAAAGCTAAGGTCGATTCTTACAATGGGAAACTGGTATAAAGGAAACTGAATTTTATTTGTAGTTTAAGGGTGTGTACAGTGATTTTGTTTATTATGCTCAATTGGGATTGAAGAGAGAGAGAGAGCGGGAGGGGGCGTAGACAGTCATATAAATTGGGAATTAACACTCCAAACCTTATAACCTAAACAATTGTATATAAATAATGTAAAAGAACTCAGGGTGCCCCATAGGTGCCCCCTGAAGTTAGGCCTATGGATAATGATGCAGCGTGCAAGATTGTGATAGTAGGCCAAAGTCCCTCGGCCACGGATAATTTTTCTACGACGCTGAGAAACTTTTTAATAACCGAAGGTAAAACACTAGCAGATTTGCCAGGTTTATGTGGATCTTCTTTCTCTCTGCGTGAGCCCAATAAGTTGGTCTTGCGTGCAATGGTAGACATGGTCAGCCGAGCTAGCCATAGTCAGGCTGAGAGCCATAGTTATCGCCGTCTTCGGATCTTTTCAGGTAGCTTTCCCACTCCGGCAGGTGAGGATTCACTGGAATATTGGTTACAACAGGCACCGTTAATGGTTCAGGAGAGTGAACTAACTGAAAAAGAAAAGAGACGTCGAATACTAGAGTGTTTGAGAGGCCCTGCTTTAGAGGTTGTGAAGTTGTTGCGCCTCAGTAAGCCAGGTGCCACATCTGAAGAGTATCTTGATGTGCTGGACAGCGCATTTGGGTCTGCGGAATCTGCTGCGGACCTTTATTTCTCTTTCCGTCTCATACAGCAGAAAACTGGGGAGAAATTGTCACATTCGCCTGTCTGACCCCCGACCATTTCGGGAGAGGTCCAGACGTCTGGCGCCTGCTGACATAGACGATGTGCG
>JAODKL010000037.1:4094406-4115490 GCA_026780765.1 Petrocephalus schoutedeni
TCTTTAAAATAAAGCCACACTGAAAACTAATACTATACTGAATTCCAAGTGGAAAATTGAAATGAATGTAAAAAATCAAAGCTGTCGTCTGAGAGCACGTCCGGCCCAGTGTGAGAGTGTGTGCCCCGTCTGTGTTCAGCATACCCTGGCTGAAGTGTGGGTGCAGAAGGCGTCTGAGATGGGCACCAGCCAGCAGTACCACTGCCGCACCTTTCTGGGCCACCTGCTGAACATCGGGGACCTGGTTCTGGGGTGAGTGCCTCGCCTGTGGCCCACGGGGTTCCGCGGCTGGTCTCTGTACTGGTTACACTGGGGTAGAATGGAGAAGCACCCTCTGCTGTGGAATTTATGACGAGCGGTTTTTATGATGCGGTTTTGAGACTCTTGGCTGGGGTTACCTTGGTGACAGTCTTATTACCACTCGCCATGGTTTATTTTGGGTGATGCACTCTTTAAACGGTCTTAGGGCTTTCCAAAGAATTTGTTTCTTCCCCTGACCTTGAAGGTTTGACTTGGCCAATGCCAACATCAACGACGAGTTTCTCAACAAGATCAACCCCCACCACATCCCCGATGTGGTAAGACCTCTCAAAGTTAAGCCATCACTTACATTTCACTGACTTTTCCTTGCTTTCCTTTTAATTATGGCTAAAATGCCAGGCTTTGGTGTATACTGACCCCTACTGGTAGGAACTGGTACAGCATCCCACTCGCAGCCGTCATTGCTGGTTTAACGACGGGCCGGTTTAATGGCCATTTCTGCCTGATCCAGGTGCTGATCAAGAAGAGCTATGACCGCAGCCGGCGAGTGAATCGCAGGAACTGGAAGCTGAAGCAGATGGACAGGGACCGGGAAGGATTGGAGACGGATGACGAGAGGTGGGCGGATACCTGCTAGCATCAGGGCGGAGTCACGAAGCACACCTTCGGGCACTGTCACGCATCTCCCTGGCCTCGGCCAAACACGAGTCCCCTCAGCCCAGGACATGGGGCTCTCCTTCTGTTTTACGGCGTATATCTGTGCTCAGTGTCGACCGTGAAAGCTCATCTGTGCGCTGAGTGTCGCTGACACCGAGTCCCGTCTGCTTCCCAGGCAATACCAGGACTTCCTGGAGGATTTGGAGGAAGATGAAGCTCTGAGGAAGAATGTCGACATCTTCAGAGGTCAGTCTGAGGCCGTGAGACTGATGTTGGCGTGGGGTTAGTCCCCTGGCACCCTACCGGTTCCAGCCACTCAATTTATTAGGTTAAAAGTGCAAGTTGGCTAATGAATTGGATTTACCTCCGGCCGACTGGCTATAGAGCAGATCCAGTACGCCGCTATATGTAATTATGATAAGTCATCCACTGCTGATGTACAGTTGCTAATATTATTTTGGGAAATGTTGGGTTGGCAGCAGTGTGCGTGTCCAGCTGCCCCGACAGCCCGTGTCGGAACGCGGTTTACCCGATGCGGTGACGTCTCTCTGGCAGATCCCTCAAAGATCCCCGTGGAGAGCGACTCTGAAGACGACGGTGCCCCCCGGATCTCCCTGATGGAGATGTTGGAAGACCTGAGCCTGAATGATGCCACGGGTGTCGAGGGAGCAGACATGATGACCGACTAGACCCCCCCCCCCCCCCCCCCGGGTGCTCGGGGCTCTGGTGTGATGTGTGGGGAAATCATGTTAGCAGCATTTTCTACCACACAGTGGGAGAAGTGGACTTTACACCCTGCTTTTAAAAATGCTGTGTGTGCTATCTAATCATCAGTGTCTCTTGCATCAACCTGTTACACTGCAAGATGTTAATAACGTGCACCAATAACTATTAAATAGGAATGAATAGTCCTTATCCCTGAATCTTATTTTTCTGAGGTAGTACATATGTTGTCCACCAGGTGGGGCCATTGGTACACTGGTCCTGATTGGCCATGGGAAAATGTTAGAAGCCCAAATACTTGACGCTGGGTGTCACTGTGTCTTTGAGAAGCCCTTTCTGAATGGGAAGCCCCAGACATCATGGGAAGCAGGACTTCGTCATGCCAGCTGCGTCCTGAGCCTGAAGTCTGAGCCTGGAGGGCTTGCGTCTCCCCCACATGGCTGTGGATGGGGAGATCAGGGTCTCAGCTGCTCTCTGAACCTCCCCAACCCGCCAGTGCCAGCCTGATTTGGTTCTTCATTCGGCATGAGTCGTGTGGCATAACGCAGCGAGCGACCAGGTCGCGCCGAGCTTTCTGATTCGGGGGTTCCTGCCCCGAACTGTGTCTCCTGGGGAATCTACACCCAAAAACAGCGGGAGAGTTCTCTGGACCATTGGGTGTCATGGGGGCAGAGGTACCCCCATCAGGGCTCCTTAATGGTTGACATTCATGGGTATTGGGTATCCAACCTGGGCCCTCCAGTGCTTTCTTTAAGGCCGAGTTAAAGGGCGGGCAGGTCGAGGTGGGGGGGGGGCGGTTGTGTGGTCGGAACTCTATCCTTGATTTGTTGAAACTAGATCCACTTGGGAAAAGAGCTGAGGGTCGCCTTTGAAGTGGTAGGAGCAGGGGAGGGGAGCGACCTTTCTTTCCCCCTTTATTGGAGGGCAGGCGGGGGTAAGTTGGAAGTGTGTGTGGGGTGTGGGGGTGTTTCTTTGAGGTTATATTGTTGACCTGACTTGTTGTTGGGTTGGCCCCAGGCTTTGTCTTTTGATACTTGGAAGTCTCCGTTGATTCGTTTCAAAGCTTGGTCAGTTTCATGGAGGAGTTTGGGGTAAGTACCTCACGACGGGAACTCCAGCGAGTTGTCATCATCCGAGCACCTCAATGTCCTCCTCAAGCTGACCTGCAGCGGTAGATGAGCATGTTGGCATTACTACAGGAATGGTGGGAACCTAGGGTGTCGGCGCTGAGCCGTATCTTATGGCGAAGCCTGACTGACATTAGCCGGTGATTTTGTCCCGATGGGGCAGATTAACACTGAGCTGTTACCCTCCTCCCCCCGTCCCCTTCCAGGTTCCCACAGGGTTAAACCACGTGCGATAACCCTAACCCCCTGTGCCCCTGGACGCCACAGCTCTCCCATCGCCCCCACCACCTTCCTAATGTTGCCTTTTCTCAAGCAAACACTGGAATTTTTTCATTTGCGCTTGGTTGGGGTTGTGTGGGGTACAGTTACCTTATCAGTCTGTGCAAGGTTCATTTGTGAAAGCACTGCACAGGGAATTGGCCCTAAGGTTTTTCTTGTATTGGCGTTTTAAGAAGTGGCGGGTAGCTGTAGCCTCCCAAACAGAGCCATGCTTAATGTTACTCGCATCCTGTGTGCAAAGTGAGTATTGCATTGGTATCGAGTGTGCGCCTTTGTGGACGGCTTGGCTGGTTTTTAAAAGCCCATATTCAGCATCTGTAGAAGAGTCTAGTCAAGAGACAGCTCACCAGACCAACTCGGTATCAGATTGATACATCCCATATGTATCACCTCACCACATAAAAGCTATTGTGCTGATGGGCGTTTGGAGAGCAACAGTTTTGCAAACATTAAAATGTTCCCTTTTTTTGTTCCCTATGTTTGTGCGTCAAGAGAAACCTGCCTTTTCCACGAAATCTGAAAATCTCAACTGTAGCTAGAAGCTGAAGTCGCGACAAGGAAATGGTGCTTTGTGAGCCTGTGAGAGGAGACCTTTGTGTTCTGCACACTCATGTCATCTTAAAGTTCCCTTTATAGCACCTTTTGAAACCTGGTTTCTGACACACTTCCCAATCCGCTTCTCTCTTCCCTTGCTGCTTCTTGTTTGGAGTCTTGAGTCTTTTGAATAAGGTTCCCTCAAGCTGGATCCCACAGCAGAGCATCCGTGCTCCGCCCACATGTGTCC
Source organism: Petrocephalus schoutedeni (assembly GCA_026780765.1). Taxonomy (NCBI): domain Eukaryota; kingdom Metazoa; phylum Chordata; class Actinopteri; order Osteoglossiformes; family Mormyridae; genus Petrocephalus; species Petrocephalus schoutedeni. The sequence continues at coordinate 4,098,238 of JAODKL010000037.1, forward strand.
AGCTCTTGTTTCTGTGCCGTGGTCCGTGAAGCTTGGCACGGCTGAGCCTCGCTGCCCTGCACCTGTCCCGCTGGCCGCAGCCGAACAGCGCAGCGGAGACGTGGTGGCTTGTTTTATGTGAGGTGTGCTTTGCCTGCTGGTTTGCCTCAAGATATGAGCACCTTGTTATGCAAGTGGTGAAATTCTGGAGTGTTCGCTGGGTGGCGCTGTGCCCTAGCAGTGCTGCTCTCCGTCCTAAGCAGTTGGGTTCTGGATCTGTGTACTCAGGGAGGACTAACGCAATGGGGCCAATCCCATGTTCCCGTCCCTCAGCCTGTCTGCAGCGCCAGCCCGCCGCAAACTAACATCACCGTTGCTCGTCTGATGGCTTTCGGACTGGTTCCTGGTAACCCATTATTTGAGGGGCACAAATACTTAGTTACTTGTGAATTACAGATTATGATCAAAGAGCCTCTGCTTGAGATAATAGTTTCACAAAGGTCTGCTGGATTAACAGATACGTGCATTCCATTTCCATTTACTCAGAAGCTGGAACTGTAAATGGCATCACACCCGAGTTAACCACATTCCAGTGCAGCCCGTCCCAAAGACATTCAGCAATATCAGGGATCAGTTTCAAAAATTAGGGTTTCTTGCTTAGCTGGCTAACGTCAGATTTAAGGTACGTTAGTTTACGTGGCTTTTATCTCACTTGCATATATCCAAGTTATCTGGCCAAGTGAGAAATCCTGCTTACTGTAACAGGCCCCACTTCTAATAAGATTCAATGGTGGCCATTTTTAGCAATACCAGTTGATTACACGTCGGTACTGTGTGTATGACCGATTCGTTGAGGGGGCCGCCGCCGTGAATTCTGAGGTCGGGATTGTGTCGATTCCTCTGACTTTCCAAGTAGGAATTCTGACCTCAGGGGACGTTCCCGTTGGAATTTCTGAGTTCAGAGTTGAAATGGAACAGAAGATTAAAAAATTATGCATCATGATTCATGACAAACAAACATGACATCAGTATTTCACTTAAATTAATGGTTCCTAATTGTTCACAAAGGTGTGTATATAATGAACAGATATAGTAACAAATTGACTAAGTAACTGCTTGAGATCATTATACATAAGTAATAGCATAATATATTTTTTGCTCCATCCCCCAGGACTGCGAACAAGCTGCTGTTGATGTGGCCAATATGGAGCCTCACCTATGAACTCGGCGCACAATTAATCTACATCATTCATGCTTGTAACAAGGCGGCTGTGTACCAAGCTGTAAAACTGTGATTACGCCGTGTTTGTTTAGGGGCTGGTATGCCATGAAGCTGTGGACATTAAGACAGTCCCCGCGCCCTGGTCTGAAACTCTCCCTGAATAATTGTGCCGCATTTCCGTGTGCCTTGGCCTTGTCATGAAGGTGCCGCACGGACCGCCCCGCCTTGAGCGCTGTAGGCCTCCCTAGGCGACGCCGCGAAGGTGCCGCACGGACCGCCCCGCCTTGAGCGCTGTAGGCCTCCCTCGGCGACGCCGCGAAGGTGCCGCACGGACCGCCCCGCCTTGAGCGCTGTAGGCCTCCCTCGGCGACGCCGCGAAGGTGCCGCACGGACCGCCCCGCCTTGAGCGCTGTAGGCCTCCCTAGGCGACGCCGCGAAGGTGCCGCACGGACCGCCCCGCCTTAAGCGCTGTAGGCCTCCCTCGGCGACTCAGTGAAGTCTGCACGCGCATACACGCACTTGCATGTATGCATGTATTAGTTTTATTACCGCATACATTTCTGTAGGGATTGCAATCTACGCCAACAGTTTTGATGTAGCTAAAGTTAGGTTTATTGTAGAATATTACTAATATTATTCACTGTAAGATTTCTTGCGTAAGTGTGAGAGTCTGAAAGCGCGAGTCACACCAGGTGCGTGAGAGTTGGCAGCCCTATTTTTGGATAAAATTATGTCATCACTTTTCAAAATTCCAAATGGGCAGCAACCGTTCTAGTCCCCAGGTGCAAAGGCTGCGGTCCTTCCTAATTCTTTGACTGTCGTGTTTTAAGGTGAGGATTATGCACTACGCAAAACTGATTGCCAGGGTTCAAGGTGGTGACTCAGGGCCTCTGCCTGTCTTATTTAGTTTCCTGTGAATACAAGTTGTGGGGTGAATGTGGAGATGCCTGTTAGAACAGTGTCACAGTGCCACTGATGTCTGGCTAGAGAAACACTGAAATGCAAGGTCAGATCTCACAGTGACCGGGAGGCGGCAGCTCATTTGCAAATATACTCAGACCAGTATTATGAAGATTCACATTGTAGGTGAATGTTGAAAACGGGTCGCAGGGAATATTCAAAACACCTACGGAATGCCACACATTCAGTTATTCATAAAAAACGCACAACGTTAAACATCCACAAATCAAAGATAATGTATGTAGCTCATTTTCTACCCTCGATTTCTTTCTTCTCTACCCTCCTTTCATGTAGTAATAATTACCCAATGTTTTCATTAACAGGACATTAAATAATCTCAGTGAGTGCGGCCTGGGAAACAGGTTAGTGCTGAGCTGCCTGAGGAATAGGACCCGCCCCGGGCGTGAGCTGAGATCCTCCCGAGGTGGGAGCAGAGTCTGTGGTGTTCATCTGAGGTCTTCGTGGGGGACTGGCTTCCGGTCCAGCGCTCGCAGGCTGACTCCGGGCACGGAGTGACTCACGCTGGGAACCCCAGCTGCAGTTTCACTGAATTTGGCGGCACCATTTTGGTCCCAGGGTTTGTTAGAAGACCCGGGGGACGGACAACTTCAGTGAGGAAGCTGGGACCTTTACTGCCTCTGTAAGGTTACTGGGGTGACGGGAAATGTCGTTCTAGGCTGCAGTGGAAGAGCTTTAGATGTAGCAGTGGTGAGTAAGTGTAGTTTGTGCAGTTGGGAATGGAGTTAATGCACAGATACCCGATTATGGGATCATGCCCGTCAAGCAGAGATTTTGAAAGCATGATGCATCCATGCTCAGCCCCAGGGCCCAGCCCCGTCTGCCGTGAGCCCGCTTTGTTTATAGTTTCAGCTAAACCTTCCCTGCTGTGCAGTTCACAGGGGTAAGCAGTGCAAAGGGTGAAACGGCGTGTTTGTCTGCCTCGCCCTGGAGCTGAACGCAGTGACGCACGGGCGCTCCGGGCTGCTCTCTATGCTGGCATCTTCTCCATTGTCCTTCGCTCTTTGATTGCTGGTCTGAGGAATTGTTTGTGCTCGGTGACCAAAACATCAAATGCCTGACAAATTCGTCGTGGAATTCTGGGAGATCTTCGGGGATTAGAATAGCAGGTTTTTGACACTGATTACGTCTCCTTCCCATGGCTCCCTCTGTGGAGGACGGGGCGCCGCAGTGTTTCGGGTGAAATCACATTCCAAGTAAGGCCCGCTAGCGGCAGAGTGGCACCTTAGCAAAGCACTGGTGAGTGTTGGCTGTAGCTGAGCGCTCCCACCCCGGTGTGTGGACAGGTTCTGCCAGTGAGCGGGAGAGCCGTGTGTGAGCCTTCTGCCTGGCATTGTTCTGGACCTCAGAGATTAGCATACCCGGGAGTGAGACTGGGGTTAATACAAGCATTCCTCAGGGGTAACCATGGATTAATGACCCACATTGTAGATACTCCCTGAAGATAACCACGAGTGACCTTTTTATTCTTGGCTTTTTTTCCCCCTCTGTTTTATTTCAGATGTTGCATCGCTACGGGAAGGCTTAATTTGTAAACGAAACATTTGCTAGGCTACACGGAAACGGTTACCGGGCAGATAAGAGGCGATCTCCTCAACGGAGACACGAGTCTCGTGTAAATTACACGTATGTCAGACAGGCAGGAGCGGAGCCCCGGCCACGAGGGCTCGGGGAATCAGACCTGAAGGGCCTCTCAGAAAAAACGTAAAGGTTCTCTTTCCATTTCTCGAGAAGGAGAACCTGTTTTCTGTCACGGTAGCCGTTTCCATTTATGCAGATCTTTAGTTACCTGTTTATACTGATCTCTAAGTTGCTCTGATGTAGGAGTTTAATGTTTCGATTTTAGCAACATAAGCTAGTTGTTGCACACACCATCATTTCTGCCCCCAGCTTGTGAATCGCTTTGAAACTTGTCCCGCACCAGGCAGCAAAGCAGTTAACGTGCCTCTGATTTATTTCTTCACCATCTCATTCCCCCCTCCTGCCCTGCCTCCCGTCTGCTGCATTTCGGTGGGTTTGGGAAACGTGACCTTCTCAGAGGAGTCATTGTGTTGTGGTTTCATAGTTGCCGGTGTTTGGTTGCAGACAATAAGAGATCAGCGGTGATAAGGCCCGGAGGAGCGCTTCACGGATCCCTGCCGATCTGCCGCGCCTTTCAGCAAGGCTCGCAAATTAAAATGATTGCAGCTCTAATACTGTCAGCCGCATGTTGATTATTTATCTCGCAAGGCTCTCATCTGTCCTGAAAAGAGGGTGCCTGGCGGACTGGAGACGGCCCCGTGCGTGTCGTGTGAGGAGAGCCTGTGACTCGTGTCACATGCTTTGGGTCAGTGGTGTTTTTTTTACCCCACCGGGTCCAGGAAAATGTGTATCCAGGATATTGTTACTGATATTGTTCATGCATTCCGCAATGGTGACAACAATTGCTAATGTCAATATTATAATAATATATTAATATTAATGTAAAAATATTTTTATTTGGCTACATTGGCAAATGGTGTCAAAGTTTCACTCCACTATCCGACAGCTCTCTGTTTGACATTTCTCTCAAAACAAGGTTTGTTTATGGATAAAAAAAACTAACCCTAAAATTGGCAAACGGCTCTAACATCCGAGGCCTAGCAACCATAAAGCATGCGCTTAATAAGCGGAGACCCTCATTTTAAGGGTTAGCCTTCCACAAAATAAAACAAATATATCTCTTTTTGAAGATACCTCAATATCGCAATGTCGTACTTTTTCCCTATGCTTCATAGACTCGGGGGCTCGCTGAGGCCCCCTGGTGGACCACACTCCCCCTGGTTGGAAACCACAGCCCTGGGTGAACCCGGGCTATAGCATCTGGGCTATAGCATCTGCGCTCTCTGCCATGCTGGGTATCTTGGCCGGGGAGTCTGTTGGCGTGTGAAAGCCCCCTCTCCCTCAGATGCCATGGTCTGTCAGCAATGCGGAATCCGACATAACTGGAGGCGGGGGGAGGTGGGGGGTCACGCATGTTTAACGGCAGTGTCTGCGCGCTGCGTGGGAGGCCAGGCCATGCGTGTTGCTGCAAGCTGTCTATACGCTCAGACATTGTTCAGAAGTCACTCCAGGACAGTTGCTGCATTTCTAGAAGTTGCTGGTAGCCATGGTAATACCCCGTAACCCTATACGGGCAGAGTAGTAGCATAGCGCATTTCGTAGTAGGGAGATGCTTTAATCACTCTCTCAGGCTAAGGGACACTGAGCCCAGACGATGCCGCTAGCCTCCTTCCCATTCACCCTTTTATGGGAGAGAGACATGCAGCCATCATGCTGACATGCCGCACGTGTGGGGGGGGGGGCTGACAGTACATGTGTTTCGGATTCCTGTTTAAACCAGGCTCCTGGGCATGCATTCCTGCATCCTCGAAGGAACCGGTTTGTTAGCCAGTCTCCACTGCAAACGGGATGAAATCCTCGCGCTCCCTGGCACCTGCAGGGCAGGCCGAAAGGCAGGCCCGGCCGCGGAGTTTGGCATAGTGCCAAGGGAGGGCGGGGTGCGGGAGGCGGGGTGCGGGAGGCGGGGTGGCGTCTCCAACGGCCTTTTCCAAGGGAGTCGCCGAATTTGATGCTGGTCGGCCGAGCAAAGGAGTCACGCGATTGTCGATTGTTCGCTGACGATACAAGCTGGCGTAAACTGCTGATGGGGGGGTGGCCCTGATTGGAGGGGTGTGTCACTATTAAGGCATTACACACTTGCAAATTGCTGGTCAGGAGTTGAACTGTATCATATCATTTTTCTGTTTGACTTCAGGTTTCTATAAAAACAATGGGTCAGCGTCCCTGGAGACCAACACTGCAGTGCTTTTGTGAGGGAACGATGGATCTGTATATACGAAACCACTCTATTAGCAAAACAACTTTATTAGTATAAAAAAAGCAGTGTGGCATTTACATAAACTGGTGACTTTATACACAGACAACATACGTGGTATGAAACTATGGATTCAGTGAATTAACACTTCCATCAATCAACCTACTTAAACATTTTGACTTTGGATGGTTGCAGCACTTTCATTGCATGGTAAATTCAGTCAACATCAGAGCGTATTACATACATATATGGCAACAAGTAATTGTTCAACACCTGATAAATTTAAAAACAAAAACTGGCAATTGGTAAAGGCCAGCCAGATTTTACCAGGGTATTGCCAATAAATATCAAGTATAAATACTTCAGTACTTAGAAGACCACCACCCACAGTCAATGAAAAATTTTAATAATGGAAAAAATGAAATATGTAAAAATTACAGTTATATTTAATCATTATGGGGTTCCCATATACTCCCTCAGTGTTTAATATTCACTTAACAAAACCAGGAAGTGATTGGGGAATCATGTGTCATGTGAGCTATTACATCATTACATACGTTTTTAACAAAAGGTATTGTACACATTCTTTGCTTAGCGAGCCAGGCGGGCCAGACCTCAAACAAAAACGATGTCAATATTTGTCCAGATTGAGGACTCCATGGCTTAACAGTTACATTTATAGTGTTCTTCGTTCAGTCAGTGTGTATGTATCTGCAGTAAATATCTGAATAAAAGTGGCTTGTTCACAGCCCTTTGTCGTGAGTAAATAAGAATAAGCCCCCATTTAGGGTACTGCCTGGTATCATTGACTTATCCACCCCTCGGAAGCCCCCACATCCGCTAATCATATTAATACGGTAGGCACTGTAAAATCATCTATCAGAGCAGTCGGCTAACGTGCTAATTCGTGCTAATCCCATAAGTGGCCTGTCGCAGTGTTGCATCACTGGGGGGCTCTGGGAAGCTGCTTGACCAGCAATGTGCCTTAGAGAGCCACATGCGGAGCAGAGGGGAGCTGGGCAGAGTACATACAGTTACATGTATATCAGTTACATGTTTACAGTTACATGTATATCAGTTACATGTATACAGTTACATGTATACAGTTACATGTATATCAGTTACATGTTTACGTTTACATGTATACAGTTACATGTATACAGTTACATGTTTACAGTTACATGTATAGTTACATGTATATCCAGTGACGTTTGGGTCAGCAATGCAGAATATAGCAAGATCAGTGGCTGTTCCCTTTGCGCTCTGGAACAGTAAGTAACAGTAATAAAATGAGCAGGTATCCGTTGCGTAGGCGATTGGTAAGAGTGCTCCGCATGTTTGTGTATTACTCTGCATGGTGCACTGAGCGTCAACACACTTCTGTTTCTGAACACGCAACCCACCTAGTGTCTGACAGAGCCACAGCGATGGACCTGGCCCGCAACGGGAGGCTGCTAGCTGATCAGAGCCACCGTGCTCTCCTGCTGTCCACCACACAGCCCCGAGAAGAACTCCAGCGCCAGGCGCACGTGGATGGGCACAAAGACGTAGGAGGTGTAGATGACCATGGCCACCATGGTGAAGAGCACGGTGTTGAAGAGCGTCTGCTCCCAGGGCTCCAGGACGTAGATGCTGGTGACTAGCAGGTACTGGTAGTACAGCCAGTGCAGGTAATCCTTCAAGTTCTTCATGTCCATGACGAAAAGTTCTGGTAAGGCTTTAGGTGGCAGGTGGGGACAGACGTGTGGACAGGGCATGACACAGAAAGGCACCAGCGTTAGAAGGACCAAAGATCTGCTGTGCCCCCCCCCCACCCCACTGCACAATGCTATTAGCTGAACTGATGCCCCCCCCCTCCTTCGGCCAAACAGTGAAAATGGCTGACAAAGGAGTCTGACACAAGTGTCGGCCATCCGAGGGCGGCGTCCTCCTGGTCAGATGTGTCATTCTAATTTTTTTTCTCCATCTTCAAACCACGCCTGGCCCTTAGCATGACTGTTTTATGAGCCTCACCACCACCATGCCAAAGTCCTAGCTGGTAATTGTCTGTTTGTGGACAGAAGTAACTATGTGTAAATGTGCTCAAGAACCGTAGCCTCAGGGTAACTCAGCCCAGCATGGTTTTTGTTGCAGGAGTGGGGTGGGTATGCCTCTGGGTCACCATTAAGCAGCAGGGAACAGGGGGGGGGGGCACCTACAGGCCAAACGACCCTCATGGTTGCTGGTGACCTTTACTGACCTTGAAGCTGCTCTATAGACTATATGAACTGTACTTCTAATGCAAATCTGGATGTTGGCCTTCTGGGTACCAGTAAGAGTGTCTTGTAAATCAGAGGCTGCTGCGTGTGGGTACTGTGTAACATCCCCAACAACTACGCAGCAACAAACGTAAGCATTACAGCCGTGCTCTATGAGCAAGGAAGCACCCTCCATAAACGCGCTCTTCTGGACTGACTCTATGGAAAGGAAGCCATTAACTGGTCCGCAGTGCTGTTGGACCCACGCAGAAGTTTCAGAAACGCCGCTCGAACGTCATAAATCCGCTTCTGTCTGGTTTTCTGTTTTTTTTTATATATATATACCTCCACTGTACTAAAATGCAATTCATCTGGTTTTTGGTCATCCTGACACGGGAGTGATACGCTAATCGCTTGTACATGTGTAATCACGGAAAAATAACCACAGGCTGAGTCAGCTCCCTGCCAGCAGAAGGAGACTGATCAAGCTGACTCCAGCATCGTTTTACTGAGCCGTATCACTCCTAGAATCAAGGCACGGCTTCCCCCAGTTCTCCGGGCTGCAGCGGGGTGCAGGCGATCTGCATGCATGTGTCCGGTGTCAGACGGGAAGACAGCGCTGTGCAGAGGTCGGCATGCCGAGAGGGACGCCGAGATGCTCGGCCGCGGTGACCGTCCTACCTGGCGGCTGTCCAGCTCCTTAAAGAACATGCAAAGTTCTATCCAGCGACATACGTGACCGACGGCGCTAATTACGCAACACGGCGATTCCCCGACGGCCCGCGGTGTCAACGCGGCGCCTTAGACTGATGCCCATCTGCCCGCGGCAGAGGAGCGCATCCTTTTAAGAGGCATGCCAGCTTTTAAAGGCGTATGACAGACCGAGGGAATACGAGCGGGGTTTGCATAGTGCCAACGATTGCAGGCTGAGCAGTTATAGCGCAGAGTGTCGTTATAGTGAGATGAGAGGCAGACGGGCTTATTATGACAATGCCGCCTAAGTGCGCCCTGCCGGGTCATGTTACCAGGGACCGCACGCTGTCAGTCTCAGAGCCGCGATCCGCCACATGGAACTTGAGAGAAATACCGATACTGATGGAAAAATGCGCTACTCACCTAGAGGTAACTGGGCTCTCCCTCGGCAATGTCACTTAGGTTAGGCGAAGTTTATTCCGGGAGCCCGGAGCCGATGACAGGCGTCTGTTCCGCTGCTTCGTGCAAACGGAAAGCTGTCCTACCAGTTTGCGTGATGCCAGGTCATTTCACCGGCTATGTTTTCTCTCTCTCGTGTTATACCACACCCACTACTCCTGCCCACACCTACCCGTGTCAGAGATGCTGCTGCAGTTAAGGCTCGCCCAGGCGTTACCGGGTCCAGCTCCTGGATGCGAGCGCCGTGCGGAGGGAGCCGGCCACCGAGCCGCAGATTTAGCGACATCCGCAGCGCTTTGTCGCAGTGCCTCAGACGGAACTCCGCTGCGTACCGGCAACGGTCATTGTTCCGTGACAAGCATCTGGGTTTGCGCCGATTATTGGATGATGCTGTAACGCCCCCCCCCGAAAAAGGATGCACAGCCGGGCACCCATACCCAAGGTGGCAATGCCCACACCACCCGTCCAGAAGTCTCCTTCACGGGGTGCCCAGTGGTGCAGAAAAATAATGGGGGCGGCGGTTCATCGTTAACAGCCCAGATAAATGATTATATGTGTGTAAGGTGCGTCTCGTATTTTCCCGTATGACGCACATTAACTTATGGCATCAACACTTCGCTGCTGACGCTTCTTACGTGGAGATCGGAGCTGTGAGCCCGGCTCTGCGGTCTTTGCCGTGGCTAAAAATAGCAGCTACGCTGCTTCTGCAGAGCGGCGTCCCCTGTGGATGCGGTCGCCGAGGCACGGAGCGCAGTCAGCGGCGTCTTCCCTCTCACTGCGGGCGGGGGAAGCGCGCTTCTCGGGGAGACACCGCAAGGCTCCGCGCTTCCGCCTGGCTGTGAGGTGGCAGATCCGCTTCTGGCCAATATGTCCTCACTTATTATACAGATTATTGTTTTCATTTGGAGTATCTTGCCACTTTTCTCCGTGTCGTGATCTTGTCTACGTTACAGGGATTTTTAGTGTAGGCCTGTTTCCCAGAGGACTAGAGAAACGCTAAAACACAACAAGAATTGTTTACTCTGGTGTCTGAGGATTTGAACACAATAACCTGCATTTTTAGGTATTTATTTATAATAACAAATTCTTTACATATTTTCCCTGCATAGGGTCAAATTATGGGTTTGATGGATGGATGTTTTCACGCTGCCTTATCAGTGTTCAGTCCTGTGTGGCATAACACAATATATTTCAGGCTGCAATCTAATATGTCTCGATTTATCTGATAGCGTCTAATACGTCGACGATGCCAAGAATGAAGGATAAGACATTGGGAGAGAGAGAAGTGAGCCATTATGGGGATGACACACGGGATTTAAAGGCGCTTCGGACCGGGCGCCGCTGGGGCGGCACGTAGGCACGCGGCGATGTGCTCGTGGCTATCGGGCGTATGCTGTTTACAGGAGGGGCCTTTGCCGATAAGACTTGGCAACGATGGAGAGACACCACCCAGGTGTGGCACTTTAAACCGCAAGGCCTTCATTTGATTTTACATAATGGTCACATTAATCAGACCCCGGGGAGGGGGGGGGGGGCTTCCTGCATGGTTTTACATTTCAGTCACATGCTTTTCCTGGTGGGTAGAGGCCTCCATGCTGGCTGGACAGATTCCTAATTTGATTCCTTCCTGTCAGACATGCAAATGGATGCCACACTTACCACCCCCTGAGGCGCACAGCAGACAGGTGCAAGGCCATGTGCTGGTGACCCTGTGTGTTTGGGGCAGGGGCCAGAGGGTCTAGAGTCGGCCCTCTCAAGCAGTTTCGAAAGGCCGCCGTGATGATGTCCTGGCTGGTTGAGTCTCGAGTTTGGCTCGGTATTGGGAGCCTCAGTGGGACTGCATCACGCTCACACACTAACCCTAACCCTGTCGCCTGGACATCGGAATGGGGCACAGTCTGGTCAGCAGCCAATCGAAGTCAGAATTTAGTTTTTTTGCTAAGTAGGGTCACCCTACAAGGGATTCCCTTTGGTGCTCAATACAAAACAACACTGGGTACAATGAATAAAAGAGCCAAAAATACTAAGATGTGGCCAGGGTCAAAAGAATGTGAAAGCTGTACAATATAATATTAATACATCTAAAAATATTAAAGAGGTAGGAAATCAGCTGAGTGTAGAAATGTGATGCAAAGTAAAATAGATTAAATGTGCAGAAATGCGTATGTGTGTGCAGAGCAAGTGTTGGGGGGATTATATCAGTGGGCTTGTTGATGGATTCAGCTGCTGAGGGGAAGTAGCGTTTTTGTGGTGTGTGGATCTGGTGTTGATGGACCTCAGTGTCTTGCCAGGGGGGGGGGTGCTTTGAACAGTCTGTGTCCAGGATGGGTGGGGTCAGCCACAAATAGGCCTCAGTCCAAACCATGTGGGAACCTAAGGTACTGGAACCAGACAGATTAATTCTTCACCTGCAGAGTAGCTGATGTCCTTCTCATTTAGTCTCCGAGAGGAAGATCCGGTTTAGTTCTTCACGGTAACATTAACCGGAATGTTCGTGCCTTTTCTCGCCCGTGCGACAGGCGGAGAGACACGGACGGGAGTTTCTCTCCTCCGTTTATGTTCAGCGTGTTTGTCCTCATCGATTCGCAGTGACCTGTTTGTCTGACGAATTGGAGAGTAAAGTGCGCCCCCGTGTGGCCACAGTCAGACTACAGGGTGAAATTAATTGAAATCTCGGTCTTGAGAAGCTTGCGCCGCGAGCACACAGAGATATAAATAATGAACAATAAATAATGTATTAATTTCACTGTTCGTTGGAACAAAATAAAAGAAGTCATAGAGATATAAACAGACTAAGGGAGAGAACAGGGGACGTTTTAAGGCGGTAAATGGGCGCACGGGCTCTCTCTCCATCTGTGGGGTCAGGGGACACTCCATTAGAAGCTTACTGCATCAGCCTTACTGCGTTAAATTGGGGGGCTGCAGTTACAGGTGTCTCAGGTGACAGCCCCCACCCTCTGGCCCTCCAAGCGAGGTGCGCCATTAGAGCTGTTTTTATGAAGTCTCAGTTAGGATTTGTATCCCAGGGTTACTGTGGGTCCTCGTCTCTCAAAATGACTCGCACTTAGAGACTGTCCTCGGTTTACATTCAAACATGCACCCCCCCGCCCTCGTTTTTAAGTGAAATTATACATTTTATCAGTAATTTAGCTGGTTGTTATTTCACCTCACGGCTGGGTCATGTGGAAAAGGAAATCATCCCAGGAGGCCTGAAGAGTGAGGCAGGTCACATGTGGGATGGCACAGCACACACTTATTTTTTTAAATATGGGTGTAATTAGTTGGCTGTGAGAGGGGCGGCCCCCTCTGCAGTCGGCGTTCAAACGCTCCGCATGTAGGCTAAGAACTACCAAGTGTTTTCATGCAGACGGTGATGAAATGCTCTGCCCTTTGTAAGCCCTGAGCCCAGCTCCCCCTATCTGATGACACCCCGTTCCCTCCTGAATTTCTGAGGCGTGAAGGAGGCCAGTGTTTTGCAGCGGCCTGGACTGTGCAGGTGAGCCCTGTGGGGGATACATTTTCACCTGCAAAATAATAATAATAATCCACAGTTCAGCTGAAAGAGTAATGGTTTTGAAATATAAGAACATGAAAGTGTTCCTGTTCTTGACACTAATGTAGTACATTTTAAAGTGCCCCCGAGTCTGGGTTGGTGGCATCCTTTTAAAAGCAACTACATAGTTGTGTCCCATTATGAGCCCGAGTCAGCCGGCCCATTCACCCGTGACTGGCATAGGGCAGCTAAGGTGTGGTGTAGAGCCTGCCTTCCTCCCTGCCTCCCCCCACAGATTAGCTTGGCCTTATGTAGCACTGCCCCCCCTCCCCCCGATAACAGAAGAGCTCCCTGGTCCACCTCTAAGCCCCCTGCGAGGCTCTGTGCCTGCTGGAAGGACCTCTCCTGTATTGGGTGACTCGCCTCTGGTGCCCCCGCTGCCCGCTGGTGTTTTGTTGCGCGAAGTGGGGGCAGCCTAAGGCTGGCGGTGCTGGCGGGGGGGGTATGTGAGAGCCTCATATCCGATGTCACAAAGACCCCGAGCACAAGGGGGGCACAGAAGGGGGTTGCTGCCAGCGGGACCCCGTACATTAGCATCTGCTCGGGTTACGAGCCGCCCAAATCCCCAGTGCCAGCCCCCCGATTGGCCGGGTGGCACGGCCTTACCGGAACGCCATGGGATCAAAAGCACGGATTCGGGGCGGCTTTGCCCTTCAGCGCGCCGTTACGCGATGGCCAGGCGATAAATAGCTCGGCGCAGAGGTAAGTGGCGCTGTGTGTGAGCAGCTCGCCTCCTTTCCGCAACTTAGACGCGTCGGATGGTGGAGGGCCTCGGCTCCGATACGGTGTGAAGCACCAGGGCGCCGGTGCGATGTGGAACGAGACCCAAGGTCCAAGTTTTTAATGTGAAGCTTTTCAACCATTTACGGATTTTCTGAATGGTTTCTCTCTTACTTGAATATTTACAAACTAAATTGCCTTTTTTTTTGGGAACACAGGGTTTTGCAAGGAAATTATGCCATTGTTGTCAGAGATTATGTCTCCTATTGTACATTTATGATTACAAAAAAGCGATGAGCGTGCAGAGACAGAGGGTGAGTGACCCCCCCCCGTGGGTTGGCCGAAAATTGCCGACAGTGGGAGCCGGAGAGCTGCTGAAATAAATCATTGCTTGGACTGATGACTAGGAATGAGTTACCTGTGGAAGGGTATCTGAAGATAAACTGGGGAGCCTTCAAGTTAGCAACCAATGTAGTGAATAGTGATAGTACTTATGAATGTATAAGAACAACGATGTCTATATTGATGTCTATATTGATGTCTATATATAAATATATATTTCTCGATTTATGTAAACAGCATACTGTGTAAAATTGCGCTGATCTCTGGTGCCGTGCTTCAGGATCTCAGAATGAGGACGCTCGCTCGCCAGCTTGTCTTCCACGCCTCCACGGCTCTCCTGCTGGTCCTGATGTCGCACAGTGCCGTCGCCAAAGGCCCTCAGCGGCCCAAGTACCAGTTCACCAAGAAACCTCCCAGTGTCCCAGAGCCGCTGCGGACCACCACCACAGGAATCGGCGGCACGTGGACCAAAGCGACCCCCCAGCCGACGCCTGCTCTGACGACCACGGTCAGCACGACACCTCTCTACACAGAGTTCCGCATTGACACTGCAGCGCCACCCGATGCTGGGAATGAGAACTACACCCTGGACTACAGCGAATGCTACTTCAACTTCTGCGAGTGCTGTCCCCCAGAACAAGGGCCCCGAGGTCTGAAGGGGGACAGAGGCTTGCCAGGTATAGAGAGTGGCCATGTCTTGCTTGGTATTGGGCTATTATGGTAATGATCGTCCAATCAGGCTCGGGAATGCTGTTTACTGAGGGGCCTGTTTGATTGGTGATTATTTCGATGTGCATCCTGGCTGCAGATGATTTCAGATTTTCACAGATGTTCGCAGGCTATCAGTCTAAGGATTTTTATGTCTATTTGATCCTTTGCTTCTGTAACCCTTTCCAGACAAGTTGGGCGTAATAGGTCTGGAGTAGCACTATAGTACTGTGTACCTTCCTAATGACCCTTCTCTCAGGCTTGTGTGCCGTTGATGTTTTCCTAGCCCTTTGTAGTCATTTCTGCTCATATTTAATTCAGATACATCTGTTATGCTTTTGATAATATTTTTTGATGACAGCTCTCATTATAAATACTTGTTGGGCTGCATTTGGATGGAGTTTAATGCTGTTGGAATGATTTCATTTTGGATGAATTTGAGAAAAGTGTGGAAGGGGGGAGGCTGTGATGTCAGTGTATTTCCAGGGGTGTGTTTTTTGTTCTCTGAAATGAAAAACTGTTGTGTAGACATGTGAGTCACAACCTGGACGTTAATTCTAAATTACCAGTTGCTTAGGATCTGGGGAAAAACGCAAGACAGTGTGCATTTTCCCCTCGTGTGATCTGTATGTTACAAGATCCAGACGTAATGACACAATGTGCGGGGAGAGAATTTCTGATGGAGGCGTGTGGTGCTGTTGCTGGGCTACAGGGCCGCCAGGAGGGAAGGGAGATGCTGGAGCCAGAGGGCTGCCTGGACCCCCGGGCCCAATCGGACTGGCGGGACCGAAAGGAGACAGAGGTGAGGGCTGATCTCCATCAGAATGTCAGTCAGTCACAAACCACAAGCTAATCCAGGTAGCAGCATGACACTTGGCGATGAAACTGGATGATGTTACTGAATGGTGACAGCAGAAGGGAAACAAGGAGAAACAGGAGAGCTGCTGCTTGCCAACTCCTCCGGAGATGGAGTGAGGCGTCTGAGGGTGTTGCTCTGATCCCATCAGGTGACAAAGGGGACCGGGGCCCCACTGGCCTGGCTGGCATTCCTGGAGTCTCGGGGAAGCCAGGAGAGAAAGGTACGCTGCCGAGGGATTCAGTTCAGCTTGCCCTTGTTGGGATTGTCCTGGGTGACTTATTATTAGTGACGAAGTCTGTCCTTTCTAACTCCATCTGTGTGTAAAAATGAATAAATAGAATAAAAAATTCTTAATTGTTTTTTTTTCATCGTTCAACATTCTTAACTTGACTGCGAGAAATGCTCAAACGGGGCGAAGGCCTGTACACGCACGGACGGGGTCTCGCATGGCCATGACGGGAGCCTTGCCCCTCGCCGTTGCAGGTGAAACCAGCTCCAAGGGTGAGAAGGGAGATGCTGGCTTTCCGGGATTCAAAGGGGGCCAAGGTGAGAAGGGAGACCCCTGTGAAAACGGCACTAAGGGAGATAAAGGAGACCCTGGGAAAGAGGGCCGGGCGGGAGCCCCGGGCCTGACCGGAGAGAAGGGTGAGAAGGGAGACTCGGGGGACAAGGGCCAGTGTGGGCCTTATGGGGACAAGGGGCAGAAGGGGGAGCCGGGGGACCCCGGGCTGCTGGGTCCCGATGGACCTGGGGGCTTCCCGGCCAAGCTTGGAGGGCAGGGGCCCCCTGGAGAACCAGGGCCTTCTGGAGAACCTGGAGCACCGGGAAAAAAAGGGGAAGTGGGTCCACGTGGTCCTCCGGGTCCGGTCGGCGCTCGGGGGTTCATCGGACCGAAAGGAGACCGGGGCTCCCCGGGGCTGAGAGGGGAGCGGGGGCCGCGGGGTTTGAAGGGGGCTCGGGGAGCCAACCTGGTCCTGAAGCGCTCCGGCTTCAGTGTGGGCCTCTTCCCCAGCAAATCCTTTCCTCCGGCCGGGTTCCCGGTCAAGTTCGACAAGGTCTTCTACAACGGCGAGGAGCACTACGATGTCACCAGCAGCAAGTTCAACTGCACCTACCCGGGTGTCTACGTCTTTGCCTACCACATTACCGTGCGCAACCGGCCCCTACGCGCAGCCCTGGTGGTCAACGGCATCAAGAAGGTGCGAACGAGGGACTCACTGTATGGGCAGGACATCGACCAGGCCTCCAGCCTGGTGCTGCTCCAGCTGGCGGCCGGCGACCAGGTGTGGGTAGAGACACTAAGGGACTGGAATGGGGTTTACTCGAGCAGTGAGGATGACAGCATCTTCACTGGATTCCTGCTCTACCCCGACAAGGCCTGACCTCTCTGCTCTACACTGCACGACTTTAGAAAGCAACATCATTCAAAGACGAGAGTCCTTATTACACTGGTGAAAACGGAAGGCCTTTTCTGTCCAGGTGTTTAAGCTAAGATGATAAAGGGTCTTACCATGCAGTGTGCAAAGCTGAGGTACCATCTAAGATGCTTACAATTGTAAATGGTCTGTTTGTGTTATTGTTACTGTTGTCATTGTGTTATTGTTACTGTTTAAATATTGTTAATCATTTGTACATGAAATAAAATCAACTTGGACAACACGGATTTAG
>JAODKL010000037.1:4123930-4134283 GCA_026780765.1 Petrocephalus schoutedeni
AATCAGATATTCCACTGAAGCACTGCAGGCTTTTAGGGTGTAACAGCAAGACTCCTACGGGGACTAGACCTGGCAGCTGGTCACTGCTCCTATACCTGTTAAACACTCTGACCAGAGGTACCTCCAAACTGGGACAAATAATGACAACAAAGAGACCAGAGCGTGGTAGGAGGACGTTTGGGGATTTGGCGATGACCTGGATCACGGTGACCGAAGTCGCGGAGCTCACCTCTCTGCTAACTCCCGGTCCTCCTGGATCTGTTTCTGCCGGGAATGGTGGTACTCCTCCCTCCAGCATTTGGAGCAGTAGCCCTTCCAGGCTGCGTTGCCGTAGTAACCGCATCCTTTCTTGCACAGCAGCTCCGACTGATCCACATGGATCCCCCTGCGCTTCGATTTCTGACTCATTCCTTCTGAGGAGGAGCAGAGCCGCAGACGAGGGACGTTACGGGCAACGAGGCGCACCAGACGCGTACGAGAGAATAAAG
This sequence comes from Petrocephalus schoutedeni, assembly GCA_026780765.1. Classification (NCBI taxonomy): domain Eukaryota; kingdom Metazoa; phylum Chordata; class Actinopteri; order Osteoglossiformes; family Mormyridae; genus Petrocephalus; species Petrocephalus schoutedeni. The sequence goes on from JAODKL010000037.1 coordinate 4,124,419, forward strand.
TGGTTTTAAGCGTCAAAAAGTAAATCTGTCCCACAAATGTTTACAGATTATCACTGATGACAAAGAAAAATACGAGCATCTTAGGGGTGACCTTCCCTTCCAGCAGAAAAAACCGAGGATTATTTTACCGCCCATATTCGGGAATGACCCAATCAATAAGTCAGCCAATGTAGTCTGGGACCAAAGGAACATAAAAATGGCAAGTGCACTCGCTATAAGTACAGGCACGTTAACATGGTCAGAGGTCCCCCTGCGGCTGTGTGTCTGTGTGTGTGTGGGGTGGGGGGGGGGGGATCTCCCCCCAGAATGAAAAACTTACTCACAGACGATTCTAGCGTTTTGCCAGTCAGTCGACATCGTAACTACTCCAGAGGCAGACTACAGACACAGGCACCAACCGTAACTCAGTACAAATTTCGCCATTGGCATTTTTATTGCACGTTCCAGCCGCTTCGTTTCCTTACAATCGCCGCATATAATTTTAATCATATGCCTAATTAACATTTATAAACACTTAAAATAACAAGTCCACCTGTGGCACGACCCGGTCTTCAGTCGGTATCGCTTTCGGTCCGTCCAACCCGAAAAAACAAGCGAGAGGGGCGGCGCCTATAGGCGCCCCCGCCGCGGTCTGAATCGCCTTTCCGCGTCAACCACATGCCGATTAGCCGCTTACAAGCACGAAAGTAGGAAAGTACCAGCGGCGTGGGTGTTTCTGTTTCATACCAGAACACCGAAGGAGTAAATTCAACTTTTTATTTGGGGAAAAGTCCGTAACAGCTGGTTAAGGACCTAGTCCGCTCCACCCGACCGAGTGCGGAAGCCCCAGAGCCCGCAGCGCTCGCTAAGGCGGCCGACGGTAGCCAGACCCCCGGGCCCGTCCCCGTTCCTACCCGGACTCGCACCGGGCTCTCCGATCGCTTCCTGCGGCTCCGGACGACCTTCTCCTGGGGTTCGCCTGTCGGTTCGCCGCCGTCGCGCCGCACCGTCTTCCTCCTCCTCTCTGCGTCACCGCGCCGCTGGGCCGGCTGCCATATCCTCACCGCCCCCTTTCCTTTCCGAATCCCTACAAACACTTCAGCGCTCAAGCTAACTTTTATTTTTAATAAACATACTTAAATATATTCGGATTCAAATATATTCGCCCCACTGATATTTCGCGATTTCGCACGTTTCACGTTACAATGTGACAGCAGCGTTGTCGGCACCTTTAACATCGGTTACATAATATTAAAATTGGTGTAAACATACAGGCACATTGAAAAATGAAATGAAAGCAGCGGTGTAAATTTTTTTGGCAATGTCTTCGAGCTATGTATACAGATTAGGGGTAGAGGTTTAGAGTAAACAAACATTAAAATTACTTTTTCTTAAATTAACCTTTATCCTGATTGTTAAATTTCAGAAATTGTAAACGGGAAAACAAGAGAGCCATAGTACACACAAAAGTAGCACTTTCTCAAAATGCTTGGTCTAAATAAATAAATCTAGTCTAAAGTCTAAATAAATACTTAGTTGAAACAAATACACCATTAATCTGCCCAATACTGGCATGGTCCTCAAACATGAAGCTGATAGTTTCAGAGGTTTTCAGTGGCACAGAAAACAAAATTAGCACGGAAAAAAAATTAGCAGACTTTCACATGGGGGGGATGGTAACAGACTTGCTCAGGGACCCTGTCCAAGTTTACACATTCCTCCTGGGTACCCATCCATTAGGCCGTTTCCATTTGTGGTCCCATTTTCCTTCCAGTACGGTCCTGCACAAAACTGGAGGCTTGGCATCGCGTGGGTATCCGGGTATCCTGTGCATTGTGGGCCAGGCGGGACGGACCCCAGACCAGACAGGACAGGAGGATTTTCCACATAGACAGATGTATTATAGCGCAGTCGTGATCATGAGTTACTTAAGCTTGAAAAAAGTCCCAGAATAATCGGCCGTGCTTTTGCAGAGTGTCATAAAAAAGCCCCACACACACCTCCCGCAGTGGCGTTACAGACAGGTGGGATGCGGTGTGGCCCCGCCCCCTCACCACCATGTGATCTTGAACTCATAGATGGGCCTCTTGCAGTAGTAGTGGCTGATGAGGTGCTTGTCGCACACGCCGATGCACTGCTGCTCGGCCGCCACGCCGCGCTCCGCCAGGTCTCCCACGATGCAATGCAGCAGGTCGTAGACGTCGGCCACGCCCTCCCAGGGCCCGAAGGACACGTCCACCTCGCACTGGTGCTTGAACAGTTTGGCCTCGCTCTCGGAGCGCTCCAGGGGCAGCGTGCTGAAGGGCGGCCGCTCGTAGGGAGTGATGGGCGTCTCCTCCTTGTACACGCAGATCTTCAGCTTGGCGAATCGGGCCTTCCTGTGCACGGCCCTCAGCTTGGCGATCTCCATGATGCGTTTCAGGTTCTCTGGGGGGTGGGGGGGGGGGTCAAGTCAGTGCCACTAAATCATTCACCAGACAGCGGTGTGATCAGTCACACATCAATGGCGTTTTCAAAGCCATACAAAGCACCTTTATGTGAGACCATGTACCTGGGCTGTACCCTATTTTCTGACAGCGTATAAGGACATCTTAGAAAGCAGACACCAGCAACAGCTCCCCAGGTCAGAGCACAAACACCCTCCCACCCCCCCACCCCCCACATCCACACACCTCACCTTTGTAGTAAGGCAGAAGTCCCAAAAAAGCCTGCCGCACCTTCTCCCCAGTGAGGGGCTGAGTGGCCTCCAGGTTCTCTAGCAAGGCTCCGATGCCATAATACTGGGCTTCCCTATATACAGCCAGCACCCGCTCCCTCTGAGGAAGCTCTCCCGACCGCAGGAAGTTCAGGATGTCCCTTAGACCGAAACAAGTCACAACGTCACACATGAGAGACGTCCCTCGGTACACACAGAGGACCCATCCTCAGCACAAGCGAAGGCTCACCCGAAATACGTCCCATCCCGGTCGATGAAGTAGCGTCCCTCGGCGTCCAGGGGAAGGTGGTGTCGCCCACTGAACATGGCTGCCAGCATGCCATCTTCAAAGCGTCTCAGGGTGGACAGCCGTGTGGTAAAGTATCTGCCCCCCACGTTAAGGGAGATAACTTCCGGAAACTGCAGACACAATTACAGATAAGTCGCACCATAAACTGTCAAATGACTTAAAATTCTATATTATCCAGCTGGTTCTTGTCCGGATGTCTTCTGTAGTAACACGGACCAAGAATTAACCAGTTTAAAATAACTTAAATTTTCACCCCGGCGGAACAGACTTTGTCTTTCAACATTTTACCCCGGCACACGCATCTCCCAGGGAGACAGCTGAATTATACCCGATTGTTTCAGCCTACGCGCCTACAAAATGACTGAAATGATGGTTATAGTTTAATAGGTCGGTATGAAAAGGACAATGGAGAAAAAAAACAACCTCTACACACCACGCTTACGACTTATTATTAACGGTATATAATAAAATATCTGCCGTGATTTATTGCTATCCTGCCCAGTCCTCGGCGCTCACCTCCCGGGACGCGTTAAACAAGGAGCGCTGCATCCCCAGCCTCACGTCCTTCATGGGGGCGCACAGCTTCCCGGCGTCGCCGGCCGCGCAGTCGGAAGCCGGCGTGGCGTCGCACGCCTCGTCGCCCTCAGCCAGGGCCGATGCTACGGGCTCGCTGAGCGGCCGCCTCTCCGGGGCGAGCGGCCGTGCTTCGGAGGAGCGCGGAGGCGCCGCGACCGCCCGGCAAGCCAGCGCTCTGCCCCCGATGCAGCCCACGCCGAGCCCATTGTGATGCATGCACACGCACTAGGTCAGATCTAAGGATAGCCGAGATAATCACGTTAGTGCCCTTCGCACGAACGCAGGGTAATGCATTAAGGTGAGGGCGGCATCACCCCCGGCGCACGACACGCCTGTGTGCCCCCAATTCGCGCTGTGCAGTAAAACAGCGAATCACGCTATTCTAGTAGCAGTAATGCGCAGTAATCGCGTCATCCCCATTTACCTCCACACACACCTACTGCTTACAATGACCTTCTGATCGCCGTCATTAACGTATTGTCTCCCAAAGCAGTATTACTCAGAATAATGATATCTTAAAACAGGTACGTAGTGCAATGTTCTAACGTGGTGTATTACAGGCTCCTGTTACTACGGCCTGCCAATCACCCCCCACCCCAAAAAACAAAAATAAAACCAATGCACGTGACGATGACGTTCTCATTGACAATCCTATTGCAATCACATTATAAACAGAAATTAGTATGGATTACACAGCTGTATAGGCGTTATGCGAAAAAGTCAATTATATAAAAATAATAATTACACGAAGAAAGAGGTTGATTCTAATTCATCATTAGCCTACTAAATGATTTAAGTTAATTTTGGGAGTCATGGCTGTTGGGGGGCGGGGGGGTGAATTCGTTTAAGGAAACGTGTTTCATTATTTCAAACATGCTGGGACATTTCCTGCTGCACTTAAGGAAGCAGTCGAGCCGGGCACGCCTCCGCGACGTAGCGCTCGCAGATGGACTTTATGCATCAGACATAAAACCAGGCAAACAGGAGAGGCATCGTCTCCGCTAATACCACCAGAGATCCTTCGGATTACACTGCTGAATGGCTGGTAAGGACACAATGCATGTCATGGAATATGAAACAGTAACTTCTACTTTTGCGGTCGTATAATGTGCGGTGATATAAGGCACACGCTGACACCCATGTGGGCGATCGCCCCCGGGGTTAAACTATCCGACTGGGGGAGCGTTCGGAGTGAGCGGCACTCGGCACCTCCAAAGGCGGGCACTTTGGTAAAAAAAAAAGTGTAAAATAACGGTACATGTCGATATATTTAAGAACAGTCACCGCAAACTTGAGTCCCGAGTAACCAATTAGTTATTTTTTTTTACTTTCGTTTTAAATATTTTTTGTTCAATTAGCTACGCGGTCTTAAACATCCGACCTGACAGTTTTATAGTTTTAATGTCGACTCTGTAAACAATTTAGGAAGCATCAAATTACATTAACGCATTACGTTTCATTAACATTAAACCATTCAGCATTCTACTTCAGTTTGACATTCGGGTAACCTATTTTTTTATTGGTTATTGGGACATACAATATTTACTACAATAACTTCTTCATGGACAGAGTACAGTACGACAAACTGCGCGTTTGACCCCAGGGCCCCGCGGTAAAGTTACCCCCTGGCTATTTGCTATAACGTTAAATGCAAAGCCATTGGCTAGCAAGGGCTCAGAAGGGGTAATTAACCTCGTCTAGCATACATTATGTAGAAAATGCGTTACGATGTTGTGATTTTGCTTTACTAACTTAGCGTGATGCAGTATCAGATACCACTTTCTCAGGGACGTGCGGCCAGGGGAGGCACCGTGAACTTGCCAAACCCAACAGGACAGCACGCTGCCAACTTACTCACTTTGAAGAGGGGCCGCTCTCGTTCCGTCGTCACTGTCGCTAACTGAAACCTTTGCTGTGATTGGCCAAGCGGTCCTTCAATCAAACTAACGGACCTATGTGTATAGCCTAAGTTCGCTCGCGTGTATGTTTTTTCCCTCCCCGATCCGAACGATAGTTCAGTTCGGGGCGGGGCGGGGTGGGGTCCGTTAAAAACTTTAATACCACTATTTTTAAAACTCTACAGGAGAGTATTTCTGGATTTTCTCTTAATTCGTATAGTAAACACCAGAAGAAATTTTAACGAATTTCCTCCTTCCACTGTAAACGTTTTACTTGCAGTAGTTCGACAACGGTCCCTAATTAGGTAGCGCTAGCTGAGATGCATACTGCGATAGTCGCTGCGTTCCAACTTAATCTTTTTTCCAAGTAAACTATATAACAAGCTGTTTCCTGTAGCTTTGTGGCTGTCTAAATTTATCGCGTATCAAAGATCTGCAGAGTCTACTGACATCAAACTCTACGTATAGTTATTCTACTTCAGGGATGAATCAGTGAACGATGAGCGTTAGCCTTGAAGGTTTGACTGTCACGACCAGCCCCGCCCTGCGGGTCTATTCCTCCTAATCAGCCACACCCTAACCCTGATAGGGCTTGCCTCGTGTTCCAGCCCCTTTGTAACTGATCACCATTGCCTAGTGTTTGCTCCTTGATTGATTCCCTATGTAAGTATGTCTCAGTCGTGTGATTCCTGTCCGGTCATTGTGAATACTGTCCGTTATTTTTGGTTCTCATACTTCAATTACAATGTTAATAAACACTCCCTTGAGGGGTTTCACCTTGACAGCCTGCATTTTGGGTCATTCCTCCCCTTCACGATGAATATGCTGAAAACAGATAGCTGATATACACACACATCATTTACGTGGAAGAGAAACAAGCAGACGACAGGCAGCTCAGCAGCAACAGTTTCCGCAATAACAACACGTGTAATGCCATAGCTTCCATTTAAGGCCTATACTATGATATTGCAACGTAAGCAACACAAGAGAAGATTAGAAACTTTTTGATCGAGACGTAAGTAAAAAGGTATTCACAATCAATAAGCATTAGCTAATTCCATCTGCTCAGTTTTTGCTCCACTAAGTCTCTCTCTTTTCCCTGCAGTTCTGCATAATTAATGTCCTATAAAGGTTAACAATGCACCATCGAATTGGGAGACCAGATAATCCATGTCATCCTGGACATTTTGAGCTACGTTAGGTTTTACAAACTTAAAACCTGAAAGGGTCCTTTGCTTGGCTAAATAGTTCACTTCTCCTTGCTCTTTGACTGGTTTGTTTCCTTGACTGAAAGAGTCATCCAGCTGTTTCACATTAACATTAGTGATACATACATGATTATAGGAGACTGACCAATCAGCGCGCAGCAAGAACACTTAAATGAAATCCAGGTCCTTTTGATTGGAATGGTAGTTTACGAATACTGTCCTAACTCAAAGTGTCCTCCCTGACATGGATTATCTGGTCACCCTACCATAGAATATAAAAGGGTGTTTATATTGCATTGGTCTGCTGGCTTTGCCTTCACTAGAGGAGGACTTGAAAAGGGTGCGGACTGCCTTCGTGGAGGGAGTGAGCAAGGCGGTGATCAAGCAGCTGGTTGACGATCTTCAGGAGTGTAAAATCCTGAATGACGGGGAAGCGGAGGCCGTGGATGAACAGTACAGGGCCAGAGATGAGAAGGCCCGCTGTCTCATCGACATGGTGCGGAGGAAGGGCAAGAAGTCCAGCGAGAAGTTTAAAGATCTGTTGAGGGAACGGGATCCCAACCTCTGTGACAAAATTGGGCTGGGCGCTCAGCCCCCAGCCGAGCCCAGTAAGTGCCACCGATTCCTGCTTTATCCAGCAGCTTCAGCACTTGTTTGTAGAATAGCCAAGCACTTGAGCAGCCTTGGAGCTGGATTTCTGCTGGTTTTTATGGTTCAGTCTCCAGTTAAGAAATGGCCTGTGTCTGTGCCCCCCCACCCCACTTCCAGTGAAACAGCCTGAGGTAGTGAAGGACGTGCAACAGCCAGTGTCTCCTGATCTGATTAACTCCACGGAAGCGTTCAAGAGAGAAATACTCCAGAAGGAGGCAATATCAGTAAGTATTGGTGGTGATCAGTCAAGTCCCTCACCCTCCAAGTCATTTCAGGAATCACATTAGTAAACACTTCGGTTTTTATGACTTCATAGAGTTTGGGGGGGGGGGGGGGTTAAGTGGACTATACATGTTATAAAATGTGACCATTTCTCACGTAATCTACTGATAAACCTGATAGTAAGAGGATGGCACCAAATCCAGAGTCACATTAAGCGAAATTAGGTCGACAGACAACGTGTCATTTTCAAATGTTCAACACCGTAACCACTGACTCATGCATCAACCGATCATCCCATCAGATCTACCATCCCATGGAGAAAGCAGGCCGCACGCGTCTGGCTCTGCTCATCAACAACATCGAGTTTGACCGGAAAGATTTGCTGAGGAGAGGCGCAGGAAGGGATGGAGAGCGTATGGAGGCCCTACTGAAAGGCCTAGGCTACGACGTGGTGCATTTGAAGAACAAATCAGCTGAGGTAAATGTTGAACATGAATCCAGCCATGGCTGTCCTTAACCTTGATACACAATTAGGGAATATTACTAAGCCAGAGAGCTGGTGATTGCTTCACAGTCAGTGAGTGATCCAGTGACATGACGATTTATAATAGTGACCTCGGCCCACTGCATACAGCGTAGCTCAATGTAATGCAGGACTGTAGAGTGAATTCTCAGTACATCGTTCCTCTGCCGGCTACAGGAGATGGACGAGGAACTGAGACAATTCGCTCAGCGTAAGGAGCACGAAACGTCAGACAGCACCTTTGTGGTGTTCATGTCTCATGGCAAGCGAGACGGCATTTTGGGAATCCACCACCAGGATAAAAATAAGCCAGATGTTTTCAGCATCGACAACATCTATGCTTATCTAAACACGCAGAACTGTGTAGGACTGCGCGATAAGCCCAAGATAATCCTCATCCAGGCCTGCAGGGGGCGTAAGTTTGATTCCAACACTTCTATTTACACCAAGACTGAACCTCAGAGAAGTGTCTGCCTAAGTCATGGTGTATTTTTGCAGAGGAGGGTGGTTCAACCTTGGTCTGTGATGATGTTCCTGAACTGCATGAAGGCATGGAGGATGACAGCATCAGGAAGGAACACAAGGAAAAAGACTTCATCAGCCTCTTGTCCTGCACCCCGGGTGAGCCCCAATGCCTGATGTCCTTCCCTGGCTTCTGTTCAGGTTTGAAATGTCAGAACCAGCATCACTTCAGTAACAACAATTCCAGCTGAGAAATTGCCGTTGTGTTGATTTGTTCCCAGACACCAAGTCCTACAGACACACGACAGATGGTACAATTTTCATCCAGCGTCTGGTGGAGACCTTCAACACATACGCTCATAAGGACCATATCGAGGAGCTTTTCAGGAAGGTAAGTATATTAAGGTCACTTATCTTTTCATTGTTGCAGATGCCCCAACTCAGGGGTGGGCAATTCCATAAACACCTGGTTCACCTCACCAGTTCATTGTCAGGGTTCACTTAAACCTGACAATTAACGGGTGAGGTGAACCAGGTGTTTCTGAGCAGGGAAATCACCAAAACATGCTGGACCACGGCCCTCCAGGACCGGAATTGCCCACCCCTGCCCTAACTGACGGTCATTTACGTTAGCCTGTTAAAATCTACAGTCTACAGTCATTTTCCAAACCCTTTACACATTTCAGATTTAATGACTTTGTAACATGCTAAATGCTTACTAAATATGACATTTGTCCACAGATTATGGTCAGTTTTGAAAACTTCAAAGACCAGATGCCATCCAAAGACAGAACCACTTTGATTAAACATTTTTACCTCTTCCCTGGACTCTGAGACACCTCCTCCAGCCTGCATTTTCTGAAAGAGCTGATTTTTTTCATCATACTTACAAATTAAGATGCCCATGAACCATGTATTTGTACACTGCATATATTAAATAATTTAGTCATATTTCATACATGAGTTACAATTAATTATGCAAAAAGTCTGAACTTAGGAGACCATCTGCCACCTCGTCAGGAGCAAGCCCAGGCGTTGTAGGGAGGTCATACAGGCATGTGGAGGTCACACACACTACTGAGCTTCATTTTGACTTGTTTTAAGGACATTACATCAAAGTTGGATTAGCATGTAGTGTGTTTTTTGTGTGATTCCAAATCCAGACCTCGGTGGGTTGATAAATTTGATTTCCTTTAATAATTTCTGTGTGATTTTGTTGTCAGCACATTCAACTATGTAAAGAACAAAGTATTTTATAAGAATATTTCATTTCATTCAGATCCTAGCGCCTAGCTAGTACCGGGTTGGACCCCCTTTTGCCTTCAGAACTGCCTTAATCCT
>JAODKL010000037.1:4236270-4246809 GCA_026780765.1 Petrocephalus schoutedeni
CTCAGGAATATACATATAGTGTATATACTATATAATACTGTATAATATAATATAATATATATGGAGAGAGAGAGAGACCCGCTCAGGAATATACATATAGTGTATATACTATATAATACTGTATAATATAATATAATACTATATAATATAATACTATATAATATAATATAATATATATGGGGAGAGAGAACAGCGACCGCGCTCCCGGGCAAAGCCGCACAAAGTGTATAAAGTCCCCGGAAAGTGGCGAAGGTCTGGCGGCGGATATTCGGGAGAAGCGCGAAGCGGCACCGGCGGCCGGAGCGGGTACCCGGGTGGCCGGGGGACCGGGTGACCGGGGCCGGCGGACCGGGGCCGTTTAACCTCCCCCTCAACTAGCTGGTTAACTTCCCAGGCCGAGCGTCCGCAGGGCGCCGTGCGGCCGCCGAAAATGCCCCAGAAAACAAGTTTAAAAAGTCGGCGGGCTGCGAGCGGCGCCGCCGCCGGACGCGCGTCCCCGGAACGGAAGCCAGCCGGCGGACACGCAGCGGCCAGCGCGCCGCAGACACCCGGAGGCGCCCCCGGGGGGCGCCCGCCTGCCAGCGCGGCACTCCGGCCAAAGCGCCCCGGCGGAGGAGGGGGGGTCCGGGGCGGCCGGAGCCGCCGGAAGCCCGCGGCGGCCGATCGATGGAGGCCGAACAAAGGCGATCAATCCGCGATCGGCCAGAAGAGCCGCTTTTAATCGATGCGGAGGGAGGCGAGCGGCTCGGAGAGCAGCCGCAAGCGGCGGCGGCGTGCGGGCGGGCGGCCGGCCGGGGGCCCGGCGGCCGGCGGCTACGCGGACCCTGCGCGACCCGCTCGCCCACCGCGGGCCCGGAGCGAAGGCGGCGAGCGGAGAGGCCTGACCTGCAGCTGCTGTAAATCAAAGCGCCTCCAATATTGAAACATCGATCCCGCACTGGCCGCCATCTTGAGGCATATTGAGGCGAAGTGAGAGGCCGACGGAGAGCGAGCGGAGGGGCTGGAGTTCGGGGAAGCGGCGGGGGCCGGCGCAAAACGCGGAGCGGAGCGATCGAACGGCGCCTTCGCGTATCGAGCATCGGCGCGGAATGGAGTTATCGAACGGCGCGCGGCCGTATCGAACAGGGCCGCGCGGCGGAGGTATCGAACGCGGAGCGGCGCCTTTCTGACCGGGAAACCGCGGACCGGATCGGGAGCGCGCCGTGCTGAAGCTGCCGTCGGTTTTACAGCGGCATGCGTTTCTACATCAACGTTATTTAAATGCCAAGCTTTTTATTTGCAATCATTTGCTTAAAATTACGGAATTTATTACCAGTATACTAATTTATAACTGTTGTTCTTTTCAAAATGTATATACAACAGTTACCGTTCACTACAATCTGAGGTCGGTCATGATGCATAAAACATGTTTTCTTCAAACTGTTGCACAGTTGCTGTATCCGAAATTATGTCATATATATTTTTGGCTGCTTTTTGTTTTTAATACACTTTTATTTGTTGGAAATTCATGAACTTTATTGTCATCATGCTATAACAGCGAAATTACGTTTATGACAACCCCAAAAGTGCATTAAAAGATACAAAATAAAAATTAAAAATAAAATCGTACAAAATATGTGACGGAATATTTGCAAATGGCCCTGCCGTATACAGTGTTGTTCTAATAAGCAGAAATACATGCGAATGTTGTCTTTGTGGAACGATGGCTTGGCACCCAGCCCAATACACCTCTACTCCTCCATCCATCCATCCATCCATCCGCCGCCATTTTCACCTGCGTGTCCTAATCGGGGCTCCAGGACCTTTTCCGATCGATCTACGCTGCTGCAATCACTCTGTGAACTTGACGTGAAAGATGGCGAAGAGCGCCCCCAAATGGCCGCATCTGGAAGTGCGCCCGCCGGTTCCTCCATTATTCCGCGCTCATTACCAACTCCTAATTTTGTCCCGAAATTTACTTACATGAGACAAACTACGTCTGTTCACAAACTTAACCATTTAACTGACGCCAGTTTAAATAATCTTCCTCCCATTCTCAAAATAACTAGTACTTTTTTCCAACATGCAGTACAGCCGTAAACACTAGCCGCTTTACTTCCTTGAAAAATAGTAATGGTGCAAACACACAGGGGGTTGCCGCTGCCATTGCTGAAGAAAATGTTTAAACTTTCTGCTGTGTTTTCAGATTGGAATATATATGACAGGGACAGTTTATTCCTTAACCCATTCGGCTGCATCTTTGGCCAGAACATTTAACGACTTTGAAACGTATTTTCCAACATGCCCCATTGTCTTTATTTCGGGTCGCTGGCAATGCGCGTATTGGTGCGTTTAAGCTGAATTGCATTTACACGTAGCCTGTAGCTGGGTGTAATTCAATATAAAGACACTGGCTTCTGAGTCGTAAAATGCCCACTAAAAGTCAAATTTACCACAGCCAAGTTATTTTTCTTATTAATCTCGCGCTGTCTCGTTATGCTTTTTACTGGCTGAGGACTACGTATTAAATTACCAACGCAAAAAAAGGGAAAAAAATGGGTTCTGCTTGTATTTTTTTTAATCACATGCCTAGTTAAAAGGAACCGATTCTTGTCTTTTTAATCACTTCCCGATGAATCATACAAAATGAAATGATTTAATGCACAGCCTGAACGTCACTTAAAACTTTGCGGAATATATCCTGTGAGATTAAAGGACCTGAATTGGGCAGGTTTTTTCCCACTCGAATGATTTTATGGAATCACACATTTACTTGAGTCATCTGTAGGAAAACCTTAAAGTGCAAAATGGTAAATAATCGCATAACTGGTGAGAATTTGGCCAAATATAACCAGAGTTTAATGAAAACGGCCATTGTACTCGAGAGTACTTTAAAAATGGGCAGCCATACTTGACATTAAGGCATCCAATGTGCAGGGCCTGTGAGTGAGGAAATCTGTGCTTGTGACTAAACCAGAAATACTGGACCGTGGTGCCCTTTCTAGTCCAAATAGGCATTGTTAGGAAACGCCGTATGTCTGCAGGTGTGTGCTCTTTACACCGTATCGCTTTCACAGGGACAACAGCTTTTCACAGACGGAAAAGACAAAAGGCTTATACAAACACACAGACACACGCAAAGCATTGTTCTTTTTATGCGTTTTCCAAACGGAGCGTTTTAGGCTGTAGTTTTTCTGCCAGGTGAGAAGCTGCATTTTGACTGGCGTTTTCGCAGTTACTTCCCATAACGTACACAACATAAAAGGGGAAGCTACATCAGTACATATCTACTGAATATAATTTGACGGTGGTCAGTTTCGTTTAAGCCTTGCAGTGATCCCACGTCAGCATTTCCTGAGGCAAAACGTGGTGTAAGATGCGGTGGCCCTGCAGACATGTTTTTAAAAGATCTAATCGTGTCTTCTGAAAGATTTCTCTGAGAAAAAAAAAAATCAGAGGAATGCAGGTACGTCTCGCCTTAGTGTTGTTCAGTCCACCCACGTAAATATGGCTGATTTAATCCTTCTCCATTATCCTCTTCATCGCGAAAGCCCCCCAGGGGCGCCGTAAAGGGGGGCAAGTTAGGATGATTCCAAGGGCCCCCGGAGTTACAGGGGCCCTAAAAAATGTGGGAACATAATTGGGGTGGTGTGGGTTGGGGGCCAAATATGATATGCTTTCATGGGGCCCAAAATCTCAAGTGGCACCCCTGAGTAGGGGATCAGAGCCCCGATTATCCTGCTTGGCTGGCTACTCTAGACCGCAGATCTGGTCCAATCTGCCATGATGGCGGCCACCGCTTGCTTATCTGACATGGTTATGTGAGCTTAGCTTCCCTGGAATAAGAGCCAGAGATGATGGACCTGGCTGTGCAGTCACATTCCCTCACGGCGGACACCCGCCAACTGCCAGTTCCATTTCTGTGTGAGCTCTGCCCTCAGACATGGCAAACGCAACGTATCTTTTTAGAGCTTGTATTGAGATTTATTACGTCTGTCACTAGCCTTTTTGAAGTTACTGAGTGGCCCACCTCAGCTCACACTCACAAATCACACATGACAGTGCTGTTATGAAAGCAGACAGGCTCTCTCTGCTTCAGTGGCTCAGTAGCCTGTCAATCATCCCAGTCTGACAATCAGATAAGAGGATAGCGGTGGGGGAGGGTCCCTAGCCATGTCACCCATTTATTTAGGTGTGCTTTTGTGTGCAATAACACCCCGCTGTTTTCCCCTTATATGCATGGCAGGCAGAAGGTGGCGTAGCGGTTAAGGGACTGAGCTTGGAGCCAAGCCGAGGCCAGTTTAAGAGCCAGACGGAGAGGAATGGTGGGGGCCTGCCGAGACCCCCCCCCCCTCGCCACCGCACAGCGCCCTGTGACACCACGTTGTACAGGGAGCCCCCGGACCCCCGGCCCTCCTGGCGTTCTGAATGGCTTCCTAGCTCTGCGAATCAGACGGTATCTTATCCGTGCTCCGCCCTCTGCCCCCTCCACCACAATCCCTAACATTCCTACAGATATCAATCAGACACCCGTTAAAAGAAAGCCCCCTCCCCCATTACAGCTCGGGGCAAGAGCACTTTGTCACATGCATCTGACGAATAACTATGCAGCTCGACAAGTGTGCCGGTCAGCTGCACGTGGGGGGGCATGTGTAAATAATGCCCCTCCAACACATCAGTCCATATTTTTAGTGTTAGGGTTCATTCCTGCGCCTCAGTGTCTCGCCTCGTGGTCATGTGACCACGCTCCATTCAGCTGAGGACGTTCAGGTAAAATACTCCAGGGCCTGACCTGCATAACCTTCCCATTTGGATCTCCAATCCCACATGTGGAACCTTTATTTGGTCCTGGGTTTCGTCTGTTCTGCTTGACCTACTTCTAAACTGGGCATCCAGGTTCTTTCCTCCTGTGTGAGCATCACCAGAGATGCAGTCTTGTCTTCCTGTGCCATAGTGCCATGCTACCACCGGGGGGCGTCGCACTTGCTGCATCTATGCCTGGCCCGGTCCCTGAGAGAGCAGCTGTTGTCCTTGCACCAGCTTGTTTGAGGTTAATTTCCACTCCAGCCATTAGGAAGCCTTTTTTGATTTTCAGAATGAAGGCTTAACAGCCCCGTGTTCACACCCCCGCAAACGGCTGCATAAGATGCAAAAACACATGATAAATGCAGGGTATGCTAAGCGCTCCACGGTGCCTGTGGCCTGCCCCGTGCTCCTGTATGCATGGAGATAAAGGCGTGTGATGACCACAAGGGTCAAAGTGACATTTTCCCCTCCCAGGGCTTGTGCGGTCTGCATAGCCTTCATGCCTGGATTTATGGATCATTATTGGATTCTTCTAGCCAGGCCCCATTTTCTAAACTTAGAACGGGCCTCCAGAGCTAAGCGGCGGCGCGGATATATAAATCGGGGGGAGGTCGCCGGCCCCCCTTCAGGAGTCCATTGACAAAGAGAGGAGAAGCTCTTCAGCATGGTAGGGCCTTCTTTCCATCCTTTGTGTCACGTTACGGGGGTCTGTGGTGACGGAGGGGCCCCACTTGTTTGGAGGGAACTCGGTCAGGTGTGAGACTGTAGGGAAGACTTCATTCACTCCTTAATGAGACGTATCACTGTCAGCGGTCGAGACTGCACTACAAAAGCGAAGCACAGCAACTACGCCGATACTGGCACTGAGGGGAAAAAAGGCTTCAAAGTCTTGTGACTGTCGGTCTGCTTGCATCTGTAGTAGGCATGAAAATGATAGCGTACTTAATCAAAACCGAGCAAGCATGAAATAAGACACGACAGAGCCAAGGAGGCCCGATTTCGGTTATAACTCAGTCCAGATAAAATACGCAGTTACTGCGTTTTGCTGTTGTACGGCAGCAGAGTTAGAGGCTGGAAATGGCTGGGAATACGTAATGCCTCAGGTCGGGGCTGCTATGCGAATTTACCAGGCGCCTTTCAAATCAGACATCAGACTTTTTTACAAGCTGAGAATGCCATAATATAGCGTTTTGGGGGGGTGGGGTGATCTGATGTTTGGCGTGATTTGGCGGAGACACCATCAGCTGGGTTTAATCACTCGGAAACGGGCATGTTGTGCGGGGAACGTAACGGAGCTCCTCAGACATTAGCTTTCAAATGCGATTCTTTTAGCGAACAGGTCTTTAAGCATCCGCCGTGTCACCGTGTGGGACACTGCAACCCCTCTGTCTGCCTGTTCTAGGCACCGAAAAAGGCCAAGAAGAAGGAGGGAGCAGCCAGCTCCAATGTATTCGCCATGTTTGAGCAATCACAGATCCAGGAGTTCAAAGAGGTGAGCCACAGATCCGGGTCCGGAGAGTAAAGATCCGGACCAAGATGATGTTTCAAACAACCAGTCGAATATAAAGAGGCACAGTGACTGAGTGCTCAACTGGTTGGTTGAAACAAAATTTTGGTCTGACTTTACTCTCTGGACTGGCACGACCCACCTCTGGTTCTGGTGCGTGTAATGGGAGGCCATTAGCAGCAGAGTTCCCAGAACCACACTGTCCAAGATGAAACCTGGTAACTTCTTGCAGGTTCAGCATAGAGACGGGGGTCTATCTAGCTAACTTCGGGACAACCTCTGGGTAAGTACGGTGCTCACAGAGAGTCTTGGGATGCTCACTTAATTTAGCAGAAATATTGCAATTTAACTGGTCTTATAACAAAAATAATTACTTTATTCACTCGTTTACAAAATGATATATCACATTAGAAACAACCAGTACTTTTAAATAGAACATTAATTTCATGTAGCAATAAATTGAAACCTAAATTATACTTCTAAAGGAGCTGTTCCGAGTTAAAAAGTTCATTGACAAGCAGTGTCACTGGGTGCTATTTAACTTTTAACAGCAAACACCACATAAAACACCAGACATTTGCGAGCCAGTGACTACAGTCGCAGTTAACAGCAAAACGACAAAAACAGAACTGACTGAATCAGTAAGGCACTCAATAAACAGAAGATGTCAGTGTAGAAGATATGTGTCGATACGTTTAACATTGCTTGTCAATGGACTTCTGTTATGAAGCCATACATTTGCAGCATTTTTACAGAATTAAGCAAGCGTGCCAAGACATTCTGTGAGGGCCGTATGTCTGCAGGATTGTGGATGTGGGAAATGACACCCCTGAGGCTTCTCCAACATACCTCTCTACTTCTGCTAGGCTTTCACTATCATGGACCAGAACAGAGACGGCTTCATTGACAAGAATGACCTAAGGGACACCTTCGCTGCATTAGGTAGACCAGACTCCAGCGATGGGGCCACACCAAGCCTCCAGTAAACCTCCTTGGTGCATGAATAGCGTGTTAAAGCCGTGTAACGGACACCTTGCAATTACCGAGCGCCATTGTGCGGTTTCATACAATGACTGGCCTTCTCCTGGAGCGAGCAGTCACCCGTGCTTAACCCCGGCCGTGTGCCGCAGGGCGCCTTAACGTCAGCAACGAGGAGCTGGACGACATGCTGAAGGAAGCTTCTGGGCCCATCAACTTCACAGTCTTCCTCACGATGTTCGGGGAGAAGCTGAAGGGTGAGCCTAACCCTAACCCTAACCCTAACCCGTTCCTGCCGCCCGCTCTCCCCGGAATCGCCCTTCCAGATATCGTAGAATTCTTTTTTGGCAGGTGGGATAAATAGGCGGTGTGTTTCTGCAGTGCCCACCCTAAATCGGGCCTGGATTTGGCCTCCCAAGCACAGGCTCTACATTTCAGCCATTTTCTCTCCATGCCAGAGGTCGCGCGGCGCGGGGGCCCTTTCTCACAGGCGCCTGGTTTCAGGACATGCTCACAGCGGTCAGCCAAGATATTCTGGCCAGCTGAATTCCCCCTGACCCCATCAATGGCCATGACATCCCCCTTCTGTCAGTCACTACCTGGGTTCAGATTGTCCTCTAAAGCCGTGGACTTAGCAGCCTGGGGCCCAGCGGTACCAAGGATCTTCAAATCACTCACCCTGGGCGGGGTTAGAGGGCGCCTGGAGACTTTCCCAGGCGGCACAGCACAGAGCTGGGGGGGCACCGTGGGTCAGGATGCCAGCCCGTCACAGGGCACTTACACAGAGCGAGAAAATTAGCCTAACTGCATGTCTTTGGGCTGCGCGGCCATGAGCTGCTGTCCTTCCGAGTCTCTACTCCTCTTGACTTCGATTTCTGCTACCCTGCCACTCCCTCTTAGGCACAGACCCTGAGGAGACCATTCTCAACGCCTTCAAGATCTTCGACCCAGAAGGAAAAGGGCTTCTGAAGGGAGATGAGTGAGTACAGGTTTCTTACAGCTGTCATATTTATCTGTACCCCTACCCCCCAGCCAGGAAACATCCTAGCTCTGTACTTTACCCCCCAACTCTATTTCTCTTTTCAGAATCAAATACAACCTCATGTCTCAAGCTGACAAGTTCACTGAAGCTGAGGTGAGTCGCCCCCTTCAGTTTAAGACGTGGTTCTGCAAGGGGGCACCTCGATAGACTTTTGTGTTACCTTTCAGATGAGTGGAGGATGTTTGATTGATGCACACAAACACTACAAATCATACAGACCCTCAAAGCAGGGATGAGACGTCCGACCAAAGTAGCCCAGGATCCATGAAACCCAAGGCCTTAAAAGGAAGAATGCGCCCAGACAGTGAGATCATGCTGTAATTTTTCAACACAAAACATTACCTCAGCGTCTCCCTCTCTCAGAAGTGCGCGCACACACACGCACACACAGTCCATGTTTTCCTATCATCATGGGGACACTCCATTCATTCCTATGGGCATGACCCTGATCCCAACTATGACACCCTTAACCATAAGTAACCAAACAAAATATGAGACTTTTGGCATTTTTCGTGTTTTGGTTGCAGACACAGGTTTGAGGTTATCCTTGTGGGGACTGAAAAAATGTCTCCACGAGGTAAAAAGTAGCAGGTTTTTAATCACATTGTGCTCCGCACTGTACTGAGCCCTGCCACGCGCTCGGATCACCCAAATTCTTCCGTTTATTTTCAGCTTTATTTCTGTATCTTTCTTCTTAAATACTATGATGTGTCGGGTTGCTTCGAGTCTCATGAATGCCACCACGCCAGATATTTGTGATTTCTTAATCTGTGGGTCGGCCTTACAGCTGCGTAGCAGTAGTGTGTTTTGGGAGGATGTTCAGTCAAAATCACCAGAAGAACGTGTACTTCACCCACAGCCGGCGAGAAGGACTTAACACCCTTTTACTTCACCGTTACGGTTTCTGCGATAGGCTGTGGATTAATCTGAGCTTATTGAAAATAGTTAGATGGATGAATAAAGGTGAGGGGGAGAGAGAGAGAGAGAGAGCGAGAAAGAGGATGATAATGAAAAAACAGGACGGGTGTCCCTGCCCAGGCCTGGGTCTCTGTGACACTTGTGCCCTCCTCTGCTCCCCCTGCTGGTAAAACCAGCACAGTACCTCAGCACTCTGCAACTCCCCCTCCCCCCCCACACAGGTGAACCAGATGTTCACCAACTTCCCTCTGGACGTCGCGGGCAACCTGGACTACAAGAACCTGTGCTACGTCATCACCCACGGAGAGGACAAGGAGCAGGACTGAGGGAGCGGGGCTGCGCGAGCCCTGCCTGCACACGCGCTGCGTCGCGCCGCTCTTGCCATCAGACACTGCCGCCAGCTCCCTGCCCCAATAAAAGCCCCTCTGTCTCTTCTCTGCACCTGTGCTTTCTGCAAGAATCTCCCGCTTCCTTTTTTTCGGTCACACCATTGAAAATTTCTGTGCAAAGTCACTCCAACGTAGCCCTAAAAGTCGTGCTTACCGGTCACTGGTGGTACTTACCGGCTTCCTGTTCGCATGAAGCTATCGGAACGTGCCAGAAGATTCTGATACCTGGCTTCCGGAGAGCCCACACAGCGCCTCTGGGGCCGATCGCGGCTCCCCGTTAAGCCGAGCGCTGCCCTCCGCCCTCCTGAGACACACAGTCGAGCATTAAGCCCGAATGCTAATGGAGCAGTACGAGAAAAGGAGGGATTCCGACGAGTTTCATTGGCGGAAAGCGAGCGTGCCACGAGGTCCTCGTAAACACCTTTCCCCAGGAGTTTGACACACCACAGCCAGACACAAACATGACAGTTCATGCGCGCGTCATGTCATTATATCAATTATGATGTCTGGCTGCCGCTCATTACAGCGTATAATACAGGTTATATTTAGACGTCTCGCGGTGAGTTATGCTCCGTAACGTAAACCACAAGTGCCTTTTCTCGCGTAAATGTGGAGTAAGCTTCTGAGCATTACACCGAACACTGGATAAGAGATTAGTCATAGTAACAAACAAAGTACCAACACAGGCTCCGTCCGCTGATACCAGATCTACAAACAGAGTCTGCTAACATGGACCACAACCCGACACACCGGGCAGACAGCCTCAGTGGGAGAACAACTCCACCACATGGACGTATCCCACCACGTCAGGAAAAATGCTGCATGTATTGTTTACATCATGTTCGGGAGAACATTTTAAGCTGGATTTGAGGAAGCACTTCTTTACACAGCGTGTAGTTAGAGTATGGAATAGTCTTCCT